>CM065593.1:246913313-247353012 GCA_033119425.1 Bufotes viridis | reverse complement strand
AACTGTATCTAGTATATTGAACGCCAGATAAACTAACTTGGCCTTTTTAAATAAAAAAAATTCCCTCACTGGAATACTTTATGGCTTTTCACTGTATGGATTACAGGTGGACTGGTATTAGTAGGGGTGACACAAGCACACCCAAGTCCCTGATGTAGGATTTCTATGGCACAGACCACTATTACAAGTGATTAATGGACGTTGGGAGAGATTGTGCTGCAGCACTAGTCCCAAGATGGCCGCCGCCTATCAGCCCAGTAACATGTGCCACAAAATGGTCTGCACAACCTTTAAAAAAAAATAGCCTTGGACTGTGCTGCTAAATCGCTATTGGTCTGAATCCCAGGTGTAGATGTCTGACTTGTTTGGAGCTTTGGAATGCACACTGTGGCAGCTTCTGCTGCAGCACTACAAAGTCGCAAAATGGCGGCCGGCGGTCAGCTCAGGTACATGTGGATGGAAAAATCACTCTGGCCACTCTAAAAATAGCCAATCCCTATCAAAAAAGCAGCTGAGCTGCAGTTGTTCAGATGAATCACAGGTGGAGGAGAGAAATTTGCTTCCAGTTATTCAATTATCCCTGCCTATTCTCGCCCTAGCATCAGCTGCGTCTATCCCTGTTCTATTCACATCGGGAGTGAGCACGTCCCGACGTGCGCACAAGCTTATAAAGAGGCTGAGTCACATGCTGCACTTGGCCAATCACAGCCTTGCCAATAGTAGGCATGGCTGCGATGGCATCTTAGGGCAAGTAGTATGATGCATGTTGATTGGCTGCTTTGCAGCCTTTCAAAATGCGCCAAAATACATGCCGAACGACGAACCCGAACCCGAACTTTTACGAAAAAGTTCGGGTTCGGGTCCGTGTCACGAACACCCCAAAATTCGGTACGGACCCGAACTATGCTCGAACTGTTCGCTCAACACTATTGATTACCTTAATTAGCATTTATTTATTATTCTTTTCAAAAAAATATTTTCATTTTTAGTTTTTTTTTTTGCAGCGGAACATGACCCATTTATGTATGTTGACAGTCTGATGAAGGCGCATTAGTGTCCAAATGCATCATTAACTGTATATGTGTCGAATAAAGCAGCAAGAAACAAAATTATCTTCAGCGAGTGACGGTCTTCATAGTAGTATATATATATATATATATATATATATATATTGTGGGGAGTCGCTCTGGTAGACAGCGGTGCGGGTGCAGTATAGAGGCAACAGGGAGTCCAGAAGGTGCAGAAAACAGTGTTTTATTCACACTTGCATCAAAATAACAGCAGAAAGTCAATTGGTGTTAAGTCACACCCATCAGCAAATGAAGGGGAAAACAAAAAGTCCAAACACAGGTTCCATTCACCTGGCGGTTTGATGTGCGTGTTCGCACCTGGCTGTCAGCCCAGCCGCAGGACAATCCTCCTTCAGGGTTCCAGGACGGCTGCACGCCTCCTTGCTGGGCACGTCCTTCCAGCCCAGAAAGCTCCACAACACTAGCAGCAGCTTCCAAGACAATCACTCTCCCAGCTGCTAGTGCTGGCTGAGTTTTTAAACCCAGCCCAAAACCAGGACTGGGTCGTGGGGAGCAGCCACCCACCCTACACTTTAGCTGCTCCCGGTAAGAGCCGGCCCGGATCGGCTTTGCAGCCATGCTATCTAGCAAATGTGTCAGTAGCACTACCTGCTACTGACACCAACAAACGGCTTTTACCTCACCGAGGCTATGAACCTCGGTGACACGTACCTGCCATCTAGGACGGCACCCTGCACCTTACCACAATATATATATAACTATATCTATATTTTAGATCTATAAACATACCATACTGGAACACCCTAAGGTCTCTTTCACACATCAGTGAATCAGAGGCATGAGATGTTTTTGTTCTCCATGGACAGCACACATACTGTATCTATTGATTTTAATGAGTTTATTCACATATCCTTGTTTTTCAACTAACCGTGGAAAAACTGTGGAATCATTCACTACTTTGATCCGTGATGCTGACTAAACACACCAATTGATGTTTATGTTTCCATGAAAACCACTGGCAGAACACAGATGGCATCTATTTTGTCAGTGGCTTTTATTGACTATTGGTGGTAGATTAGTAGATGATCTGGAAATCCCTTTTTAGCTTTACAGTGCATGTGGGATATGAATGACACACGGAGGGCAAAAATAGACACAGGCTCTTGAAAGACATTGTCATGGATGAATCACTGAATGTCTTGTCACAGACATTGTCATAGATGTGGGTGTGTGACTGAGACCTCAGGACGTCCGTGTACATTCTGTATTTTTGCAGAACAGAACAGTTAGCCACTAATAGAACAGTCCTATCCTTGTCCATAATGTGGACAATAATAGGATATGTTCTACTTTTTTGCGGACATACGGAAAATGGAATTCACATGGAGTAACTTCTGTTTTTCTTTTGCGGCTCCATTCTAACAAAATGATTCTGCATACTGTCCTCAAAACAAAAACGGAAAGGGCACTTAAAGAAAATATGTTTGTGTGTGTGCCCTCAGATTTGGGATTGAGAGATACAAAGTTGATTAATTCAAACTCTTCAGTTTCAATGCTGTCTTAGACCTGTCTCCATACAGCATTAAATGTATTGCCTATGTTTAGACAAATTTAATTTCACCAGAAGTTGCACAAGACTGTAACAAATTTATTCAGTATTCATTTCTGCATCTTTAAAAATATTTAAAATTAAGAATCTGAAGTGGGGTTTGGTACCAGCCGATACCAAGTCTTATGCAACTTCGGGTGAAAAGAAGTTTGGCTCTATGGAGCCAATACATTTTAATACTGTGCGGAGATAGCATTCAAATTGAAGTGTTTGACTAAATCGATATTCATCTCTTAACAATTTTTACACAACTAAAAGTAAAATGGTGACTGTAGCTCTACTTGTTTTGTTAATCTAGATAAAAATGGCATAATATGCCTTAACATTGAATCTAAATTTTTAATGGCAAAATAACTTTTACAAATGTATGCTATCAACAATTCAACATAATGGTTGATGGCCCTGACCATTAAAGCTTTTGATAATGTTGCAACCAATTTTGTCCTAAAATGGGTGGGACTATGTGTAATACAATATGTTAGTGCTCTCTATTTACTATCATAGAGTGCACAAATAAACATATAATAAGATGCCTAAATATAAGTTTGGTAAAGTATGGTGCACAATATAACAGTGCAATTAGTTGCCAAAATTAACACTAATATTCAGTTGTCTAAATAATAATTCCATACATTGCCACTCCCATTATATATTGCAAAAAATATATAATAATAGATTGTTCAGTGTTAAACAAGTATTACAGTATTACAAATTGCCTAAATAAAGACCACTACCACTGTACAGAAAAAATAAATAAAAATAAAGGTGTCATGAGAGAATGAGAGTGTTGATAACTTGTTTTTCCCAATTAAAATGGTCCAAATCTAACCATACTAAGGACTTAAGAAATATGCCAAGAAATTGATTGTTAAACCATACACAATGCCTTGTACTGCTAGCTCTGCTGAATGTAATGATACCTTTTACTTAGTGATCTGTTGCTTCCTTTTGTAAAAAAGCATATTTAATAAAAATAAGCAGTTGAGTGTACCAAGGGGGCCCAAGTCAGTCTGTCCACCCTTGCTCATCCTGCTTCCTCTACCAGCCCCTCCCTCTACTTGACTGATCAGAAAAGAAGACTATGCCCTGTCAAGGATAAGGAACCTGGACCAGTCAATCAAGAAGGAGTATAATAATAATGATAAGTCTGTTAGTAACAAACTACCCACAATCCATGAATTCTTCCTTTCACAGTCTCTGAACTTGCTGGCACATGCAGAAACATAGATTCAGCATTTTGACACTGCTTGCCTTGCTGCCTTATCCTATGGTGGACTTCACTTCTTCCATACTCCCAGATCAGATGACAGGCATGGTGGAGGAGTAGGCATACTACTTTTTCCTCAGTGCACGTTTCAGGTAATTCCACTTGTACCCTCTCTCACATTCCTCTCTTTTGAAACCCATACCATCAGAATCTTCCACCTATTCCCCCTGCGAGTTGCAGTTGTCTATCGTCTGTCAGGCTCCCTCACCAATTTCTGGATCACTTTGCTGCTTGGCTAACTCACTTCCTATCTTCTGAATCACAAACACTTATGGGTAATTCATGGGTTTAATCTGCCCATTGATGATCCTATCTCCCCATCAGCCTCTCACTTTCTTTCTATTACCTCTTATCTTGGCATTTTACTACTTACTTCCTCTGCCACGCACAGACAGGGCAGTACGCTTGATCTAGTCTTTTTCTGTCACTGCTCAGTCTCAAACTTTATTAACTCATCATTCCCACTTTCTGGCCACAATCTTCTTTCATTTACTATTAAGACCTCTCCATCTTGTCACAACAATCCTACTTTTCACACTTATAAAATCCTACATGCCATTAACTGCCAGCAACTCATTAACACCCTACAGATAGATCTTACACCAATTTCTTCCTTCTCCTGTCCAGACCTGGCTGTCATTACAACCGCACCCTCAAAACCACCCTAGATGAAGCAGCTCCAATATCAGTCTGACCCTCCCGATACAGAGCACAGTAACCCTGGCACACACCTGAAACACAGTTTCTCCAGTGGTACTACAGATGTGCAGAACACTTATGGAGAAAATCACCAAACAGAAATACTTCACCACTCTCATCTTCTCACTCTCAAATCACCCAAAATGACTCTTTGACGCTTTTAACTCCCTTCTAAGTCCTAAAGTTGAAGAACCCGTCACTGACCTCTGCTCTGATTACATGGCCATATATTTCAGAGATAAGATTGGCAATATCAAGAAGTAAATTATCTCCCAGTCCCCAACCATTTTCAATTCTCCTTCTTCAATCACTTCCACACACTCTCTCTCCTCTTTTGATCCTATAATAGGTGAAGAAGTCTCAAGGCTTCTCTGTTCTTCTCGACCTACCACCTGAAGCAGTGATCTTATCCCTTCACACCTTCTTCAGTCCCTCTCCCCAGCTCTCATCACTCTCCTTACTAAAATAGTCAACCTCACTCTATCTTCTGGTATATTTTTGTCCTCTTTCAAACATTCTGTTATAACCCCACTACTAAAAAAAAAACATTTCTTGACCCGACCTGTGCTGCTAACTACCGAGCTGTTTCTTATCTCCCCTTCATCTCCAAACTCCTGGAATATCTTGTCTACTCTCGCTTAATAAGTTATCTCTCTGATAATTTTGTTCTTGACCCCTTGCAATCTGCCTTTCTCCCTCTCCACTCTACATTAACTGCCCTTATGATCTTCTGACTGCTAAAAGGAATGTCAACTATTCTCTACTGATTCTTCTGGCTCTCTCTGCATCATTTTTTTAAGGTAGATTACAAACTCCTCCTCACCATGCTCCACTCAATTGGCCTTAAGGGCACTAATCTCTCCTGGTTTTCTTGCTATCTTTCTGGCTGCTCCTTTAGTGTATCATTCACTGGCTCTACTTATTCTCCTCTTCCTCTGGATGTTGGGGATCCTCAGGGTTCTGTCCTAGGTCCTTTACTCTTCTCTATCTATACAGCCCTATTGGACAGACTATCAGTAGATTTTGCTTTTAGTACCATCTCTATGCTGAAGATATCAAACTATACACTTCATCCCCTGACATCAACCCTGCTTTACTACAAAACACCAGTAATTGTTTGGCCGCTGTCTCGATCATCATGTCCTCTCTGTATCTAAAGCTGAATCTCTCAAAAATTAAACTTTTAGTATTTTCTCCATCTACTAACCCACCTTAATGTAATATTTCAATTTCAGTATGCAGCACTATCATAACTCCTGGGCAACATGACCGCTGTCTTTACTTTGTTCCCCATATCTAGTCACGTGTTCGCTTTTGCCGTCTGCAAATCAACAATATCTCCAGAATCCACCCTTTTCTTATGATGGAAATGGCCCAAACTCTTGTTTTTTGCCTTGATTCATTCTTATTTTGACTATTGTAATTCATTACTTATTGATCTCCCTCTCACTAAACTCTCCCCCCTTTAGTCTGCACTAAATGCTGCAGCCAATGTTGTGATGTCTTTTGTTTTGTACATGAATCTTCTGAATTGTAAAGTGCTGTGGAATATGGAAGCGCTATATAAAAATTATTATTATTATCATTAATAAGTCAATCAGATTACATCATCATTCCTACAAGAAAAGCATAACATTATTATGAACCCAGACTTAGTTTACACACAGTACTCCAAAGCATGCTGCCACATGAAGAGAATGCATCGTTGTTGTTCATGTTTTTTTTAGTGTGCCTGTCATGCATTTTTATACAGGTATCATTCAATTTTGCTCACTAACTTTTCTAATAATCAAGTTTCATTTGTAAATACCAACAACAGATTTTCAATTAGCATAATAAGTAGCAAAACACAGTGTTTGACAGCTGAACAGTAATAGCAGAAAGCTATAATCTTACTGAACTGTTCCTGAACAAATGTGCTTATCTTTAAATAGTTATACATTAACATTTATGAGGGTCAATATGTGACATTAGAAAGCTTTCCAATTATAGTGAACATGTTTTTAGTATTTGTATTGCCTGGTAGCATAATTGGAATTGCTGTCTCTGTTTAATCTTTTTTAAGTTATATGTTTCAGAGAACAAGGTAATACCCAATTTTGAAGGATTATAGGGTTTATGTTCAAATTTTATGTCATGATGGGTAAAGCTTTCACAGACATTAAGAAACATAATTACTGGTTGCATTTTGATTTGGTTTGACTCTTAAATTTCCCTTTTTCAAATTTTTCTGCATGTACACAAATATTTTAGTATAGCTAGTAAGTAACAGATCTGACATTATAATTGATTTGCTGGTAAATGCAGTTGTATTCAAAGTTTGTAGATTAACTCATGAGAAAACACATTCATCAAAAGAATTCAAAACTTTGCAGGACTTTGCAGAACATTATCCTTTTTAAAGACTTGGCCTAGTTTGGTACTTAAAGTAAGGAATTTTTTTTTTTTCAAATCTGTGTTTTTTTTTAATCAACATACAGATACGTCCATTTTTTTTATTAATGAAAAAGAAACATATACAAACTATTATGTTTTTCATTCTATATTACAATATACATTTGCTATTATTTTCAATTCCCCATGATCACCCATTTCCCACCCCTCCTTACCCTTGTGATGCGTCTTTAGGTCCTTTATGATCCTACTCAAATAGGCAATAATGGAAACATAAATTTGTGGGTGAAAAAAAGGATCAAGACTTCCAAACTTCCCATATCTTATTCCACTTCTCCTGACTATTTATTTGCCTATATAAGACCTTAACCATAGCAAAGGCAGGTGCACTCTGCGGCAATACTAAACCCTCACACTGATGTTAAAATTAAGGGGTTAGTTCTACACATCCTACTAGGAGAACATGTCTTAAGCTCGGACACCACGCCAAAGTCTCTCAAATAGCCCGAGACCCTACCACTCAACCTACCTGTGCCATATGGGCGATACCAGGGGCCGTTGAGCATTACGGGAGCGTAAGGCCTGACTCACAAAGAGCTCACCAGTGACCTCCAGCATGTAATCATGCTTGCAATGGGAGGTGGGAGGTGCCTGTGAGCCCCATCCGAGACCGGCTGATATGGCCCAGAGACTCCCAGGTGCACCTGAATGTAGCCTGTAGATGAAAAGCAAGCACAATTAAATTGGAGTTTATACACCTCCAAACATATTATACAAACCATTAGAAAATGTGGTGTGGTGTTTAACAAGCAGGATATGCTCAACCCACATGCAGTTGTGCATGTATATAGGGGAGCACATCCTGCACTTGTAGTCCGTTGCTAGGAGCAATCAACAGCAAAAAATGCATATAATGGAAGATGCCAGCAACGGACTACAAGTACCACAATAACCATCCTACATACGATAACGATAATGTGGATGTGGAGGACAATCAAAAACATAACCATAGCAAAGGCAGGTGCACTCTGCGGCAATACTAAACCCTCACACTGATGTTAAAATTGAGTGGTTAGTTCGACACATCCTACTACGAGGACATGTCTTAAGCTCGGACACCACGACAAGGTCTCTCAAATAGCCCGAGACCCTACCACTCAACCTACCTGTGCCGTATGGGCGATACCAGGGGCCGTTAGGCATTACGGGAGCAGTGGGCATTAAAAGTGCAGGATGTGCTCCCCTATGTACATGCACAACTGCATATGGGTTGAGCATATCCTGCTTGTTAAACACCACACCACGTTTTCTAATGGTTTGTATAAAATGTTTGGAGGTGTATAAACTCCAATTTAAATGTGCCTGCTTTTCATGTACAGGCTACATTCAGGTGCACCCGGGAGGCTCTGGGCCATATCAGCCGGTCTCGGGTGTGGCTCACAGGCACCTCCCACCTCCCATTGCAAGCATGATTACATGCTGGAGGTCACTGGTGAGCTCTTTGTGAGTCAGGCCTTACGCTCCAGTAATGCCCAAAGGCCACTGGTATCGCCCATACGGCACAGGTAGGTTGAGTGGGGCAGCAGCCATACGCGGTGAGCCATGCCTCTCACACGCCCGACCGAACGCCTTACATGCTGCTGACCTGCTGTCTAACTACCTGGAGAAGATAAGTAGCAGGGCAACATTATATCTAACTCTGTGACATTAAGATATACCGGGCATCTCTGGTTGCACTAACACCATTGTTTAAGAGCTCTATATGTACTCAGTGTGTTTATATACTCCAACTTATATTGGCAGCATTGTTTGCCCTTGTGTATTCAGCATTGGTACATTTTGCATCTATGTACTCAGTTTATCATTGATGTACTTAATATTTATGCATTCAGCTCAATATTGATGCACCTAGCAACCTTTTTTGAAGGATTCAAATAGTATGGTCCCCTGATGAACCGGCGACAGTCGAGGAAACGCGTTGGGACAGATTTTGATGGGGAATACAAGTCACATACCCCATTTTAACATGTTTATTTGAGCACCTTAGTCTGTTTATTTCCCATTTTCTATTTTTCTTGATTAAACTGGGTGATCACTGTCCTGTCAAGAAGGGATTTAACAGGGCATATCTAGGGGCCTTAGTGGATCGATAGAGAGTGATAGGGTCAGAGACCCAGTGACCTGTCTCTCTGCATCCTTTCCTATCCATTCATGCACTGGTTTGTATTTTGTTTGCACAGAATTGTTGTGGCACAATACATTGTGCCTATGACACTGAGCCGGTACTGGCTCACTGTTGATAATTGTGATATTATTTGAGCATATATTAATAGAATCATTAAAGGTTATATTTTAGTGGTACCCCAGATTAAATTGTGTTTAGTATTGGTGACCACCCCTGGCTCTGTTCTTGATTTCAGGCCCACTCCTATATTCTCTTGCTCAAATATTGAAAAGAATTAGGAACATTCTACATGGTCGAAGTTCCTTCGTAGTGAACACAAAACTATCCACTGGTTTAAGATGGTTTTTGACCAATTTATATCTAGGCCAGAAACCTTGCCAAAAGAATTAACTAAATGGATGAGTCTTGGAAAAGTTGTATTAGTATGATCTATAAAAAATAAAACATCATCCTCGTATAAAGAAATGCGGCCCTCCACCCCCATTACTCCAAACCATTCAATCTTGGAGTCTTGCATGACAGCCAGAGCTAAGGGCTCAATATAAATATCAAATAGCAATGGGGAGAGAGGACAGCCTTGACAGCCTATTCAAAGTGAAACTCATTGTCAAACACCCATTAATATTCAATGTTGCCAAAGGAGATCTACTGTATACAATAATTTTATCAAATCCTACCCAAAACCTTCCAGAGTAATCTCCACTCCACACTGTCAAAGGCCTTAGAGGTGTCCAAAGACAGAATGTAGTAGGAGACCCCCGGGAGACTGGATGTTAGTAAACAACCGGTGAAGATTAACCCATTCTGGTCAGGGTGTATCACTGATGAAACTACCTTATAGAGTCTTGTAATCAGAATCCATGAAAGAAGCTTAACATCAGTACTTAGTAAGGATATAGGATCCTTACTTTTTTTTTTCAAAATTAATGTTATTATAGCTTAAGTCATTGACTCTGGTAGAATCCAGAGTCAACAAATACCTTCAGAAGGCTAAGGAGGATAACTTCCCTATATCTACGATAAAATTCATATGGAAATCCATCAGTCCTAGGGGAGAAATTGCCAGAGCATGGCTTATTTGCAGCCTGTACTTCTTGTAAGGAGAAATCTGCCTCTAGCGATTCGCTTTGAGTATATGTAAGAAATGGAAAGGAAAAAACATCCAAATAGGAATACATAATTTCATCAGTGATATTAGTATCTGCTTTATATAAATCTGAAAAATGATTTTAAAAAATCCCCTTTATAGACGCGATCATTAACAATTCTACCAACTATTAAATAAGGAACTGAGGTTTTTTACTTTTTGAGTTTTCGTTTTGCGCTCCCTGCCTTCCCATAGCCATAGATTTTTTATTTTTCGGTTCACATTGCCATATGAGGGCTTGTTTTTTGTGGGACAAGTTGTACTTTCCAACGCCACCATTTAATATTGCATATGATGTAGTGGGAAGCAGGGAAAAAATTCCAAATGGGGTGAAATTGCAAAAAAAATGCAATTCCACCACAGTTTTGCGGCTTTTTAAATTCCGACGTTCGATGTGCGATAAAAGTGACCAGTTACTTTTACTCTACAGGTCAGTACAAATCCGGTGATACCCTATATGTATAGGTTTTCTTGCGTTTTGATAGTGAAAAAAAAATTCAAAAGTGGGAAAAATCTGTTTTACTTTTTTGTCACCATGTTTTGACCCCTATAACTTTTTGTAATTATATGTACAGAACTGTATGGGGGCTCATTTTATGTGGCATTATCTTATCTTTTTATTGATACCATTTTGGGGTGTGTATGACTTTTTGATCACCTTTTATGTAATTTTTAGTGGAAAATGAAGCAACCAAAAATGGCGAATCCACCATTTGGACGCTTTTTTCCATTTTGCTGCTTGACATATGGGGAATATTTTTTTATATTTTTATACTATGGGCGTTTTTGCACATTGCAACACCCATGATGTGTATTTTTTAAATTTTTTTAGTTTTTTAATTTATATTTTAGCAAAAGGTGGGTGATTTGAACTTTTATGTTATTTTTTTTATTTATTTTTTTACACTTTTATATAGTTCCCATAGGGAACTATAACTTACAATCATCTGATTGCAATTTTCATACATTCCAATGCAATAGCATTGGAATATATGAAAAAAATCGCATATTTCCTATGAAGCCTATTACAGGCAAGGCTCCAAAGGAAATACTATACAGCAGCCTGGGTTTCATTCATAGAAACCCAGGCTACTACAGATGCGCTCCGGCTCCTACGATCGCCACACGGGGTGCCGGAGCGCAAACTGAAAGTAAAACTTTCGGTTTGTGCGCACTCAGATGCTGTGGTCAGGATTGACCACGGCATCTGAGGGGTTAAATGTCCGCGATCGGCATCGCTGCCAGTCGCGGACATTAGCCGCGGGTGTCTGCTACAGGAACCATGCGGACACCCACGGCTAAGGCACCCGCATGGAGCAGGAGCGGGCGCCATCTTTAAAGACCAGACACAGGACGTACATGTACGTCCTGTGTTCTTAAGAGGTTAAGCGGATGCTACCTATCTGTTTTTTTTTTTTATCTTGATTAGAGATCACCCTCAACAAAGTTTTTCCCGGGTGACCTGATTCAGTAAAATATTTCTGACTTTTAAAAAATAGCCTCTGCTGGGCCTTATCAAGTAAAAAGTCAGAATATGCTACACTTGTGTTTTCCTCGGCTCTTCTATTTACTTCTATCTCGTTCTTAGAAAAGTCAATCATGGCTGCTGTTGTTGCTTCTTTTAAAACCTTCTCCTTGACACTATAGCCTTTCCTTAAATTAGAGATATTACTACTAATAAAAATCCCCCTCATAAAGGCCTTTAATGCTCACCAAACTACTTGGAGGTTAGCTAGTTATGATTAATCTCCCAAAAGTGCACAATTTCCTGTTGTATTGAATCATGATTATCCATTACCAACATCCAGTAGGAATTCAATCTGAATGGGGGTCTTACCATATCTTTATCATCAGCCATACATAACTCAAGGGAAAGAGGGGTCTGGCCTCATATTTCATCCATTTTACATATCTCATATATTTTTCATTAATTAAGGCCAGATCTATCCTGGACATGGATTTTCCAGATTTGCTTATGGAAGAGTACACTCTTCTCCCTTGCCCTAATTTTCTCCAAATGTCCTCAAAGCCAGATTCCTGACAGACCGGGCAAAAGGCGACCCCCGAGGAAGGGTATGACAGTCTTCCCCTATAGAGATCCTATCTGTAGTAGGGTTAATGACACAATTAAAGTACCCAATAACTAACGAGAGACATTCAGGCCATTGCTCCATAAAAGTTAACAAGAAGTTAAGTACATATAAGGAGAAAGGAGGTGGAATATAGACAAAGGCCAAGATAAATAATTTTCCAGCAATTTTACCATATAAAAAAACCATATCTCCCCAGCCTGTCAACAGAGGATGCCTCACAGACATAATCAATCGCCCTACGTATAAAAACTGTTACTCCTTTGGAATAGCCCAAAAAAGTAGAGTGATAAGTCTGGTCAGCCCATGCTCTGCCGACACACAAGGAAGTCTCCTCAGTAAGATGGGTCTCCACCAAACAAATAGTAGCTGGAAGATGTCTCTGCACCAAGTCAAAGACAGCTTGTCTCTCCAATTTATCACCCAGATCACGAACGTTCCAAGTTCAAATTCTGACTGACATTAAATCAACCAAAAGAGCCCCAAACACTGAAAACATCCAATAGCCCCAGCACTTTTCTTAATCTATGAGATGCATCGAAACCCCCCCCCATACCCTTTTTTGCCCCCCTGCCTTTCCACCCCAAAAAATATAGCCCCCCAATCCAACTGATCCGCCACATTCTGCGACCAATCTCTAAACTAAGACCATCCCTCCCCCTCTCACTATCGCATAGCCCCACCACTTATATCACTAAAGAAAAGGAAACTAAAACCAATTAGATGTTATTCCGGTCAAGCCAGTTCATAGCAAGTTCTGAAGAATCAAAAAAAATAGTTCCATCATTAAAGATAATCCGAAGTTTAGCTGGATACATAAATGAATACTTAATATCCTTTTCCTGTAAACGTTTTTTAACCGCGGTAAAAGTATGCCTATTTTCTTGAATCTTCTTGGAAAAGTCCCGAAAAAAAGTCAGTCTGTTCCCATTATATAGGATAGGTGAGCACTCCCTTGCCCTTCTCAATAACATATCTCTTTCTTGTGAGACCAATATCTTCACCAATAGTGTCCGTGGCTGCCTTCTAGGAGTTGCTTTACCTCCGGGGGCCCGGTGTGCCCTTCCCAAGAAAAACTATGGAAAAAAATGTCCCAATCCAAACTTTTCCAAAATCAGCATTTGTATCATTTGAGCAGGATTTTTTCTTCAGCACCCTCAGGTAATCCCAGAATTCTCACGTTACATCTTGTTGACCTATCCTCCAAATCTACAACTTTTTTTTTTAAGCAAACTAAAGTCTGTTTTCAGGGTAGAGATTTCAGTTTTTGATATTTTAAATTTATTCTGTAGGGCACCAAAGGACCCCTCTATGGTATTAACTCTATCACGAATGTTCAATACATTATTCCTGATCAGGGCTACAGCAGACTAGATTGACCAAAGCTGTATCGAGATATCCTGTATTAATTCTGCATTTAACTGCCAGCAATATTTCTTTTATAGAGGAAGATTAAACACTGGATAATTCTCCTTTCCTCAATCTCTGCATCTCCTCCACTTTGTATAATTCATTCAGTGTTTCCCCCACCACGGTTGCAGTATTATCGTTTCTTTTTTAATAATTGTCCTGGAGCCCTTTTTGTCCTGCCCTTGTATTTATCTTTGGGGAATTCAAAAATTGATTGATTTTTTGTGATTCTTCGATCTCTGTGCTTATTTTACCCCAGAAAAATCAGCTGAATGCCTATTTTGCTTTGGGCTCATTTTTTCAGTTTTTTTTTTCTCCCGCTGCTCCTATCTCTCCTCTTTTTCCTTTCTCCTCTTTTTTTTCTTTTCTTTTTTTTTTCGCCTTCGTCTTTTCGCTCTTTCTTTCTCCTCCCTCCTCCCTTTTTTTTCTCCCCTGAGTAAGGTATTTAATGTTAGTTCAGACAAGGAGAAAAAAACAAACAAACAAACAAAACAAATCCAAGAAGCAAAAAATCTCACCAGTCGGCAGGGAGCACCAGTCCACATTACAAGCATAATGGTGTAATACGTGGCAAGGAGACGTAAACCTACTCCTCTCTTTTGTGTGCAGTATGACACCTGATAGTAGGTTATGAGACACTGCTTGTCAAATTAAATATAGGGAAATGAAGCAGCCAACATTTTGTCCCTCACACAATCACTTGTAGTTGTGATTGCAATTGGTGGATCGCACTTTGTCCACTGTTTATATGTGAAAGACTGTTGCTGCCCCTAACAGCCCTCAGAAGTATAGCTGGTGGACTATAAGTACACCCTATATAACAGGCATACATTAGTCACACACACCATATAGATTATAACGCTGGTATCCCTAAAACATTTACACAACTGCTGAGGCACTGTTCTATCCCTCAATAGTATATGATTAACCTTCTCTGGACCGCCGCACGCAGGATCGCGTGATCTCAGCGGCCCAGTTACTCCTCGTTGATGCGCGGGTGCGTCATCTCGCGAGAGGCGAGATTTGCTGTGAACGCGCACGCCCACAGCAGTTTGCAGCTCGGAAGTTATACTACAGCCTGCAAGCGATGATCAATCGCTGGCAGGCTGTAGAAGTTAAATAAATTAAATCAAACAGGTATATCAGATGCTGTTTTGTTAACAGCGTCTGATATACCTGCTACCTGGTCCCCTGGTGGTCCCATTTGCTGGGATCGACCACCAGAGGACCAGGTAGCTATGTAAAGTAGCACCAAGAACCACACTACCCCCCCCCCCGTCACTTATTAACCCCTTGTTAACCCCTGATCATCCCATATAGACTCCCTGATCACCCCCCTGTCACTGATCACCCCCTGTAAGGCTCCATTCTCATGTCCATATGTGTTTTGCGGATCCACGAATCCGCGGATCCGCAAAACACGGACACTGGCAATGTGCTTTCCGCATTTTGCAGATCCGCACATTGCCAGAACTATATAGAAAATGCCTTTTCTTGTCCGCAATTGCGGACAAGAATAGGACATGTTCTATATTTTTGCAGAACGGAAGTGCAGACCCGGAAGTGCGGATCCACAATTCCAGATCCGAGTGGGACAAAGTTTGTCCCCATAGAAATGAATGGGTCCGCAATTCCGTTCCGCAGAATTGCAGACGTGTGAATGGGGCATAAGGGTCCCTTATCACCGCCAGTTAGTTATTTACTTGTTAGGTAGTTAGCGCCCAGCCCACCGCACCGCAGTCACTGATTTTGGCAAAGATTTTTTCATCCACATTGATCGATGCGAATGAAGAAATCTGTGCCGTTCATTTTTATTTATTTATTTCAGCCCAGAGGCAGAACGGAAAAAAAAAAATTTCATTACCCGTATGCTCAATATAAGGAGAATAGCAGAAACTCCTAATGCTGGCCATACGTGTAATGATTGTGGAGACCCTCAAATGCCAGGGCAGTACAAACAACTCACATGTGACCCCATTTTAGAAAGAAGACACCCCAAGGTATTCCGTGAGGTGTATGGTGAGTTCATGTAAAATTTTATTTTTTGTCACAAGTTAGTGGAATATGAGACTTTGCAAAAAAAAATTAAAATATATCAATTTCCGCTAACTTGTGCCAAAAATTTTTTTTTCTATGAACTCGCCATGCCCCTCACGGAATACCTTGGGGTGTCTTCTTTCCAAAATGGGGTCACATGTGGGGTATTTATACTGCCCTGGCATTTTAGGAGTCCTAAAGCGTGAGAATCCAAATGCGTAAAATCGCCCTGTGAAATCCTAAAGGTACACATGGGAATTTGGCTGCAAAAAAGTGTCACTCATGTGGTATCGCCGTACTCAGCAGAAGTAGGGCAATGAGTTTTGGGGTGTATTTTCATATATACCCATACTTTGTGTGAGAAATATCGCTGTAAACGACAACTTTTTAAAAATGTTTATACAAAGTTGTCAATTTACAGAGATATTTCTCTCATCCAGCATGGGTATATGTAAAAATACACCCCAAAACACATTGCCCTACTTCTCCTGAGTACGGCGATACCACATGATGACACTTTTTTGCAGCCTAGGCTGTCAAAGGGGCCCAAATTCCAACGAGTACCTTTAGGTTTTACTGGGCTGCTCACAATTTACCCAAAATGCCAGAACAGTACAAACACCCCACAAATGACCCCATTTCGGAAAGTAGACACCCCAAGGTATTCACTGAGTGGCATAGTGAGTCCGTGGGAGATTTTATTTTTTTTGCCAGAAGTTAGCAGAAATGGAAACTTAATTATTATTTTTTTTTCCTCAGAAAGTGTCATTTTCCGCTAACTTGTGAAAAAAAATGAAATCATACATGAACTCACCATGCCCCTCCGTGAATACTTTGGGGTGTCTTCTTTCTAAAATGTTGTCATTTTGGGGGTATTTAGGCCTTATTCACACATCCGCAATGTAGTCCGCATGTATTCCGCAATTTTGCGGAATACATGCGGACCCATTGACTGTGAATGGGGCCGGGAACGATGCGGAGAGCACATACTGTGCTCTCCGCATCCGATTTTGCGGAGCGCGCCACCGATTTTCCTGTCCGCGGCTCCGCAAAAAAAATAGAGCATGTCCTATTCTTGTCCGCAATTGCAGACAAGAAGAGGCATTTTCTATGGAGTTCGGGCAATGTGCGGTCCGCAAAAATGCGGAATGCACATTGCCGGTGTGTCCGTGTTTTGCGGATCCACGGCTCCGTGGATCCACAAAACACTTGCGGATGTGTGAATAAGGCCTTATACTATCCTGGCATTCTAGCACCTGAAGAAACATGACAGGTGCTCAGAAAGTCAGAGCTGCTTCAAAATGGGGAAATTCACTTTTTTGCACCATAGTTTGTAAACGCTTTAACTTTTACCCAAACCAATAAATATACACTTATTGGATTTTTTTTTATCAAAGACATGTAGAACAATAAATTTAGAGAAAAATTTATATAGAAATGTGGTTTTTAAAAAAAAAAATTACAACATAAATTGAAAAATGTCATTTTTTTGCAAAAATTCATTTTTGATTAATAGCAAAAAAAGTTAAAATATCAGCAGCAATGAAATAGCACCAAATGAAACCTCTATTAGTGAGAAGAAAAGGAGGTAAAATTCATTAGGGTGGTAAGTTGTATGACGGAGCAATAAACGGTAAAAGTAGCGTAGTGCAGAATTGTAAAAAGTGGCCTGGTCATTTAGGGTGTTTAAGCTAGTGGGGCTGATGTGGTTAAAGCCCTGTGCTGTCACCTGTCTAAAAATAGCAAACTGACACTACCCCATCTGACATGTTTCGCCGCACACAAAAGAGAACTGTGGTACCCTATACAGCGCATAAGCAAGGAGGAGTAGGTTTAGGTCTTTTTGCCCTCATGCATTACACCATTATTGTTATTAACACACCGAAGTGTGGTACCATTTTCATGGCAAAATAAGCGTAGGGGATCTCATCCATTTACACAGTGTGCTAAGCATCCTATACTGGCTACCCATTTCATATATTATACATACTGGAGAGTGAATCTGGATCGCACATCCTCAACACTATGCTTTTGATATAATGACTGTCTCAGCATAATTACGTGGCATATCCGCCCAATTTGTAATACAGTGTATGCTGTGCATAAGAGGCATTAGTATACAGTTTGATCAAAGAGCATAGGCCCACTAACCGTGACAAGGTTTCCTCTACAAGTGGGAAACTACTCTAACCTATAAATGGCGCAGCCGTGAGCGGGACCACCGGCGCCCCAGCACCGCACCAGCAGCAGACAGCGGGACCCAGGAGCCACACAGTAACCCCAATGTGCAGCAAAGCCTCCTTGGCTCTGGGACCCACCGCCCCACCAGCACAGCACTGAGGCAGCAATGGCAGACACGCAGTACTGCACCATGTGAACGAGTGCAAAGAGCTCACCCAGTCACGACCCTCAGGAAATGCATCTGAGAGATAGTAGGAGTTTATAAACCCCTTGCAGAGGCAACCTTGTCGCGGTTAGTGGGTCTATGCTCTTTGATCAAACTGTATACTAATGCCTCTTATGCACAGCATACTATGTATTACAAATTGTGCGGATATGCCACGTAATTATGCTGAGACAGTCATTATATCAAAAGCATAGTGTTGAGGATGTGCGATCCAGATTCACTCTCCAGTATACATTTCATATATTATACATATATATCAGTCCATAGCTGTCTCCTGATAGTTTTAAATTACCTATTGGTTTTGTGTCTCCCCATCAAAATTTTTTAATCAGTTATAATAAAGTTTGCAGTTTTATCAGTATTATGTAGGACCCCTAAATGGTATTGTTGGTCAACTGACCATGTGTGAATTTTTTTATTTGATCCCGAGGGTCCTAACATGGACAATAATTGATCATTTAACTGTCTGTAGTGGACACCGTTTACGGAAAAAGTACACTGGATGTCACTGATATTTTAGGGGTGCGCACAGGAGATGTGGCGTGGATAATTTAACTGTTTGCAGCAGCCTATCAGGCGATATTTAGTACAGAATGCACAAAAAATATATATTGCTGCTGTCACACACAATAGTCCTTAAAAGGACTTTTGGGTCTCTGAAAAGTTTTTCAAATAAAAATCTTCCAGTAACACTCCCTACACTGTCTGTCCCTTCCTATGCACAGCTCTCTCTAAGACTGAGCAATTTAGCACAGGTTTCACTACAAACATATATTGCTGCTGTCACACATATGAGTCCTTAAAAGGACTTTTGGGTCTCTGAAAAAATTTTCAAATAAAAATCTTCCAATAACACTCTCTGCACTGTCTGTCCCTTCCTATGCACAGCTCTCTCTAAGACTGAGCAATTTAGCACAGGTTACACTACAAACATATATTGCTGCTGTCACACACAATAGTCCTTAAAAGGACTTTTGGGTCTCTGAAAAGTTTTTAAAATAAAAATCTTCCAATAACACTCCCTACGCTGCCTGTCCCTTCCTATGCTCAGCAATCCCTGACTAATACTGAGCCGAACACTTGTCATCGGGTGCTATATTTCACTTGATGATGTGTTCCAGACAGCCAATTACTGTAATGCCAGTAGCCAACATGTCTGCATCAATACAGTGCATGCCAGTACCTCACTGCACGTTTATTGGCTGTGTAGCAGTTAAGAAACATGCGGTAAGGAGACTCGAGCATTGTACTCGAGCACATGCAGTACTCGGCCGAGTACCACCATAACACTACTCAGAAGCAGTTCACCAGGATCAAGCAAGCCGGCCAGCAGAGCGGGTCTTTGGATCTATCCAGATCCCGAAAGCATATCAAAACGCAAGACACATGAGAGACAAGAGGCACAGAGGAGCATGGCAGGAGGAGAGGGGGAGGGTGTGACACAATATCTATGTCATCATGTCCAATGCGCCAGATGCGTCCACTCTTACCTGATCTCCAAACTGGAAGTGCAGTCAATTCTGTGCTGACAGCAAAACAACATAATATCGCAAGACTGTAACTAAATTCTAAATTACTGTAATACACATCATAACCACTGGGTGGTGAGTGCTCCACATTCAGCTTATTGCTCAAGCTGCTTTTCTTCTGTTTAGATAACAAAGAACCTGGCCTCAGATACAAGATATTTATTGGCAGACCCTGCTAAATTTGGCGAGTTCTATTGAGAATATTAAGTGTGCGAAAGTCAAGGAACACTAAATCCAGAATTCAAATATCATATGTGTTACTGTCTGCTGAGCTGTGTACCTAATCCAATTATGTGTGATACTGTCTGCTGAGCTGTGTATCTAATCATATCATGTGTGATAATGTCTGCTGAGCTGGGTATTGAATCTTATCATACGTGATACTGTCTGCTGAGCTGTGTATCTAATCCTATCATGTGTTATACTGCCTGCTGAGCCCTGTATCTAGTCCCATCATGTGTGATACTGCCTGCTGATCCGTGTATCTAATCATATCATGTGTGATACTGTCTGCTGAGCTGGGTATCTAATTCTATCCTGTGGGATACTGTCTGCTGAGCTGTGTATCTAATCCTATCATGTGTGATACTGCCTGCTGAGCCGTGTATCTAGTCCCATCATGTGTGATACTGCCTGATGATCCGTGTATCTAATCCTATCATGTGTGATACTGTCTGCTGAGCTGGGTATCTAATTCTATCCTGTGTGATACTGTCTGTTGAGCTGTGTATCTAATCCTATCATTAATGTTGAATTTTAATTGTGAGTATCGCAACTTCGAGAATTTGCAAATATTTCAAATATAGTGATATGTATTTGTAAAAACTAATATTCATCATTTTTTTTCTTCTTCTGAACCCATTAGCTCCCTGCTTCTTGCTTGTGGGCCAATGTGAGAAGGCTGCAGTATCTAGTGAATTAGAATATTCTTCAATTTTTAATATAGTTTATGTTATGCGAAAAATCGGCAATTAAATATGCGCATTAATCGAATCGTGTAAGGACGTTAAGCAACTTTCCAATTGGGTTGGCTTGGCTTGGTAGAATTGTCGAATATGTAGAATATAGCGATATATTCTACATATTCGACAATTCAAACAAGCCAATCCAATAAGAAAGTTGCTTAACGCCCTTACGCGATTCAATTAATGAGCATATTTAATTTAAGATTTTTCGCATAACATAAACTATATTAAATAATGAAGAATATTCTAAATCACTAATGAGTCATTGCTGACTTGTGGGTCAATTCAATTCGAGAATATTTGTCATTTTTTTTCCATCTGAAGTCATGATTCCTCCCTGCTTAAGTTGCTTTTGGGCCAATGGCTGTTCACATATTCTATAGTGCTATATATTTGTGTTTTAGAATATTCACATTACGCAAATTTTACATTGCTGAGTTTTCACTATCAATAGAATAATCTCAAATACAAATATTCGCGAATATATGACGAATATTCTTGAAATATCGCAAATTTTAATTATGCCCCTGCCGCTTATCACTACTAGAGTTGAGCGAACACCTGGATGTTCGGGTTCAAGAAGTTCAGCCGAACTTCACGAAAATGTTCGGGTTCGGGATCCGAACTTGACCCGAACTTGAACCGAACCCCATTGAAGTCAATGGGGACCCGAACTTTTGGGTACTAAAAAGGCTGTAAAATAGCCCTTAAAAGGGCTAGAGGGCTGCAAAAAGCATCAGAATGTAGGTAAATCCCCTGCAAACAAATGTAGATAGAAATGACTTAAAGTAAAATAAATAAAAATTAACCAGTATCAATTGGCAACTTGGAGGAGGAGGTGGAATAGGAGATTGGAGGGCATCAGGTGGGAATGCTATGGGAGTTGAAGTTCTCATCACAGCCCAAAAGGACATATGTCTGCCTACAGTGCCACAGGCCTCTTTCACAGACCCAGGGCCATGGCAACCATACATGGGAGTTAAAGTTCATATCACAGCCAAGAAGGATTCATGTCTGCCAGCAGTGTCACAAGCCTCACTCACAGACTCAGGCCAATGGCAACCATACATGGGAGTTGAAGTTGTAATCACAGCCAAGAAGGAATCATGTCTGCCTGCAGGGCCACAGGCCTTATTCAAACATTCAGGCCCACGTGACCCACAAAGAGGAGAGTTAAAATCATGCCAAGACAGTATTGATTTCACCCAGCAATGCCACAGGCCTCATTCACAGATTCAGACCCATGTCACCCATAAAAAGGAGAGTTACAATCATGCCAAAACAGTATTGATTTCACCCAGTAGTGCCACAGGAGTCATTAACTAATTCAGGACCATGGCACCCGCAAAAAGGGGGAGAGTGGTCCCCATAACAGCAACACAGGCCTCAGGTCAATCTGCAATGGAATAAGCCATTATCATTTATGTAGGTCCCTGACACCCAGACAGAGGAGAGGTCATTTGACAGTAAAAATAGGTTAATGTCTCTCACCAATGCGAGTAAAAGAAATATAGGCCCCTGACAACCAGACAATGTAGAGGTCATTTGACAGTATAAAGAGTTTAATGTCTCCCAAAAATGCAGCAAGCGATGAAAAAAAATATAGGCCCCTGACAACCAGACAATGGGGCGGTCATTTGACAGTAAAACAAATTTGATGTCTCCCACCAATGCAGCAAGCGATGAAATGAAATATAGGTCCCTGACAAACAGACAATGGGGCGGTCATTTGACAGTAAAAAGAGATTAATGTCTCCAACCAATACAGCAGGCAATTAAACAAAATATAGGCCCCTGACAACCAGACAATGTAGAGGTCATTTGACAGTATAAAGAGGATAATGTCACCCACCAAAGCAACAGGTGATTATCTGAAATGTAGGCTCCTGGCACCCAGACAGAGGAGAGAGGTCCCATAACAGAAAATCAGGCTTCATGTCACCCAGCAATGGAAAAGGCCATTTTCAGTTATTTAGCCCCCACCAGCCAGACAGAGGAGAGATGTCCCAAAGCAGAAAATCAAGCTTAATGTCACCCGCCAAAGCAGCAGGCGATTAACAGGCAGCTGCTTTTGTCTGTAATGACGCCTCCTGCCGTGCTAAATACACGTTCAGACAATACACTTGCTGCAGGGCAGGCCAGCACCTCCAAGGCATAAAGGGCAAGCTCTGGCCACGTGGACAATTTGGAGACCCAGAAGTTGAACGGGGCAGAATCATCAGTCAGTACGTGGAGGCATGTGCACACGTACTGTTCCACCATATTGTTGAAATGCTGCCTCCTGCTAACACGTTCTCTATCAGATGGTGGTACAGTTTGCTGTGGCATGGTGACAAAACTAAAACACGGCTTTTTCAATAAAACCCCCAAATGCAGTTTTTAACTGGTGTACATTAAAAGTAGATATTTATACACTATATTTATATTTATGTATGGAAACCAGATTTGGGGACCCAGAACACGGATTTGGTCACCAAAATTCACAAATGCAGTATTAGACTGTTATAAATTGGAAATAATTATTTAAACGATAAACGACGGATGCACAACAGTTCTTTCGGCCTAAAACACTACTTTTTTCTAAAAAAAAACAAAATGCAGTTTTTAACTGCTATACATTAAAAGTAGATATTTATACTATGTATGGACACCAGATTTGGGGACCCAGAACACGGATTTGGTCACCAAAATTCACAAATGCAGTATTTGATTGTTATAAATTAGAAATAATTATTTAAACGACGGATGCACAACAGTTTTTTCGGCCTAAAACACAGCTTTTTTCAATAAAACCCCAAAATGCAGTTTTTTACTGCTGTAAATTTAAATTAGATATTTGTACCGTGTATGTACAACTGCTTTGTGAAGCAAGAATATCGCTTTTTTCACTCAAAAAAGAATAATGCACTATTTCTCAGCTGTAATGTGAAATTAGTATTTAGGCGGTGTATTTCAAGATGCTCTGTGGAACAGGATTACCACTCTTTTGTCAAAAAAATACACTTATGCTGTATTTCACAGCAGCAATGTAAAATAGGTGGTTGTAATGGGTATTTCAGACTGTTTGGTGGACCTTGAATAACATTTTTTTTTCTATAAAAAACAAAGAAGCACTATTTCCAGGCAGAAATATAAAATATGTCATTGGACGGTGTATGCAGAACTGTTTTGTGGACAAGGAATACGGTTTTTCCCCCAAAATTACATGGATTCTCTATTTCACAGCAGAAATGTCAAATATATATTTTGGCGGTGTAAAATTGGCTTGGTGGATCAGGATAACCACTTTTTTTTTAAAAAAAATACACTGATGCACTATTTGATAGCTGACGTGGAATATACGGCTTAGTGCATAGTATACAAAAGTGCTCTGTGGAACCACAGAGCCCAGGCTAGACAAATGGACTATGTCAAGGCTTTTGTCACCAAAATTCACAAATGCGGTTTTTCACTGCTGTAAATTAAATGTAGGTATTTACACTGTGTATGTACAACTGCTTTGTGAAGCAGCAATTTGGTTTTTTCACACACAAAAAAAGAATAATGCACTATTTTTCAGCTGCAATGTGAAATCGGTATTTAGGCGGTGTATTTCAAAATGCTTTGTGGATCACGATTTCTACATTTTTGTCCAGAAAATACACTTATGCTGTATTTCCCAGCAGCAATTTAAAATAGGTGGTTGTAATGGGTATTTCAGACTGTTTGGTGGACATTGAATAATGTTATTTTTTTCTATAAAGAACAAAGAAGCACCATTTCACTGCAGAAATATAAAGGTACTTTCACACTTGCATTGGTGCGGATCTGTTTTATTTGCACAGAAGGATCCGCACCTATAATGCAAACGTTTGTATCCGTTCAGAACGGCTCTGTTTGCTTTAGGTTTAAAGAAAAATGACAAAGTCCAAAACGGATTCGTTTTGAATTACATTGAAAGTCAATGGGGAACGGATCCGTTTTCAAATGCACCATATTGTGTCATTGAAAACGGATCTGTCTCCATTGACATACATTGTAAAAAAAAAATGGATCCATTAGGCTCTGCCTCTTCAGACGGACACCAAAATGCTGCATGCTGCGTTTTGGTGTCCGCCTCCAAAACGGAATAGAGGCGGAACGGAGCCTAACCGATGCATTCTGAACGGATCCTTATCCATTCAGAATGCATTGGGGCTTAACTGATCCGTTTTGGACCGTTTGTGAGAGCCCTGAAACGGATCTCACAAACGTAATCCAAAACACTAGTGTGAAAGTACCCTAAAATATGTCGTTGGACGGTGTATGCAGAACTGTTTTGTGGACAAGGAATAAGGTTTTTTGCCCAAAATTACACGGATTCTCTATTTCACCGCAGAAATGTCAAATATATATTTTGGCAGTGTAAAATAGGCTTGGGTGATCAGGATGACCACTTTTTTTAACTAAAATACACTGATGCACTATTTGATAGCTGACATGGAATATACGGTTTAGTGCATTGTATACAAAAGTGCTCTGTGGCACCACAGATCCCAGACTAGACAAATGGACTATGTCACCCCTTAAACATACAAAAGGCAATATAGGGGACTTGAGCAGCCAGAAAAAATAGTTTTTTTTCCCTTCACTGAGCTACAAAATTGGATCAGGCTGATGTCCCTGGCAGGCTGGCAGACATGCAGTACACTGCAGTGCCTAAAATGGACACGACCCCACCTCAGTAACAGATGGATTGCAAAAAAAATCTCCTTGGCAATGGCTGGGTACAGAAATGTTGGATTGCTGTGGCTCCCTCCCTCTCTATGTGCTGTATCTTGTGGATTAAAGCTGCACAGGTTCTTCAGATTTCTGCCCTATTCTGTCCCTGATCTCACCAGCAGCAACCTTGCTCTCTAATATCAATTCAGCAGACTGACCTGCGGCACTACGTGACTCCAGCTTATAAAGAGGCTGGGTCACATGCTGCACTCAGCCAATCACAGCCATGCCATTAGTAGGCATGGCTGTGATGGCTTCTTAGGACAAGAAGTAAAATGCTTGCTGATTGGCTGCTGTGCAGTCCTTCAGAAAGCGGGAAGAAATCGCCAAACAACGGACCCGAACATTTTCAAAAAAGTTCGGGTCCGGGTCCGGGTCCCGAACACCCCAAAATTACTATACAGTTCGGGTTCGCTCAACTGTAATCACTACCTATCATGTGTGATACTGCCTGATGAGTTATGTATCAAATTCTAACTTGTGTGAAACTATCTGCTGAGCTACAGTATGTATCTGATCCTATCATGTGTGATACTCTCTGCTGAGCTGTGTATCTAATCCTAAGGCTGCATTCACACGAGCGTGATTTCCGCGCGGGTGCAATGCGTGATGTGAACGCATTGCACCCGCACTGAATTTTGACCCATTCATTTCTATGGGGCTGTGTACATGAGCGTTTTTTTTTTACGCATTACTTCTGCAACGCGTGTAAATCGCAGCATGCTCTATCTTATGCGTTATAAACGCATCTGCAGCCCCATAGGCTGGGTTCACACGAGCGTGATGTATTTAGGTCCGGATGCGTTGCGGATGCGTTCAGTGAAAACTGTGCGTTTTCACAGGCAAAGCCATTCAGTTTTGCCTGCGATTGCGTTCAGTTGTTCAGTTTTTTCCACACGGGTGCAATGCGTTTTGATGCGTTTTTCACGCGCGTGATAAAAAACTGAAGGTTTACAAACAGCATCTCCTAGCAACCATCAGTAAAAAACGCAACGCACCCGCACTTGCTTGCGGATGCAATGCGTTTTTCACGCAGCCCCATTCACTTCTATGGGGCTGCGGATGCGTTTATAACGCATAAGATAGAGCATGCTGCGATTTACACGCGTTGCACAAGTGATGCGTGAAAAAAAACGCTCATGTACACAGACCCATAGAAATAAATGGGTCAGGATTCAGTGCGGGTGCAATGCGTTCACATCACGCATTGCACCCGCGCGGAAATCACACTCGTGTGAATGCAGCCTAAGGGTTGGGAGTGGAACTGAGGGAGGTGGGAATTTTGTTAAATTCCCAGCTTTTCCTGTCTCTTTTATTCTCAAAATTCCCTCTAGAGATGAAGGTTTTATGTTAAGGAACAGATCTGAGCAGGAGGTGCAGGGGTTTTAAAGTGTTTCAGGCAGTGCAGGAAAATAGAGTTGATAATTGTGGGAAGCAGAAACATTGTTTGCATTGAATATTTCATTAGTTACAAATCTGGTAGAATTTGATTTTATGCACTTGGGAAGTTTGCATTTTGGATGAAGACCAATGTCTCAGAAGAACTAAAGCCTTACATTTACACTTCTAGGTGTGAACAATAGAGGAGGGGCTGTATTTCCCTTAATCAGGGACTAATCAAAGAACAGCGGGATACAAGGGAGATACAATAAAGACTGAGGGAATGGAGACTGGAACGTTGACATAAGCAGTAAATATGAGGCCTGGACACTTAGATGATAGGAAAGTCGTGAGAAGCTGTAATGCTAAACGCTGGCATACCAGGACTAAACACAACCGATTTTCAGCAAAAGCCAGAAGTGGCTGCAGCAGGAAGGAGAATTATAAATCATTTCTTTATATTTCCAATTCCTTTCCAATCCATTTCTGACTGGTTGAAAATTCTGTAGGCAGGTCTGCTTCAAATCCTCATCCAAAAAACTCCATGTGAATTTAGCCTTAGTGCATTCACCTAAGTTAACCATATTTTTGGTCTGCATCCGATCCAAATTTTTGAGTACCATTAATTTTAATGGGGCAAAAAAGATGTGGACAACCCCATGTGCTTCCTGCATCTGAATGTCTGTTCCTCATCCACAAAAAAGGGGAAAACGACCATGTGATGGCCATTTTTTAAATGCCTTCACATGGGCATTTCCATATCAACGATTCCACAATCCCACAAATGGATACATGACAATTATTGGTTATTTAAGTTGTATGGCTAGCTTTAGTGGTCATGACCCCACAACTAAAATGTTTTACAACCTATTCTATCACTGGGTTATAACATTGTATTGTGGGAAAACACTGTTAGGGTGCAGTTACATGACGGTATTTTTGGTCAGTGTTCGATCTGCATTTGTTCTGGATTGCATATAGACCCATTCATTTTATGGGGCAAAGAAGATACGGACAGTTAAAGCAAATCCATATTGAAGCAAATCCAGGAGGAGAGAATGCCTCAGCTTGTTTTCTCACCTCCCAACATCTGACTACTACCCCCAGTCTCAAAGATATCCAGAATCATATCTGCCCCTCCCTTGTCTGTACTATCACTAGCAGGGGATGGGGTTCACTCCCGCGCCCCCTTAGAAGCATGGCTGGAGCACTGTAAAAGTGTTGAATATCAGTGATGAGTGGCAGGGGCAATATTCAAATTTGCGATATTTTGTGAATATTTGGGTGAATATTCATCATATATTCACAAATTCAAGAATTCGTGATCTCCAGTCATTATTTTCTTGATTGCAAAATTTGGCAATGGGAAAACTTGCGATAAAAATTTGCGATTAGAATATTATTGAATATCACACATGACAGGATTAGATACATAACTGAGCAGACCATATTACACAGGATACTGATTAGATACATAGCTTAGCAGACAGTATCACAGAAGGTAGGATGAAATACACAGCTCAGCAGACCATATGATACAGGATATGATTATATACATGGCTCAGCAGAAAATATCACACATGACAGGATTAGATACATAACTGAGCAGACCATATGACACAGGATACTGATTAGATACATAGCTTAGCAGACAGTATCACACAAGGTAGGATGAAATACACAGCTCAGCAGACCATATGATACAGGATATGATTATATACATGGCTCAACAGAAAATATCACACATGATAGGATTAGATATATACCTCAGCAGAGAGTATCACACATGATAAAATTAGATACCCAGCTCAGCAGACAGTATCACACATGATAAGTTTAGATACATAGCTCAGCAGATAGTATCACACATGATAGGGTTAGATACACAGCTCATAGAGAGTGTCACACGATAGGATTATGTAAGAAAGGAAATCTGCAGCACTCCTCAAGTTCCTTATCAATCCAAAGGTTTATTTACAGGCAGCAAGTACAGGCGACGTTTCGACCCGCAAGTCTTTATCAAGCCATCAACTTGCGGGTCGAAACGTCGCCTGTACTTGCTGCCTGTAAATAAACCTTTGGATTGATAAGGAACTTGAGGAGTGCTGCAGATTTCCTTTCTTACAGTTTCTTGGGACCTTGGTCTGAGTTCCTATCTGCTTGCACCAACCTAGGACCGAAGCTCCGGTACCTAACAGAGAGACGTTGCCTATAAAAGGGTATGTGGAGTGCTGCTTGAATCTTTTTTCTACACGATAGGATTAGATACATAGCTCAGCAGACAGTATTACACATGATAGAATTAGATACATAGCTCAGAAGACAGTATCACACATTATAGGATTATATATGTATGCGTATCCAGATGCCGTCTATTTTTCTTGCAAGCCTCATTCACTTCTATGGGGCAAGAGCTGCATGAAACACGCATAATATAGACAATACTGTGAGTTTCCTGAACAAAGAGATGAAAAGTAAGGCTGATGAATACATAACATTTAAAAGAATGGTCGGGAGGCGGTCTGGAGGTGACACATTCACACATTTTTGTGTGTCACCCGTACTTCCTCATAGATTGCAAGTAGTGTTGAGCAAACAGTTCGAGCATCGTTCGGGTTCGTACCGAATTTTGGGGTGTCCGGGACACGGACCCGAACCCGGACATTTTCAAAAAAAGTTCGGGGTCGGGTTCGTTGTTCGGTGATTACTTCCCGCTTTCTGAAGAGCTGCACAGCAGCCAATCAGCTAGCGTTTTACGTCTTGCCCTAAGAGCCCATCACAGCCATGCCTACTAATGGCATGGCTGTGATTGGCCAAGTGCAGCATGTGACCCAGCATCTATTTAAGCTGGAGTCATGTAGCGCCGCACGTCACACTGCTCTGATTAGTTTAGGGAGAGGACGCAGCTTCTGTGAGGGCGAGATTAGGCAGGGAAAAGTCAGCAACAGCACCTAATGAACGGATCGATCTACAGCTGTGAATGATTGAACTTCTGCTAGTTACTTGCTCACTGGTTTTTAGGCTGCACAGAGTGTTTTTCTGTCACTTATTTTCTGGGGTGATCGGTGGCCATTTTGTGACTTGTGGTGCACCAGAACAAGCTGCCACCAAGTCCATCAATCCATCAATACTAGTTTTTTTTTTTTTTTGCTATATCCTACATCAAAGGCTTGGCTGTGCTAATTGTCACCCCTAGAAACTCAGGATAGCAATTTCTATATTTTATTAAGGGGTTAAATACAATGGCCCAAATATCAATCCCATAAATCTGGTGTTCCAGCTTTGGCTAGCCAAGTATAATACTGTCTGCTGTCTGGCAAAGTATAGAATATTTTCTGTGGTTAAATTCAATTGCCAAAATAGCAATACCATAAATCAGTGGTTTCAGCTGTGGCTGGCAAAGTATAATAGTGTCCGCCAAAACATATATTTTGTTCTGGGGTGAAATTCAATTGCCAAAATAGCAATACCCTGAATCTGGTGTCCCAGCTGTTGCAGGCCAGGATTCATAGTGTCCGCAAAAACATATATTTTGTTCTGGGGTGACATTCAATTGCCAAAATAGCAATACCATGAATCTGGTGTACCAGCTGTTGCAGGCCAGGATTCATAGTGTCCGCAAAAACATATATTTTGTTCTGGGGTGAAATTCAATTGCCAAAATAGCAATACCCTGAATCTGGTGTCCCAGCTGTTGCAGGCCAGGATTCATAGTGTCCGCAAAAACATATATTTTGTTCTGGGGTGAAATTCAATTGCCAAAATAGCAATACCCTGAATCTGGTGTCCCAGCTGTTGCAGGCCAAGATTCATAGTGTCCGCAAAAACATATATTTTGTTCTGTGGTGAAATTCAATTGCCAAAATAGCAATACCCTGAATCTGGTGTCCCAGCTGTTGCAGGCCAGAATTCATAGTGTCCGTCAAAACATATATTTTGTTCTGTGGTGAAATTCAATTGCCAAAATAGCAATACCCTGAATCTAGTGTCCCAGCTGTTGCAGGCCAGGATTCATAGTGTCCGTCAAAACATATATTTTGTTCTGGGGTGAAATTCAATTGCCAAAATAGCAATACCCTGAATCTGGTGTCCCAGCTGTTGCAGGCCATGTTTCATAGTGTCCATCAAAACATATATTTTGTTCTGGGGTGAAATTCAATTGCCAAAATAGCAATACCCTGAATCTGGTGTCCCAGCTGTTGCAGGCCAGGATTTATAGTGTCCACAAAAACATATATTTTGTTCTGGGGTGACATTCAATTGCCAAAATAGCAATACCCTGAATCTGTTGTCCCAGCTGTTGCAGGCCAAGTGTAAATCTGTCCATAAAAGGATACCTTTCATCCAGGGCCTAAATACTAGCCCTATAAGAGATATTCCCCTAAATCAGTGGTTACTGCTGTGCCTGGATTAGTGTAATACGCTACATAAACAAATAGCAGATAGTGTTAGGTGCCTGTAAAAAAAAGACTGAATTTGAAATCAATACATTGGGCCAAATATTTTTTTCCTTATTGTGGTGCTTGGTGAACGGTAACAATGAGGAAAACATCTAGTAAGGGACGCGGACGCGTTGGTGTTAGTGGACCCTCTGGTGCTTGGAGAGGACATGGCCATTCTGCCACAGCCACACGTCCTAGTGAACCAACTACCTCAGGTTCCAGTACCCGCCAGAATTTACAGCGATATTTGGTGGGGCCCAATGCCGTTCTAAGGATGGTAAGGCCTAAGCAGGTACAGGCGCTAGTCAATTGGGTGGCCGACAGTGGATCCAGCATGTTCACAACATTATCTCCCACCCAGTCTTCTGCAGAAAGCGCACAGGTGGCATCTGAAAACCAAGCCCATCAGTCTGTCACATCACCCCCATGCACATCAGGGAAACTGTCTGATCCTCAAGTTATGCAGCAGTCTCTTATGCTGTTTGAAGACTCTGCTGGCAGGGTTTCCCAAGGGAATTCACCTAGCCCTTCCCCAGTGGTCGAAGACATAGAATGCACTGATGCACAACCACTGATGTTTACTGATGATGAGGACATGGGGATACAACCTCATCGAGTCCGCACGCCTCTGATGATGACGAAACACAGGTGCCAACTGCTGCGTCTTTCTGCAGTGTGCAGACCGAACAGGAGGTCAGGGAGGAAGACTGTGTGGAAGACGATGCAGGGGACGATGAGGTCCTAGACACGACATGGAATGAAGGTCGTGCCACTGACTTTCATAGTTCAGAGGAAGAGGCAGTGGTGAGACCGAGCCAACAGCGTAGCAAAAGAGGGAGCAGGGGCAAAAGCAGACCAGCCACCGCCAAAAGAGTTCGCCTGCTACTGGCCAACGCGACCAGGGACAGAGCACCCCAAAGGCAGCTTCAAGGAGTTCCCTGGCATGGCACTTCTTTAAAAAATGTGCTGATGACAAAACCCGAGTGGTTTGCACGCTGTGCCATCAGAGCCTGAAGCGAATTATTAACGTTCTGAACCGTAGCACAATCTGCATGACCAGGCATCTACATGCAAAGCATGAACTGCAGTGGAGTAAACACCTTAAAATCAAGGAACTCACTTTGGCTCCCCCTGCTCCCTCTTCCTCTGCCTCGGGAGGAATGTTGGCACCTGCCGCCCACCAAACAGAGGATGTGCCACCGACACCACCACATGCGTCACCAAGCTTCTCTACCAAGTCACATGGCAGCTGTTCAGATCTCCGTCTCACAAACCTTGGAGAGAAAGCGTAAATTCCCACCTAGCCACACTCGAGCCCTGGGCCTGAATGCCAGCATTTCTAAACTACTGGCCTTTGAAATGCTGTCATTCAGGCTGGTGGACACAGACAGCTTCAAACAGCTGATGGCGATGGCTGTCCCACAGTATGTTGTTCCCAGCGGCCACTACTTCTCCAAGACAGCCGTGCCTTCCCTGCACAACCAAGTATCCGATAAAATCAAGTGTGCATTGCGCAACGCCATCTGTGGCAAGGTCCACCTAACCACAGATACGTGGACCAGTAAGCACGGCCAGGGACGCTATATCTCCCTAACTGCACACTGGGTAAATGTAGTGGCGGCTGGGCCAACAACTTCAGCACAGCCCGGGGTAAACGTCAGCAGGCCATTCTGAAACTCATATGTTTGGGGGACAGGCCCCACAACGCGCAGGAGTTGTGGCAGGGTATTGAACAACAGACCGACGAGTGGATTCTGCCGGTGGGCCTCAAGCCCGGCCTGGTGGTGTGCTGTAGTGGTCGAAATCTCGTCGCAGCTCTGGGACTAGCCGGTTTGATACACATCCCTCGCCTGGCGCATGTGCTGAATTTGGTGGTGCAGAAGTTCATTCACAACTACCCCGAAATGTCAGACCTGCTGCATAAAGTGCAGGCCGTCTGTGCGCGCTTCCGGCGTTCACATCCTGCTGTTGCTCGCCTGTCTGCGCTACAGCGTAACTTCAGCCTTCCCGCTCACCGCCTCATAGGCGATGTGCCCACCAGGTAGAACTCCACCTTGCACATGCTGGCCAGACTGTGCTAGCAGCAGCAGGCGATAGTGGAGTTTCAGCTGCAGCACGCACGGGTGAGTCGCTCAGCGGAACAGCACCACTTCACCACCATTGACTGGGCCTTCATGCGAGACCTGTGTGCCCTGTTGCGCTTTTTCAAGTACTCCACCAACATGGCCAATGGAGATGACGCCGTTATCAGTGTTACAATACCACTTCTATGTCTCCTTGAGAAAACACTTAGGGTGATGATGGAAGAGGAGGTGGCCCAGGAGAAGGAGGAGGATGAGGGGTAATTTTTAGCACGTTCAGGTCATTCTGTTAGATGTGCCTCAGAGGGAGTTTTTTTGCAACAGCAGAGGCCAGGTACAAATGTGGCCAGCCAGGGCCCACTACTGGAGGACGAGGAGGATGAGGAGGAGGTGGAGGAGGATGAGGATGAAGCAGGTTCACAGCGGGGTGGTACCCAATACAGTTAAGGCCCATCACTGGTGCGTGGCTGGGAGGACTACTGGGTTGGCACCCTTCTGGATCCCCGGTACAAAGACAACGTGCCCACCTTACTTCCTGCACTGGGGCATGATAGGAAGATGTGCAAGTACAAGTGCACGCTGGTAGATGCGCTCCTGAGAGCATTCCCAAATGTCACAGGGGAACAGGTGGAAGCCCAAGGCGAAGGCAAAGGAGGAGCAAGAGGTCGCCAATGCAGCTGTGTCACGGCCATCTCCTCTGAGGGCAGGGTTAGCATGGCAGAATTGTGGAAAAGTTTTGTCTCCACGCCACAGCTAACTGCACCACCACCTGATACAGAACGTGTTAGCAGGAGGCAGCATTTCACTAACATGGTTGAACAGTACGTGTGCACACTCCTCCATGTACTGACTGATGGTTCGGCCCCATTCAACTTCTGGGTCTCCAAATTGTCCACGTGGCCAGAGTTAGCATTTTTTGCCTTGGAGGTGCTAGCCTACCGGGCGGCCAGCGTTTAGTCTGAACGTGTATTCAGCACGGCAGGGGGCGTCATTACTGACAAACGCAGCCGCCTGTCCACAGCCAACGTGGACAAGCTGACGGTCATAAAAATGAACCAGGCATGGATCCCACAGGACCTGTCCCTCCCTGTCCCTGCAGAATAGACATTTATAACTGCATCCCCCTCAACCATGTATTCTTGTATGCTGGGGCACTTCTTTATTGAATCCTCATTTCTTTAACTTTACCATGATCTTGCGGTGGAACCCAAAGTTGAATGAACCTCTCCTCAATCTGGGCACCGGGGCCTAAATAACTGAAAGTGGCCTGTTACAATGGTGGGTGACATAAAGCCTGAACCTCTGCCATGCGACCTCTCTCTTCTGTCTCGGTGCCGTGGGCTAAATATCTGGAAGTGGCCTTCTCCAGTGGTGGGTGATATGACGCATGATTCTCTGCTGTGGGACCTCTCTCCTCTGTCTGGGTGCTGGGGCCTAAATAACTGAAAGTTGCCTTCTCCAGTGGTGGATGATATGACGCATGATTCTCTGCTGTGGGACCTCTCTCCTCTGTCTGGGTGCTGGGGCCTAAATAACTTAAAGTGGCCTTCTCCAGTGGTGGGTGATATGACGCCTTGTTCCTTGCTGTGGGACCTCTCTCCTCTGTCTGGGTGCTGGGGCCTAAATAACTGAAAGTGGCCTTCTCCAATGGTGGGTGATATGACGCCTTATTCTTTGCTATGGGACCTCTCTCCTCTGTCTGGGTGCTGGTGCCGAAATAATAGAAAGTGACCTTCTCCATTGGTGGGTGACTTCAAGCCTGATTCTCTGATATGGGACCTCTCTCCAATTGATATTGGTTAATTTTTATTTATTTTATTTTATTTTAAATCATTTCCCTATCCACATTTGTTTGCAGGGCATTTAGCTACATTGTGCTGCCTCTAGCCCTTTCCTTGACTATTTTACAGCCTTTTTAGTGCCCAAAAGTTCGGGTTTCCATTGACTTCAATGGGGTTTGGGTTCGGGGTGAAGTTCGGGTCGAGTTCCGAACATTTTCGGGAAGTTCGGCCGAACTTTTAGAATCCAAACATCCAGATGTTCGCTCAACTCTAATTAAGATGAATGAGGCGTGGATACCGAAGGGACTGACAGTAGAGGATGCATTTGTCTAAAAAAGAAAACAACACCAATAAAGCTGTATGGGTCATACCATAACAATAACTCCAAAAAAGGGTTATATATAGTAGTATCACAATATTTTATTAAACAAAAAATGACATGGAGTACATGATTGACATAGCACAGGACTCACATGATTAAAAACATTTAAAATTTATACTGTACTGGTGATATAGGGTAGGCGCACAAATTCATATTAATAAATAAAGTGCAAAGTGCAAAAAGATGACCATAATATTCGGTAGTATAGAGGTAACCAGGTCAAATATCCAAAAGTTTTTTAAAGGACTATTAGGTAGAAAACCATGTACATGTAAAGCATGGTATCTATTATTTCTAAGTCACAGAAATGAGTATAATATTAAATAATAAAGAGACACATACTAACCACACCAAAAGAGGCGCCAACCAATATACCACCAGCACAAGCCCCTGACGCGTGTCGCGTTAGCTTTCTCAAAGGGGTAATACACACTTGTGACAGATGTGGCCATATATACTGCTTAACAAACAAGGATTGGCTAATAAACCTAAACATAACGCCCCCTAATCACTCTTGAATTTAAAACAAGTGTCGAAGGCTACCATCTGCCCATTAGTCTATATCAGCCACAGTTCATTACCTGGCGCACACGATCCGCCATGACCGCCATGGACGCAGGCGGCACCACCGTCAGTTCGCGCGAGAGCGGCCACGTAGGAGTCACATGACCGATATCGCCACGGAGTGAGGGGTGCGGCCAGCATCCAGGTCCATGCGCGGAGCGTGCGCGCCCACTGCGGCCATATTGAATGTGGGCAAATAGATGGGCAAGAAAAAGGACAGTATTTAATGGCAAAATCAGCCATAACCGCCATAAGTGCAAGCGGCAACCACCATCGGTCAACGGGAAACAAGCCATGCAAAGGTCACATGCTAGGTGTCATCTCAAAGCAAGGGGGCGCGGCCGACAATCAGACGCATGCGCGGCATACACGCGCACCACTACGGCCATATTTGATGAGGGTAAATGGAATGACAATAAAAGGAAAGAAACCCAGCATCTAAAAACATAAAACATAAATGACAAAAAGCATCACTATTGTTCCAAAGTAAATAGAATGGCAAAAAGAGAAATAACATCTGTTGGCAAAAGCACATAAATGACCTAAGAAGCATATCTATTTTTTCTAGGTGACATCCATTGCTGGACAGGACCTCAGTTGGCATATATATAGTATCAGAGTACTTAACCTAAAAAGTAAATACACGACAACCTAAATAATATAGGTACAGATAATAAGTACTTGCAAAAAGAAAAAAACTATACATGATTAAATTACATAAAGGGAAAGTGGGGGGCAGGGGGAGCAATGAAAAAGAAAGGTAGTGTTGATGGTGAATAAAGTGAAAAATATGTGAACACACATGCACTGCAAAGTAAGCACACAAAGAAAAAGTGCAAATGAAAATGTGATGTGGTTGTGAATCAAAAAGAGTGATTAGTGTTGGTGACCAATATCAACTAAGATTATACATGATATAAATAAAACATTCATAATATATAGAATAAAAGAAAAGGGTGAATAATTGAACACATGATTGTATTATTATAGTGATTCTTTGTCAATACCAACCTATGATCGATGGGTGGACTAAACCACAAAAGTGCAAAGTGCAATTTAACCAAAATCATTAATAACAAGTTACAGCATCCCAAATATATGATCCAGTCCCAGCAATGATAGATAGAACTATATTAAGCCGTAGGCCCATTCACCATACCCTACATACACACTAGGTCATTCACTAACATACTTATGCACGGCTTGATTGTACTACCCCACTGCCCTATTGGGGGCCAATTAAACCCATCAAATACTAGTCCCAAAAAGAGGGAGAAGGAGGAAGGATGGCATCAATATTACATATTGCCTAAATATATATAGACCACATGCGTCACTACATAAACAACATAAATTCTATGAGGATAAGGAGGCACCGAGAAGCATACACGGCCAGCTTTATAAGAAAGATGCCAAGGGAATTTTATCATTCAGACCACAAGGTGTTTGTGTCCGAAGTTTGACAATCCATTTACTTTCCACTTGTTCTAGTCGCTTGAACAAATCACCACCTCTTGAGCCAAGAATTACCCGATCTATACCACGAAACTTCAAATCCTGCCATTTATTGTCGTGTTTTAGTCGAAAATGTCTTGCAACCGGTTTTAGTTTCCTAATTTTTCACGATCAAGGGAATCAATCTTAGCAGCTGCTCGTATGTCACTTTGGTGCTCCTGAATCCGAGTACGGAATTCACGTGTGGTCATTCCAATGTAAATCTGTCCACATGGACAGGTTGCATAGTAGATAATGCCAGAAGTGCTGCAGTTAATAAAATGGACTATCTTGTATTCCTGATGACCAGAAGAGTCAACAAAAATATTGGTTCGAACCACCACTTTGCATGCACTGCAATGACCACAAGGAATAGAACCCCATCTGGGTCCTTTTGACATAGAGAGAAAATTCCTTGGTTTAGGTGGAATGTAATGACTGGAGACCAGAATATCCCCCAGATTTTTGCTGCGCTTGGCAACAAAAGCCGGAGTAGGAGTAATAATACGTTCCAAGACATGATCCGACTGTAACACCGGCCAAAATTTTGAGAATATTTTCCTCATATTTTTCCATTGGGGATTATAGTTAGTAATCATACGGACCGTTGAGGTGGTTACAGACATATCACGATGTTTAGGTATAAGTAGAGAATGTCTAGAGGTACTTTTCGCCCTTTGGTATCCCTGTTGAATGTCCGTTTGATGATAATGTCGCTGTTCAAATCGTTGTTTCAAGAGAATTGATTCATTTTCAAAATCCGTATGGGTGGTACAGAGTCTTCGTGCCCGCAAAAACTGACCAATTGGTATAGATGTGTATGTAGGGTATGGTGAATGGGCCTACGGCTTAATATAGTTCTATCTATCATTGCTGGGACTGGATCATATATTTGGGATGCTGTAACTTGTTATTAATGATTTTGGTTAAATTGCACTTTGCACTTTTGTGGTTTAGTCCACCCATCGATCATAGGTTGGTATTGACAAAGAATCACTATAATAATACAATCATGTGTTCAATTATTCACCCTTTTCTTTTATTCTATATATTATGAATGTTTTATTTATATCATGTATAATCTTAGTTGATATTGGTCACCAACACTAATCACTCTTTTTGATTCACAACCACATCACATTTTCATTTGCACTTTTTTCTTTGTGTGCTTACTTTGCAGTGCATGTGTGTTCACATATTTTTCACTTTATTCACCATCAACACTACCTTTCTTTTTCATTGCTCCCCCGCCCCCCACTTTCCCTTTATGTAATTTAATCATGTATAGTTTTTTTTTTTTCTTCTTTTGCAAGTACTTATTATCTGTACCTATATTATTTAGGTTGTCGTGTATTTACTTTTTAGGTTAAGTACTCTGATACTATATATATGCCAACTCAGGTCCTGTCCAGCAATGGATGTCACCTAGAAAAAATAGATATGCTTCTTAGGTCATTTATGTGCTTTTTGCCAACAGATGTTATTTCTCTTTTTTTGCCATTCTATTTACTTTGGAACAATAGTGATGCTTTTTGTCATTTATGTTTTATGTTTTTAGATGCTGGGTTTCTTTCCTTTTATTGTCATTCCATTTACCCTCATCAAATATGGCCGTAGTGGTGCGCGTATATGCCGCGCATGCGTCTGATTGTCGGCCGCGCCCCCTTGCTTTGAGATGACACCTAGCATGTGACCTTTGCAAGGCTTGTTTCCCGTTGACCGATGGTGGTTGCCGCTTGCACTTATGGCGGTTATGGCTGATTTTGCCATTAAATACTGTCCTTTTTTCTTGCCCATCTATTTGCCCACATTCAATATGGCCGCAGTGGAGCGCGCACGCTCCGCGCATGGACCTGGATGCTGGCCGCACCCCCTCACTCCGTGACGATATCGGTCATGTGACTCCTACGTGGCCGCTCTCGCGCGAACTGACGGTGGTGCCGCCTGCGTCCATGGCGGTCATGGCGGATCGTGTGCGCCAGGTAATGAACTGTGGCTGATATAGACTAATGGGCAGATGGTAGCCTTCGACACTTGTTTTAAATTCAAGAGTGATTAGGGGGCGTTATGTTTAGGTTTATTAGCCAATCCTTGTTTGTTAAGCAGTATATATGGCCACATCTGTCACAAGTGTGTATTACCCCTTTGAGAAAGCTAACGCGAAACGCGCGTCAGGGGCTTGTGCTGGTGGTATATTGGTTGGCGCCTCTTTTGGTGTGGTTAGTATGTGTCTCTTCATTATTTAATATTATACTCATTTCTGTGACTTAGAAATAATAGATACCATGCTTTACATGTACATGGTTTTCTACATAATAGTCCTTTAAAAAACTTTTGGATATTTGACCTGCTTACCTCTATACTACCGAATATTATGGTCATCTTTTTGCACTTTGCACTTTATTTATTAATATGAATTTGTGCGCCTACCCTATATCACCAGTACAGTATAAATTTTAAATGTTTTTAATCATGTGAGTCCTGTGCTATGTCAATCATGTACTCCATGTCATTTTTTGTTTAATAAAATATTGTGATACTACTATATATAACCCTTTTTTGGAGTTATTGTTATGGTATGACCCATACAGCTTTATTGGTGTTGTTTGCATTTGCATGTGTGGGTTGCTTGAACGATTGGGACATTGTATTGGTTTCTCTTTGTCTAAAAAAGGCCTGATTAGATGACTTGGGCAAAAAATGGTCCCCACACTGCTGTATTTAATCTCTGCATGCCGGATGACTTGCGTAACCTCTCAGCTACCAACTAGGGTTCAACACCAAAATGTTTTAGTACACTTTCTGCCGGGAAACGAACGGGCTGCAACAATGAACCTAATTCTTTAGGCATGTGTACATGCCAAATTTTTCTGGCCTCCGATGCTGCACTGTGGCTGCAAAAACAAAACAAAAAAAAGGCACATACATGTGTCAATTCCACTTCGTGATCATTACCTTGTTGTGGTGAAGGGGCTTGCATATCACAATGAAGCGATCACTTCTATTAGTGTGTTGGCAATGTTGGCACACCCCAGATGATAAGGTCGTTGCTTCATTGTGAACAGACCAAAAGCGATCGGCTGGATCATTTTTCATAGAAAAAACATAAATTTTCTTTGTGATCATCTAAGATGATCATTAAAGCCTACTAGGCCAACAATGGGCCCACACTGCAGAATCATTGTTTTCTGGGTCACTTAACTGTCACTGAACTACCTCAGCACAACCATAGGCTTTGAAAAACCGCCATCACCTGCAATCTCCCAAACGTGCACACGAGCACAGCATCACTACACCAAGATTGACGCATAGAGGAATAAAATTTATGTCATGAGTGTGTCAACTATTGACAACTTTTTGCCGTTGTCTAAGATCTATTCATTACATGTCCCCTGATAGGGGACGTAACAGGGATTAAACTGATAACAATAGTACTAGTTAACACACCACTCATATAGGGTTGCACAGTACATTGCACGGCGCACGCGCAGTGCCCCAAATTGGAAGTAAGAGGAATGACCAAGCTTCTTTTTCCATCTCCCGGTTCCTAAAATCTATTTGATACACGTCCCTTCATAGGGGACGTAACAGGGATTAAACTGATAAAAAATAGTACTACTGATTACTGAACACACCACTCATATAGGGTGGCACAGTACATTGCGTGAGGAAGAGACCTTCAATGACGTAAGTGAGGACAATGAACGGGACATGGCTAGCTTGGTATCCAACCTTTAAAGCACGTTATTCCAAACAATTTAGGAATGTTAGGTGATTTATGCCCTTTATGGATTATAACCCGACTCTGCGCCACTACGTAATTTTCCATGGGAATTTTGCCATGGATCCCCCTCCGGCATGCCACAGTCCAGGTGTTAGTCCCCTTGAAACAACTTTTCCATCACTACTGTGGCCAGAAAGAGTCCCTGTGGGTTTTAAAATTTGCCTGCCTATTGAAGTCTATGGCGGAATCTGCAGAAGTTCGCGTTCGCCGTTTGCGAACTGAAAATTTTATGTTCGCGACATCTCTACTGTAATTTAGTGTTACAGAGCGGTCATATTTAACACCATGTGGGCAGTGATTGCAAATAAATTGATCCTTCACACTGAGTTGATCATCGTTTTTTGTTGGAAAAATTATTCCTTTATCTGAAGAATTAGTGAAAACATTAGTCTTGTAGCGAAACAATTTGACTTTTAGCGAATAAATTAGTATTTTACCAAATAAAATAGTTTGCTCCAGCATTACAATCCCTGATCACCAATAACAAGCAAAGTTAAGCGGGTGACCCACACCTGTAAGCAAAGGGTATACACATGGCGATCCCTTTAGTGCAGTGCATGTGTAGCCGCATACATGTAAGGGCATCATAGAACAGTTAGTGCTGAATGCAACTTGACTATCCAGAAAGTTGGATGTGGTAATGTTCAACTTGGCAATATTATTAGGGAACAGTTACAAATGAAAGGAAAAGCTGCTTAACTGTAGCAACTTTAAATAGAAGTTATTGGACGTCAGATTGTTTACGTTACAAGGCTGAGGAGGCATAACCCACACATGTCGGAGAACAGTAGACATGCGGTGATCCCTTTAGAGCAGTGTGTGCAGTCCCGCACATGTAAGGGAATCACTGAACAGTTAGCACTTGTAGTGTCCCACTTGGTAATGGTTGGCACTACTAAGGAGTCACAAGGGTCACGTTGTTCCCCCTCATGTGGAGAGATTGGTATCTTGTTATTTTATGCACTGTTTTACACTGCAAATGTCATGTGTTTCTGTGTACAGGCCTGCTAGGGGTGTAGTTTAGCCTCCCAGACAGTAGAGGGAGCTAGGGAGCCCCTAGTTTATATTGCTAGGCCCAGGCAGGGGTTGGGGAGTCCAGGCCCTGGAGCCTGAGAGAGGGCAGTGCAGGCCCTGAGCCTGTGAGGGCAAGATCAGCTCCTGTGCAGTCAGTCTAAGACTGGAGCTAGCCCAGTCCTGGCCGTGTGCCAAAGGAACCACCTTCCAGGACAGAGTCCTGAGTATTCCTTCCAGGAGTGAGTCCTGAGTCCAGGAGAAGGTTCCGTCCTGAGTCCTGAAATCAGCAGAGAGAAACCCAGCAGCGCCATTACACAGTCCAGCTAGAGTCTAGCTGGGAGGCAGAGAGAGAAAGTGAGTGCAAGATGATATTACATCTATGGCGATACCTGCCATTACTACTGTGAATCCTGCTGTATACCAATTCTCTTCTGTGGAACTACAAGGCGAGTATATGAAGTTGTCATTATTCAGTAAAGAAGAGTTCTGTTTCAACTCAAGTGTCTTCACCTCCATTATTACCACTGTCAATCGGTGTACCACCGTTACCGGCACTGGCGTCATGAACTGTATGGGACCTGGCATAGGCACGTTAAATCATAACACCAAGGGCACCTCACCTAACACCCGGCCTCTATCCCCCAAATTAGACTGTGCCCCAGAGGACCCACGTGTCTGCCTCTCCATCACTGGCATCCCTCTCTCTCTCCCTTACCCTGGGATGCTACACACTGAATGCCACTTGTCCTTCGAAGATGTTGGACATAGACTTCCTGGGGTCAAATAACTCCTTGTATTAGGGTTAAAATCTACTTGCTGAATGGATCAAACATGGCAGCTGGAATATTGCCATAAGGGAGGAGCGTAGTTGGTTATCACAATGAAACACACAAATCGCTCCACCAACTCAACTCAATTCATTGTACCTAATTTGTTCTTATAGCGTAAAAATTAGTCTGCATTGTTAGTGCAATCAGTATTGCGCCCTATTCTTTTCAATATATTTATTAAGGATCTTGTAGAGGGCTTGCATAGTAAAATATCAATTTTTGCAGATGACACTAGAATGTGTAAAGTAATTTACACTGAAGAGGACAATATACTGCTACAGAGGGATCTGGATAGATTGGAGGCTTGGGCAGAGAAATGGCAGATGAGGTTTACCACTGACAAATGTAAAGTTATGCAGATGGAAAGGAATAATGCAAGTCACCCATACATACTAAATGGTAAAATACTTGGTAACACTGACATGGAAAAGGATCTAGGAATTTTCAAAAACAGCAAACTAAGTTGCAAAACCCATGTCAGGCAGCTGCTGCCAAAACCAATAAGATAATGGGTTGCATCAAAAGGAGCATAGATGCCCGTGATGAATACATAGTCCTACCACTTTACAAATCACTAGTCAGACCACACATGGTGGTGTACTGTGTACAGTTATGGGCTCCTGTGAACAAGGCAGACATAGCAGAGCTAGAGAGGGTTCAGAGGAGGGCAACTAAACTAATAACTGGAATGGGGCAACTACAGTACCCTGAAAGATTATCAAACTCAGGGTTATTCACTTTAGAAAAAAGACAACTGAGGGGAGATCTAATTACTATGTATAAATATATCAGGGGGCAGAACAGAGATCTATCCCATCTATTTATCCCCAGGACTGTTCTAGTTCGTTGTTCAGCGATTTCTTAGTGCTTTTTGAAAGGCTGCAGGGCAGCCAATCAATAAGCTTTTCACTACTTTGCCCTAAGAAGCCATCACAGCCATGCCTACTAATGGCATGGCTGTGATTGGCTAAGTGCAGCATGTGACCCAGCCACGTCACTCTGCTCTTCTCAGTGTAGGGATAGGATTCTGCTGCTACTGCTATGAGGGAGAGATTAGGGAAGAAATCTGTTGAACTTGGTGGTGTTAAATATTCGAAATACAGCAATTATTGAGGGTGCTATGCTACATATTTGTACCCAGCCCAGAGCCCAGTGATACTGCTAAATAATTTGTAATCCATCTGTTAGTGAGGTGGAGGTCGGCGGCCATTTTAGCAACTGCAGTGTTCTTGGAACTGCCTGTGAACTGCATGTGTAGCAGGGACATTAGTCTAGTTATTTTCTGGTAGCTCAGTGGAGTAAAAATTCATTTTTTTCTGGCAAGTCAATTCCCCCTACATTACGAATTTTATAATTTAGCGGTGATATAAATCCGTATTGTGGTGCCACAGAGAACTTTTCCATACAACGCTGAGAAATCTATTTAAAAATTTTGTAGTGACATACTGCATTTCTGTAGTTGGGGGAATAAACCGGTATTGTGGTGCCACAGAGCAGTTTTGCATACAACGCTGAAAAACCTATTAGAATTGTTTGCTGTGTCATACTGCATTTCTGTAGTTGAGGGAATAAACCCGTATTGTGGTGCTACAGAGCACTTTTGCATACAATGCTGAAAAACCTGTTTTAAAATTTAGCAGTGACATACTGCATTTCTGTAGTTGTGTAGTTGGGGGAATAAACCCTTATTGTGGTGCCACAGAGAACTTTTGCATACAACTCTGAAAAGACTATTTTCAAATTTTGCAGTGACATACTGCATTTCTGTCGTTGGGGGAATAAACCCGTATTGTGGTGCCACAGAGCACGTTTGCATACAACACTGAAAAACCTGTTTTATAATTTAGCGGTGAAATACTGTGTTTCTGTAATTTTTTGCAATAAACACTGGTTTTGTGCTACATAGCAGATCTGAGGCCTACCCTGTATTTTAGTCATTTTAAGTAACCTGTGGAACTCCGCATTTACATATTTGGTTGCAAAAACACAGGTTTTGTGGTAGATAGCACATTTGCGATGTACGCTGCGTTTCTGACAGTCAAATTAAACCGTTAACTTCTGCTGCTACATTGTTGGTATAAAAAAAATCTAATTTTTGGTGATAGTCAAGTAATTGTATAGAATTTCTCCGTTACACTGTTGTTTGACCTAAATAAATTTATTCTGTTTACGACACGGGCACTGCCTTACTGTTAGTGAACCTAAATGTTGACTATTGGCAGTTAAACTGATACCTGAGATAAAAGCCTGTGGAGAGATAGAAAGACCTTCACCACCAACTTCAGCACAGACAGGGGTAAACATCAGCAGGCTGTTTTAAAACTCATGTGTTTGGGGGACAAACTCCACAGCGCACAGGAGCTGTGGAGGGGCATAAATGAACAGACTGATGAGTGGTTGCTACCAGTCAGCCTCAAGCCCGGCCTGGTGGTGTGCGATAATGGGCGAAATCTTATAGCAGCTCTGGGACTAGCCGGTTTGACGCACATCCCTTGCCTGTCGCATGTGCTGAATTTGGTGGTGCAGAAATTCCTTAATAACTACCCAGACATGTCAGAGCTGCTGCAGAAAGTGCGGTCCGTCTGTGCGCACTTTCGGCATTCTCACCCTGCTGCTGCTCGCCTGTCTGCACTGCAGCATAACTTCGGCCTTCCCGCTCACAACCTCATATGCGACGTGCCCACCTGGTGGTACTCCACCTTGCATATGCTGGAGAGACTGTGTGAGCAGCAGCAGGCAATAGTGGAGTTTCAGCTGCAGCACGCACTGGTCAGTCACTCTGCTGAACATCACCACTTCACCACCAATAAGTGGGCCTCCATGTGAGACCTGTGTGCCTTGTTGCAGTGTTTTAAGTACTCAACCTACATAGCCACTGGTGATAATGCCGTTCTTAGAGTTACAATACCACTTCAATGTCTCCTTGAAAATACACTTAGGGCGATGATGGAAGAGGATGTGGCACAGGAGGAAGAGGGGGCATTTCACAGAGTTGCAGGCCAGTCATTCAGAAGTGGCTAGAGGGTGGGCTCCTGCATCAGTAGAGGCCAGGTACACATGTGGCCAGCCAGGGCACAGTTCTGGAGGACGAGGAGGAGGAGGAACCGGGTTCAAAGCAGGGTGGCAGCCAACGCAGCTCATGGTCATCACTGGGGCGTGGCTGGGGGGATACGGAGGACACAGACGATACACCACCTACAGAGGACAGCTTATCCTTACCTCTGGGGAGCCTGGCACACATGAGCGACTACATGCTGAAGTGTCTGCGCAACGACCATAGAGTTGCCCACATTTTAACTAGTCCTGACTACTGGGTTGCCACCCTGCTGGATCCCTGTTACAAAGACAACATGCCGTCCTTAATTCCCTCACTGGAGCGTGATAGGAAGATGCGCGACTACAAGTGCACGCTGGTAGACGCGCTCCTGAGGGCATTCCCAACTGACACCGGAGGACAAGTGGAAGCACAAGGCGAAGGCAGAGAAGGAGAAGTAAGAGGTCGCCAATGCAGCTGGGTCATGGCCAGCACCTCTGAAGGCAGGATTAGCATGTCTGACATGTGGAAAAGCTTTGTCACCACCCCACAGCACTCGGCACCACCAGCTGATATGGAACGTCTTAGCAGGAGGCCGCATTTAAACAACATGGTGGAACAGTACGTGTGCACAAGCCTACATGTACTGACTGATGGTTCTGCCCTATTCAACTTCTGGGTCTCCAAATTGTCTACATGGCCTGTGCTTGGCCTTTATGCCTTGGCGGTGGTGGCCTGCCCCGCAGCCAGTGTATTGTCTGAACGTGTATTTAGCACGGCAGGGGGCGTCATTACAGACAAACGCAGCCGCCTGTCCACAGCAAACGTGGACAAGCTCATATATTTATTAAAATGAACCAGGCTTGGATCCCACAAGACTTGTCTGTACCTTGTGCAGAATAGACATTCATACTTGCCTCAACCGTACATTCTTGTACTCAAGTCCACTTATTCTTTAATTTATTTTTTTTATTTGTCCCATCATTTTGGGGGCTACCCCAATTTAACAAAACAAAAAAACAACAAAAAAAAACATTGTTAGCTAGCTACCTCCTACTCTATTGCCGTCTCCACCTACAACACTACATTCACCGCCTCCTCAACCTCCGAGTCCACATGCACCTTCTACTCCGAGTTGAAGGTTAATAATTTTTAATTTTTATTTATTTTATTTTAAGTTATTTCTCTATCCATATTTGTTTTCAGGGCACTTACCCACAGTTTGCTGCCTATTGCAGCCCTCTAGCCCTTTCCAGGATCTTTTTACAGCCATTTTAGTGCCCAAAAGTTCAGGTTCCCTTTGACTTCAATTGGGTTCGGTGTAAAGTTTGGGTCAATTTTGGGTCCCGAACCCGAACTTTTTTGTGAAGTTCGGGCAAACCCGTCGAACCCGAACTTCCTGTTGTCCGCTCAACTCTAGTCTGGAGGAAAGAAGGTTTGTACACAAACATAGAAGAGGATTATTTTCAGTAAGAGCAGTGAGACTATGAAACTCTCTGTCTGAGGAGGTGGTGATGTGGATGTATTTCTGGAGTATAATAATATTACAGGTTATAGCTACTACAGATGAGTCGTTGATCCAGGGAGTTATTCTGATTGCCTGATTGGAGTCGGGAAATAATTTTTTATTCCCCTTAAGTGGGGAAAATTGGCTTCTACCTCACAGTTTTGTTTTTTTTGCCTTCTTCTGGATCAACTTGCAGGATGATAGGCCGAACTAGATGGACAAATGTCTTTTTTCGTCCATATGTACTATGTTACTCACAAATTTAAACAAATTCTACTTCAAAGAGCAGTGCAATGAAATTGTAAACCATGTGTATCCCTGTGTAAGGTCCAGGATCCCTCCATACTATGAACTTAATGGTATTTTGCATTCAACATGATTTTGGGTTAAAACCAGGTGGGCCACACTTGCTGGATGGATCAAACATGGCAGCTGGATTATTGTCATAAGGAAGGAGTCTCAATGCTTATTTTTTCTTTTAAAATTATTTTTATTATTTTATAATATAAGAATATAACAAATTATCAATGTTTGTATACATGAGTGCCAAAGTTTCATAAGTGCCAAATAATAGAAGTACAATAGTATTCATAGAAACTGTTTCAAAGAAAATCCAATCCAGCTTTCCATAAAACAGATTTCTTTATTGATTTCTTGCATATGTAAAATTACGGCAATTACAAATGTGGTAGCAGGAGATGCATCTGCTGCCAATATATGCATGTGACAAAGGAGATTGTTTCAATGGCTAATGGTAATATATTTGCTCTCAAACAGTATATTAATTGCAATACTGAATTTGTGGTTTATGTCATCACGTGCAGGCTGTGCAAACTTCAATATGTGGGGTGCACTACAAAAGAATTGAAAACACGCATTAGGAAACATCTGAGTGATATTCCACATGTTTTGACACAAAATATCTCTGCAGCAACACTTCACTTTGCCACTATTCACAAAGGAAATACTGCAGGTTTTAGTGCACAGGGCATTGAAGTTGTGACACTACCTATGAGAGGGGGAGATAGAAAGCGGAAGCTCCTCAGTAGTGAAACCTTTTGGAATTCTCTTTAGATACATGTATACCTAAGGGGTTAAACAGAATCTTGCAGTATGATTAGTTTTTTTTTCGTTTTTTTTTTAATGTGATGAATCACCTGTTTGATCTGATCTCCTCCCCCTGGACCTGAGTAGCCTGTCAGGACCCAGGTCCAGGTGAGGATTGTTAGATCAATCAAGATGGGGGTGGTTATCTAACTGGTGTATATAAGTTTTGGTTTTATGCACATTCGATGTCTGATGAAGGGCATGATTCTGTAAACCCGAAACGCATCACCTTGTGTGTACTTTGACATTGTCCATGGATTTTACATATGCAAGAAATCAATAAAGAAATTGGTTTTATGGAAAGCTGGATTGGATTTTCTTCTATGAACACACCTCAAGGACCGTGCTTCCAGAGTTAAAGGGTGGAGGTGAGCGCTGAAGCAATATGTTTGAATAAGTACAATAGTATACACAGGAATTGCACATGAGAAGCATCGCAACACAGTATACATAGGTAGCAATATTCCAGAGAGCAGAGCACAAGGGTCGCTACAATAAGTGAAAAACTGAAATTAAATGCGGCTCAAGGCCGGCAAGTTTAAGGCATAACAAACATCAGTTAGGTATTCCTCTAGAGAGTAAAGCATTATATCGTAATACTGGTATAAAGTAAGTGAGGGGGGGGGGGAAAGAAACACTTTGTATACATTGTATAGACATCAAACAATAGGTGGGGAGGTAAGGGGGGAGGGGGGAAGGGGAGATCAGAGAAGCCCTTTAGATATGTATCATAACCGTATTTGTCAAAGGTCAATGGTGAGTAATGAATTGTCGGAATTTCGCCCAGGCCCCCCATACGAGACTGAAGATGTTATGTGTCTTGGATTCCCAACTTGATAGCTCCTCCAGACGGTACAGCAAATCCACCCCATCTAGCCAATGGCTGAAAGAAGGTGGATGCGGGGCTTTCCACAACGTGGGTATTAATATGCGGGCAGCAGCAAGCAGGTGCCTCAATAGTTTTGCGGTGTGTCTGGGGAGCCTACTGGGGAGGAGTTGGAATAGGCATATCTCAGGAGTGAGAGGTAAATTTGTCTTCATTATCGCATTTATCTGCGATATGATATGCGTCCAGTAAGGTACTATACGGGGGCAAGTCCACCATAGATGGTAGTAAATCCCCAGGTGCTGGTCGCATCTCCAGCAATTGGGGTTGTAGCTTGGGTTATATTTGTGTAGTAGAGTAGGGGTCAGATGCCATCTAGTCAGGATCTTATAACCACTTTCCTGCATCCTTACACAACGCGAGGTCCTTTTTGGGGCCGCAAGGAGCGATTGAATCTCTGTTTCAGTGAACTTCCGGGAGAGGTCTGTCTCCCAAGCTACAATAAAGGAGTGTCTAAATTGCTCTTGGGGGGGACGATAGTAGTTTGCTATAAGTCGAGACTATTTTCTTAGCGGGTTTGATCTGAGCTAGTGAGGTCTCGAAATGTGTCATAGGACGTTGGAGATCTGAATGTTTGAGGAGTAGTTTAAATAAATGAATGAATTTATTATATACCATAAATGGTATTGGGGAGCATTTAAGGTTTCTTTCATAGGCACTGAGCCAGCGGTTATCAGTAAATCTACTGTAGAGTCATTAAGACTGATGTCTTTAGGATGGAAGAGTTATAGTTGAAGTTGGTAGGTAGTATAAGGTCCCTGACCTGTAGCAGTGGGGAAGGGTAAGGGGCGCATCTCGATCGTACATTTATATGATTCCATGTTTTGCTAGTTTCATCTGTGAAAGCATTAAAAACCCTAGTTTGAGGAGGGACTGTTGTGGCCGAAAAAACAAGTTGTCTTAGCGGATATTGAAGAATATCTTCTTCTATAGAGACCCATAGCTTGTGCGAGGGTTTCCTCACCCAGTCAATAATTCGATTCGGGTGTATTGCCTAGACGAACGGACGGGGCGCCGGCATGTCGATACCTCCATGTTTTTGAGGTAATTGAAGAATCGAGTATTTTATTCTAGGCTTTTTAGCGTTCCATATATATCGAGATAAAATTCTCTTTAACCTAGTATAAAAACTGGATGGAATATGAATCGGTAAGGCTTGTAACAGGTATGTCACTTTGGGCCATATAAGGCATTTTGCTATATTTTTCCTCCCGAACCAGGAGATATAAGGCGTTGGCCATTCGTCGAGAATTTTTGTGATGTCCTTTAATAAGGGTATAAAATTGTTTTTAAAAAGGGCCTGCATATTGGGGGAAATCTTAACTCCCAGGAATTTAATATAGGGTTGTTTCCAGTCAAAGGGCGAATTTCGTGAAAGTCGGGAGGCCTTGTTGTTGGACAGTGAAATATTAAGTGCTTGAGATTTGCTCATATTGACTTTGAAGTTTGATAGTACGCCAAATTTGTTGAAAGTGTTTTCAATAATCGGCGAAGCCTTAGTCTCAATGCTTGTTTTAAAGAACCACACAAATCACTTCACCAACTCGACCCAAATTCATTGTACCTAAAATGTTCTTTTAGTCAGTGTTTGGTTAGTGTTTTGTATCAGTATTTGATCAGAATTTGTAAGTCAAAAGTAGATGAGATGCAAATAGTTCAATTATATTTTATTTCTGTTTAAGACCCATTCCTGGTTTTGGGCTTACAAATACTGGTCAAATACTGGTACAAAACACTACCATGTTCACTTAAACAGTGATGTTAAACCAGATTTATTGCCACTGCTGCTTCCCCCCTCTACACTCTGCCATGGGGCCACTTTTGTCATAGTTACTGCCAATTCTACTGCTGCCGCCACTGTCCCCGCTCTGTCATGGAGCCACTATTGTCATGGTTACTGCCACTACTGCCACTACCGTCCCCACTCTGTCATGGGGCTACTGCTGCCACTGCCACCTTTTCCATTCTGTCATTGGGCAACTATTGTCATGGTTACTGTCACCATCCCCACTCTGTCATGGAGCCACTACTGCCGCTGCTGCCACCATCCCCACACTGTCATGGGGCCACTACTTGAATATTGGGGCACTGCACGGTTAAGTCCATGGCGATAAATTAGACGTAACACTTTTATTGACCTATAATACTGATGCACAGTAATTCTGCTAACAGAGGGGATTAGCTATGAATTTTGGTGCCCTGCATAGTGATGTAGACACGGTAATTTACAACTACCTGTAATACTGACGGGACAGTACCTACAGAATAGATTAACTATGAATGTGGTTGCACTAGAATGTAATACACATGGCAATACCCTCTCCCTGCACTCTCCATGGACTGTCCCTGCCATTTAAGTTCCAAGCCTTCACACTGAAATTTGGCCACCAAGTGATTAGACAGACTGGCCTAGGTATACCAGATTTATTGCGATTCGTGACAAATTAATTTGGAGCAAATTCAATTTGTTGACGGACTTCAGTGAATCGTCCTAATCAAATTTTTCAAAACTTTGCTCATCTCTATTGATTATCAAAGACTATTATTGTTCATAGAGATGTGTATATACAAGAGTTGTAGTATTATATTGTAGTTTTCAAAGATTCATGCATATTCTGAAAAAAAAAAAATAAATAAATAAATATATATATATATATATATATATATATATATATTCTTTCTCTCTCAATAGTCCCTCAACCCATATAAAAAATGTTTTACATTAGTCGTCTGTACTTAAGAGGGAACACAGTGGAACTCAGTAAAAATATCTTGTCATTTATTTGACACTAGGGAATTTGAAATCTTTCTATATAGCCCAATTAGACATGGTCCTCTATTCTACTTTAGCTGGTTGACAGCAATAGTATGCATAACAAGATTATTTTTTTTAAATCTCTCTATAAATAATCTGAAGTTAGTGACAATATTTGACAATATTTTCTGAATAAAAGTAGTTTTTTTTTTCTTTCCTGCACAAAGTTCAAGCAAGTGAGCCATACATGAACAATGAATATATCAGAAACCTTTGTAACCAAAGTTTCTAATTATTCTTATTATTAGATAAACAGAATGTTCTATATGTTTGCATAAATTTGATCTAAATCTGGATTACTTTTTCAGAAGTCCTAAAAGTAGATAAAGATAACCAAACCAAGCAGATAACTAAAAAAAAAGATTAGACTTGATCATTTATTTCTTACATAGTAACATAGCAACACAGTACATAAGGCCGAAAAAAACACTTGTTCATCCAGTTCGGCCTGTCATCCTGCTAGTTGATCCAGAGGAAGGCAAAAAAAAAAAAACTGTGAGGTAGAAGCCAATTTTCCCCACTTAAAGGGAATAAAAAATTCCTTCCCGACTCCAATCAGTCAATCAGAAGAACCCCCTGGATCAAGACCCATCTCTAGTAGCTATAGCCTGTAATATTATTACACTCCAGAAATATATCCAGGCCCATCTTGAATTCCTTTATTGTACTCACCATCACCACTATCTCAAGCAGAGAGTTCCATAGTCTCACTGCTTTTACCATAAAGAATCCTATTCTATGTTTGTGTACAAACCTTCTTTCCTCCAGACGCAGAGGATGTCCCCTCGTCACAGTCACAGTCCTGGGGATAAATAGATGATCGGATAGATCTCTGTACTGACCCCTGATATATTTATACATAGTTATTAGATCTCCCCTCAGTCGTCTTTTTTCTAAAGTGAATAACCCTAATTTTGATAACCTTTCAGGGTACTGTAGTAGCCTCATTCCAGTTATTACTTTAGTTGCCCTCCTCTGAACCCTCTCCAGCTCTGCTATGTCTGCCTTGTTCACAGAAGCCAGAACTGTACACAGTACTCCATGTGTGGTCTGACTAGTGATTTGTAAAGTGGTAGGACTATGTTCTCATCACGGGCGTCTATGTCCCTTTTGATGCAACCCATTATCTTATTGGCCTTGGCGGCAGCTGCCTGAAAATAGTTTTTTGCAGCTTAGTTTGCTGTTTATGAAAATTCCTAGATCCTTTTTCCATGTCAGTGTTACCGAGTGTTACCATTTAGTATGTACAAGTGACTCTCATTATTCCTTCCCATTTGCATAACTACATTTGTCAGTGTTAGACCTCATCTGCCACTTATCTGCCCAAGCCTCCAATCTATCAAGATCCCTCTATAGCAGTATACTGTCCTCTTATGTGTTAAATTCTTTACACAGTTTAGTGTCATCTGCAAAAATTGATATTTTACTATGCAAGCCTTCTACAATATATTGAAGAGAATAGGGCCCAATACTGACCACTGAGGTACCCCACTAGTGACAGCGACCCAATCTGAGTGTGTACCATTAATAACCACCCTCTGTTTTCTATCATTGAGCCAGTTACTTACCCACATGCAGACATTTTCTCCGAGTCCGAGCATCCTCATTTTATATACTAACCTTTTATGTGGCACAGGGTAATAATCGATTGTTACATGTCTGTGAGTGCTAAATGTATTTGAACCTTTTATTTCAGTAACCGGTGTGACTTCATTGTCCAGTAATAAATGCGACTAAACATTTCTGGTAATTTTTGATTAGTCCTGCACATCAGTTTGGAGGAATTTTAGTCAATTCCTCCACACAACATAGGTTAGACTCTTTTATGTTGGTGGGCCTCCTCCCATGAACTGCTCTTCTGGTCCTTTCACAGCATTTCCATTGAACTAAAGTCAGGATTTTTAGTTGGACATTTAAAAAATGTAAGTTTTATTCTTCTTTAGCCATTTTTTTGTGTGATGAACTAAGACATTTGTACGTGATTATTTGTATTTCTTATATTCATGTTTAATGTTTCAAAGGGTTAATGGCTGAGATCTATTGTGTTTGCCTTGAGGATTCCCTGAGGCTCATGGCCCAACATTATTTCTGAGTCCGGGCTAGGGAGTGGAGGATTATGGGATGCCTGGGTGCTATGTTGTCTTTGTTTTGAAGAGAGTGAAACCCATTTAACTTCGGGCACCAAATGGAATGGCTGGGGGGCAGAATACATCTGATAACATTCTGTGTTAACCAGAATGCATTTGCCCCGCCAAAGTTTTAAAAAACCCACATCGTTATACGAAGGGAAATTCTGTGTGTGGGAACATGCAATAAGATCACCACACAGCTTCCTGCATGAAAAGACAAAGAACTGAATGCCGAGCTCCACTGGTCTGGTAGGAATACATGAACCACATCTTTAAGGACGTGAGTTTATTTTTTAAATATAATTTATTTTTCTTTTATCCATCTTTTTATGTAACTGTAACTTGTATGTAGCACTGTTAAATCATAATAAACCATTACTTTAACAGCTGCTGTGTTGTCCTATTGAAGAAACTTGATTATATTTAGTGCTGTTATTGTCACTTTCCATGACAGGTGCCAGGAGATCAGTGAGACTGGCAACACGTGGTTTGATCAGTTGCTTAGGTCTCACCCGGATAAGGTCGGTCCCGGAGGTCATCCATAAAAGGGGGGTGGGGGGGGGGCGGTACTGTCACGGAAATTGATCATTGAGACTGGAGACACATTGTTTGATCTGACAGGTTCCTTGTGGATCAATTCATGTCTGTGTTGTTTCTGGTAATGGCCACACCTTTTGCTTTAGGTGTTGCTTATGTGGTCATTTAACCTTCCCTATTTATTGTGGCTTCTCCCACCATGCTGTGCAGTTTATAGCTTCAGTCTTGTTGTGGATTGCTAATGTTTGTATCTCGGCTGAGTTCCTGTGCTTCTATAGCCATTTGGAGTTAAGTCTTTTCTTCCCCTTTTGTTTATTGTTGGGGGTTTTCTTGTGTTGCTCTTTTTCCTGTCATTTGTTTTTAGGCCTAAGGGAGACCCCTGTTCTAGTTTGACATTAGTACCAGGGTCCTACAAGGTGAGCTAGGCCTTTATCTTCCTGTGTATGAACTCACCTACCTCTGGGGTCAGTTCATACTGGTAGTCAACCAGGACTTGGATTAGAGTTTCTCTAGGTGGTGACCTGCTTCTTTCCCTAGTTTCCAGGACTTTCCCCTCACCCCTTTCCCTCCTATGTTCCCCACAACGAAGCATGACAGTTTTCTACTCTGTTTACACTTGTGTATTTGCTACTCTGCAGTTGCTATGCAGTGGGTGGGATAGGCCTACCATGGGCAGGAGTCCCAGTAGATAAAAAAAGGGTGGGGTCCCACAGGATAGGCTACTGTATTTGGATTTCTATAGCCTGGGGTATTCTAGGGACAGCTTTCTATGTCAACCCACAGGGAAGCAAGCATATAAACTTAGCCAAAGTGCGGGTGGTGAAAGGTAGCATTTAGAGTAGTGTGCCGTTACACTTTAGTAGAATTACTTGTCTTCTCAGGGTCTTTTTCCTGCTGCATCACCCACATTCCCTTTAATTTAGAATTTAGAATTCATTGTCCCATCAATGACAACAAACTGCCATGGTCCAGATACAATAAAAGAGGCCCAAACCATAATACCATCACTACCATATTTCATGACTGGTTGGTTAACAATCTAAGTAAGATAGATGTGTGGGTTCCCAAGCCGAGTATCAATCAAGGCAAATAAAATTTATGAAATCCACTGTTTTGCTTCAATTGTTGTTTTATTTGGCTTAACATTTGATATGAAGATTTACAGTTAGGCCTCTTGCACACGACCGTATGGCTTTTTCAGTGTTTTGCGGTCCGTTTTTTTCGGATCCGTTTTTCCGTTTTTTGCTTCCGTTGTGCTTCCGTTTCGGTTCCGTTTTTCTGTTCCGTTTTTCCGTATGGTATATACAGTATACAGTAATAACATAGAAAAAATTGGGCTGGTCTTAAAATTTTCAATAGATGGTTCCGCAAAAAACGGAACGGATACTGAAGACATACGGATGCACTTCAGTATGCTTTCCGTTTTTTTTGCGGACCCATTGACTTGAATGGAGCCACTGAACATGATTGCGGACAAGAATAGGACATGTTCTATATTTAAACGGAACGGAAAAACGGAAACAGAAGGCATACGGAGACACTTCAGTATTTTTTGCGGTCCCATTGAAGTGAATGGTTCAGTATACTGTCTGTATACTGAACTGAAAAAACGGCCAGTATACGGTCCGCAAAATACTGTCATGTGAATGAGGCCTTACAGTTATGATATTTTGGCAATTCGCCTTCATCAGAGAAATGGAATGATTAATAAATACACATAGAGTAAGTGATAGTAAGCATAAAAAATAACATAGTGATGTGCAAACATGGTTAGGTTCAATACATAGTTGATAAAGACTAAACACATTAGTCTACACAGTGAATGAATGCACAAGACTTTCAAACAGAGTAAAGTTGATGGAAAACATGTTAACACATAAAAAATTATACAAATTTTCATCAAGGAAACTAGCAACTAGGCACAGGAATAAGAACAAACAGTCTAAGCTATAGGTCAAATGGCTGGCAACCCGAGTAAGCTGGGAAACAGTTAGAGTGGCGCTGTATATCGCCCTATATATGTATTGACTGACACTGCTGTAAAATATAGCACGAGTAGTATATTGAGTAACTTACCTGGATGGGCCGCACAGCAGAGGAGTGTAGGGACACGGTGACATGGCAGCTTGCCTCTTCCTACTATACACACCACTAGGGCCATAGAGCCCAGATAACGCGACCACCGTGTCTCTACACTCCTCTCCTGTGCGGCTCATCCAGGTAAGTTACTCAATATACCAATTGTGCTATATTTTTCAGCAGTGTCAGTGAATACGTATATATGCAATATACAATGCCACTCTAACTGTTTCCCAGCTTAGACCTATGGCTTAGACTGTTTGTTCCTATTCCTGTGCCTAGTTACTAGGTTACCTATTTAGCAGGACCCCACATCTCTTGCCACAGCCACATAGGACTCTGGTGCCTGGTTCTGATATGCTCTTTATACATGTAATATTTCCATATAACAATGGCCAGGATCCTTATGTACATTTTACATATACAGATGTAAATTTGTATAATTTTATATGTGTTAACATGTTTTCCATCAACTTTACTCTGTTTGAATGCATTGTGCATTCATTCTCATTGACATTTGAATATATACAGTACGGACTGTTCACCGATTTCTGGATATAGTTTCAAGATATTATCTTTGTTATGAACTTCCCTCCTGGGACCCTTCACTGTGTGGACTAATGTGTTTAGTCTTTATCAACTATGTATTCGACCTAACCATGTTTGCACATCACTATGTTTTTCTTTATGCTTCCTATCATTTACTCTATGTATATTTATTAATCATTCCAGTTCTCTGATGAAGGCGAATTGCCGAAACGTCATAACTGTAACTGGTAATCCACGTATCAAATGCTAAGCTGAATAAAACAACAATTGAAGCAATACAGTGGATTTCAGGAATTTTATTTGCCTTGACTATCATATTTCAGAGATGGGATGAGGTTATTATGCTGGAGAATGCAGTATTTTCCTTTCTCCAAGCATAGCACTTTTCATTTGAACCAGTTATATTTTGTTCCCATAGCCTTCTTGCATGTCCACTTGATTTTTAGCAAATTGCAAACAGACAGCAATGTTCATTTTGGATGGCATTTCCTTTTTTTTTTGTAGTTCTGTTATCATCATTGTTTTCTAGTGTCCTTCTGATGATGGACCTATGAACATTAACATTATCTAATGTAAAACAGGTAGACGATTGTCACAAGGGAAGCGTTCCTTCTCAGCAGAGGAGACTGCTATTACATGCAGCAATTTCCTGCATAGCATGAGGAGGAGTAATCGATATTCCGTTGCTAGTCCCCATGCTGTACAGTGGTTTGCCAGCAGATCGTAATTAGACAGCACGATCTGACACTGGCAAACTCTGATCATTCAGCATGCCGAAAGATCTGTATTGCCCGATGAACGAGTGTTTGTGAGGACACAGATGATACACCTACCACAGAGGACAGTTTTTCGTTGCCTCTGGGCAGCCTGGCAAACATGAGCGACTACATGCTGCAGTGCATGCATAATGACTGCCGAGTTGCCCACATTCTAACTTGTGCAGATTACTGGGTGGCCACCCACAATATACTTGGTATACTTGGTTGTGTAGGGAAGGCACGGCTCTCTTGGAGAAATAGTGGTGGCTCGGAAAAAATGTACTGTGGGACAGCCACTGCTATCAGCTGTTTGAAGCTGTCTGTGTCCACCAGCCTGAATGACAGCATTTCAAAGGTCAGTAGTTTAGAAATGCTGGCATTCAGGCCCAGGGCTCGAGGGTGGCTAGGTGCGAATTTACGCTTTCTCTCCAAGGTTTGGAGGACATGGTGGAGATGCTTGGTGAAGGAGGTGGGGGTGTTGGTGGCACATCCTCTGTTTGCTGGTCGGTAGGTGCCAACGTTCCTCCTGAGGCGGAGGAAGATGCCGATGGAGGAGCAGAAGAGGGAGCAGGAGGAGCATGAGTGAGTTGCTTGTTTTTAAGGTGTTTACTCCACTGCAGTTCATGCTTTGCATGTAGATGCCTGGTCATGCAGGTTGTGCTAAGGTTCAGAACGTTAATGCCTCGCTTCAGGCTCTGATGGCACAGCGTGCAAACCACTTGGGTCTTGTCGTCAGCACATGGCCAACGCAGCTATGTCACGGCCAGCTCCTCTGAGAGCAAGGTTAGCATGGCAGAGATGTGGAAAAGTTTTGTCACCACGCCACAGCCAACTGCACCACCACCTGATACAGAACGTGTTAGCAGGAGGAAGCATTTCAAAAACATGGTTGAACAATACGTGTGCACACCCCTCCATGTACTGACTGATGGTTCAGCCCCATTCAACTTCTGGGTCTCCAAATTGTCCACATGGCCAGAGGTAGCCGGTGAGCCTCAAGCCCGGCCTGGTGATGTGCGATAATGGGCAAAATCTTGTTGCAGCTCTGGGACTAGCCGGTTTGACGCACATTCCTTGCCTGGCCCATGTGCTGAATTTGGTGGTGCAGAAGTTCATTCACAACTACCCCGACATGTCAGAGCTGCTGCATAAAGTGCAGGCCGTCTGTGCGCGCTTCCAGTGTTCACATCCTGCCGCTGCTTGCCTGTCTGCGCTACAGCGTAACTTAGGCCTTCCCACTCACCGCCTCATATGCCGTCCTTAATTCCATCACTGAAGCGTAATCGGTAGAAGCCAACGCTGGTAGACGCACTGCTGATGGCATTCACACCTGACACTGGGTGCTCAGTGGAAGCACAAGGCTAAAGGAGAGGAGGAGGAAGAAGTCGCCAGCACAGCTTGAGCACCACCTGCACCTCAGAACGCAGGGTTAGCATGGCCGAAATGTGGAAAAGATTTGTCACCGCGCCACAACAACCAGCACCACCAGCAGAAATGGAACGTCTTAGCAAGAGGCAGCATTTCAGCAAAATGGTGGAATAGTATCTGTGCACACGCCTACACGTACTGACTGATGGGTCTGCCCAGGGTCGTAGCTACAGGGGAAGCAGGGAAAGCAGCTGCTTTGGAGAAGGGGCCCATCCAGGAGGAGGAGGACTAAAATAATTTTCAGGGCCCCCTCAACAGTATTTTACAAGGAAACTATAGACAGTGGCAGTATAGACAGTGTAGAAAACAGATGTAACAGCTGCCCGGCCTGGTCTGAGAGAGCGATCTTTAGTAGCCACAGGAATGGGGGTGGCATGAAAGGAAGGGGTTGCCTAAAAATTACTCGGGGAGGCGTGCCCCATTCAAAAATTTGCTGTTGGGCCCAGTCATTTTAAGCTACGCCACTGAGTCGACCGCATTCTACTTCTGGGTCTCCAAATTGGGGATATGACCTCAGCTTTACCTTTAAGCCTTGGAGGTGCTGGCCTGCCCTGCAGCCAGTGTATTGTCTGAACATGTGCGTTTAGCACAGCTATGGGTGTTATCACAGACAAGCGCAGCCGTCTGTCCACAGCCAACATGGACAATCTCACGTTCATTAAAAAGAACCAGGCATGGATCCCATGGAACTTGTCCGTAACTTATGCAGAATAGACATGTATACCGGCCTCACCCAACCATTGTTAGATTACAGCGCACTTACTCTTTGTTTTCTTTTTTATATTTCGCAATGTTTTGGGGTCTACCCCAATTTAAAAAAATTAAAAAAGAAAACAAACCAAAACACATTGTTTTTTGGCGAGTACCTTTGGCTTAACAGCCAAAATAAGGCTTTATGTCAGGCAACAATGTAACCACCAATTGTGATGAATTAAGTTCCCTGTCTGTTATGCAGTGCAGGGGTACTGTGAAAGAAAGAAGGAGTACAGATCAGCCAACAATCTCAACGCCAACTAATTTACTGAATATATTTCCAAGTCAGGTATGCAGTGCAGGGGTAATTTAAAAGAAAGAAGGGGTACAGATTACCCAACAATCTGAAGGCCACCTTATTTACTGAATATATTTCCAAGTCAGGTATGCAGTGCTGGGGTACTTTGAAAGAAAAAAGTGGTACAGATCACCCAACAATCTGAAGGCCACCTAATTTACTGAATATATTTCCAAGTCAGGTATGCAGTGCAGGGGTACTTTATAGCAAATAAAAAAGTTTTTTTTAAACCCCAATGTCCCAGTTGTATTTACTGTTTTTATTTCACTTTCAGATCTTCAGTGCATGCCCCAAAGGTTCTTTATAGGAAAAAAAAAAAAAGATGATTATTTCACCCACAATAAAACAGATGTATTTACTAATTATTTTTCAATATCAGAGATGCAGTGCAGGCAGAAAAGGGAGTTTATTGAAAAAAAATATTTATTAATTAAAATAATATTATTACATTTATTTAAATATTTATTTAAATAAATTTCTTTCACTATCAATAGTGCAGCGCAGGGCACAAAATTAAGTGTTTTTTTTCACCAATAATGTCACAGTTGTATCACAGACGGATTAACTGTGTTATTTTTCCCTTCCCCTGGCACATATGCAGTGCAGGTGCACTTATAAAATGGGTATATGTTGCCCACTGAAGTAAAAGAACTGGATTAAATTATTGTCCCTGGCACATATGCAGGTGAAAGTGCATTATACTTGCACAAAATGGTAAAAAACAGTTGCATTGCACTCACAAGAAAAAAAGGAAGTAGATAGCTGAGTGAACAAGTTCTTGTTTATTGACTGCCCTGCAGCCTTTCAAAAAGCGCCAAGAAACTGCCGAAACCCGAACCCGAACCTGAACTTTTACAGAAATGTTCGGGTTCGGGTACCAAAAACCCTAAAGTTCGGTATAAAAACCCGAACTTTACAGTTCTGGTTCGCTCAACCCTAATCCTTACTGATCATTAGGCAGAAAATATGCCCAGTAATACACCCTTTAGAGGTTAACTTGTCTTCCTTTATGACCTCATGGACAGTTACTCACCTTGCTCTCGGAGTGATCTTTGTTCGTTGAATACTTCTGGGGAGGGAAATGATAATCTTCAATTTCATCCATTGTACACAATCTGTCTGACTGAGAATTGGTGGAGTCTAACTATTTAGATATCGTTTTATAACTTTTTCCAGTTTTATGAGCATGAACAACTGGGCTTCTTTAGAAATCTCTCTTGTTCATGTTATGATGCACTTCCACATGTTAGGTAGTTCAGACTTTGATAAACACCTGTTCTTTAAAACAGTTGACCCACTCACACCTGATTGTCATCCCATTGATTGAAAACATCTGTCTCTAATTTTACCTTCAAATTATATGCAGATACCTTTGCCACTCACAGAAATGTGATATTGGATTATTTTCCCCAATAAATAAATCACCAAATTTAATATTTTGATTGATATGGTTATCTATATCTATTTTTAAGACTTGTGTGAAAATCTGATGTAGTTTTAGTTAAAATTCATGCAGAAATATAGGAACTTCTGAACAGATCACATACTTTCAAGCACCAATGTAAAATTTCTTAAAAATGCAATGCTTGTAACAAAGGTGTTTGTGATATAGTCTCTCAGACATCATAATTAGTGATGTCGCGAACATAAAAATTTCCGATCGCGAACGGCGAATGCGAACTTCCGCAAATGTTTGCGAATGGGCGATCCGGGTGAACCACTATAGACTTCATTAGGCAGGCGGATTTTAAAACCCACAGGGACTCTTTCTGGCCACAATAGTGATGGAAAAGTTGTTTCAAGGGGTCTAACACCTGGACTGTGGCATGCTGGAGGGGGATCCATGGCAAAACTCCCATGGAAAATGACATAGTTGACACAGAGTTGGGTTTTAATCCATAAAGGGCATAAATAACCTAACATTCCTAAATTGTTTGGAATAACATGCTTTAAAACATCCAGTGTGTGTATACGATCAGGTATGATGTTGTATCGATCAGGTAGTGTAAGGGTTACGCCCACTTCACAGACATTGACAGACCAAACTCCCCTTTTAATGCAACGCAAACAGTCCATTTGCACAACCCCAAACTCCCCATTTGCACAAGGTTGGATACCAAGCTAGCCACGTCCCGAAGATGTCATTGAAGGTTTCTTCCTCCACCCAGCCACATACAACACCAAGGGTCCCCGAAAGGTGAATTGAATTGATTTTTAAAACAGGGAGATGGTTAAAAAAACGCTGGCTCCCTCCCCTTTGTTTTAATCCACGGTCACTGCGTCTGCGCCGTGCAATTTACTCTCACACCCGAAATAAGTGTTATTTTCTCTAGTTCTCTTCTCATCAGTTTAATCCCTGTTACATCCCCTATCAGGACGTGTATTGAATGGATTTTAGACAACCGCGAACAGTTGTCAAAAGTTGACATTGCAGAAATGTGATTTATCTGTGTGCGTCCTTGTTACTTCCAATTTGGGGCACTGTGCGTGTGCCGTGCAATGTACTCTGCCACGAGGTATGAGTGGTGTGTTAACTAGTACTATTCTTATCAGTTTAATATCTGTTACGTCCCCAATCTGGAGTCCATTTATTGAATTGATTTTTCGAACGGGGAGATGGTTAAAAAAACGCTGGCTCCCTCCCCTTTGTTTTAATCCACGGTCACTGCGTCTGCGCCGTGCAATTCACTGTCACACCCGATATGAGTGGTGTCTTAACTAGTACTATTCCTATCAGTTTAATCCCTGTTACATCCCATATCAGGGATTGCCTTTTGTGAAAAAAAATTTAGGCCGGGTACCTTCGACTGCCTTCACAGTGACAGACCAAACTCTCATACACCAAACTGAATTGCTTTTAGGAACCGGGAGATGGAAAAAGCAGCTTGGTCGGTCCTCTTACTCCAAAATTGGGGCACTGTGCGTGCACAGAGCAATGTGCTGTGACACCCTATATGAGTGGTGTCTTAACTAGTACTATTCCTATCAGTTTAATCCCTGTTATGTACCCTACCCGGGGACGTGTGTCGAATTGATTAACCATTGTCGAATTAACGAACCATTACGAAATCATGAAATAATTTAGTTCTGAGCTCTGTACTTGCTTTGTATTATAATTGATGTGAATTTTTTTAATTGTCTGCATTATTTCTAATAAACTATTAAGAGACTTTATTATGATTTTTTATTTTATGTATTAAAAACCCACACAACCTAATAAAAAAAAGGTAAATTAATGTTTTTTCTATGAAATATTATCCAGCCGATCGCTTTTGGTCTGACCATAATGAAGCAATGGCCTTATCATCTGGGGTGTGGCAACATTGCCAACACACTCATAGAGGTGATGATTGCTTCATTGTGATACGCAACCCCCTTCACCACAACAAGGTAACGATCACGAAGGGAATTGACACTTGTATGTGCCTTTTTTTTTGTTTTTGAAGCCACAGTGCTGCACCATAGGACAAAAAAATTAGGCATGTACACATGCCTGAAAAATAATGGCATTGTTACAGCCTGCTGTTGTAGCAGCGGCAGGAAAAATTGATGTTTTCCAGGCAGAAAAGTGACTAAAACATTGCAGCTTGAACCCTAGTTGGTGGCGGAGAATTCACGAAAGTCATCCGGTGTGCAGACATTAAATACAGCAGCGTAGGGACCATTTTGAGGCCAAGGCATGTCATCAGGCCTTTTGTTAGTCAAACATATCCCCCACTGTCAGTCCCTTCGGGATCTATGCCTTATTCATCTTTATAAAGGTGAGGTAATCAACACTTTTTTGAACAAGGCGACTTCTCTTGTCAGTGACAATGCATCCTGCTGCACTGAAGGTCCTTTCTGACAGGACACTTGAAGCAGGGCAGGCCAGAAGTTCTATCACAAACTGGGATAGCTCAGGCCACAGGTCAAGCCTGCACACCCAGTAGTGAAGGGGTTCATCGCTCCTCAGAGAGTTGATATCTGCTGTTAAGGCAAGGTAGTCTGCTACCTGTCGGTCGAGTCGTTCTCTAAGACTGGATCCCGAAGGGCTATGGCGATGTGTAGGACTGAAAAAGCTCTGCATGTCCTCCATCAACAACACATCTGTAAATCGTCCAGTCCTTGCCGCCATGGTAGGAGGAGGATTACATTCACCTTTTCCCTGTTAGATTCCCGTTGTGCTGTGACATCCCCCTTATAAGCTGTGTAAAGCATATTTTTTAGTTTGGTTTTGAACTGCTGCATCCTTTTCGACTTTCGGTAATTTGGTAACATTTCTGCCACTTTCTGCTTATACCGGGGGTCTAGTAGCGTGGCCACCCAGTACAGGTCGTTCTCCTTCATCCTTTTTATACGTGGGTCCCTCAACAGACATGACAGCATGAAAGACCCCATTTGAACAAGGTTGGATGCAGAGCTACTCATTTCCTGTTCCTCGTCCTCACTGATGTCATTGACGGTCTGTTCTTCCCCCCAGCCACGTACAACACCATGGGTCCCAGATAGGTGACAACAACGAGCACCCTGGGGTGCCTGCTGTGGTTGGTCTTCCTCCTCCTCAAAGCCACCACATTCCTCCTCTGACTCCTCTGCCTCATACTCCTCTTCCAGCGTTGCCGCAGGTCCGTCGAGCGATGATGACAAGGCTGTTTCTGGTGGTGATGGTGACCACAACTCTTTCTCTTTACGCTCATCTACAGCCTGATCTAGCACTCTTCGCAGGGCACGCTCCAGGAAGAAGACAAATGGGATGAGGTCGCTGATGGTGCCTTTGGTGCGACTGACTAGGTTTGTCACCTCCTCAAAAGGATGCATGAGCCTACAGGCATTGCGCATGAGCGTCCAGTAACGTGGCAAAAAAATTCCCAGCTCCGCAGAGGCTGTCCTAGCACCCCGGTCATACAAATACTCGTTGACGGCTTTTTCTTGTTGGAGCAGGCGGTCGAACATTAGGAGTGTTGAATTCCAATGTGTCGGGCTGTCGCAAATTAAGCACCTCACTGGCATGTTGTTTCGCTGCTGAATATCGGAAAAGTGCGCCATGGCCGTGTAGAAACGTCTGAAATGGCCACACACCTTCCTGGCCTGCTTGAGGACGTCCTGTAAGCCTGGGTACTTAGACACAAAGCGTTGTACGATGAGATTCAACACATGTGCCATGCATGGCACAACTTGCCAGAATTCAATGCTGACAACAAATTTGTTCCATTGTCACACACCCCTTTTCTGATCTCCAGTTGGTTCGGGGTCAGACACTGATCCACCTGTGCGTTCAGGGCAGACAGGAGTGCTGGTCCTGTGTAGCTCTCTGCTTTCAGGCAAGTCAATCCCAAGGCAGCGTGACACTGTCGTATCCGGGATGTGATATAGCCACTTGGGGAGCTGGGGGGATTCAGTTGATGTGCAGCCAGACGCCGCAGCAGAAGAGGACTCAACCGAGGAGGATATCGAAGAAGATGGAGTAGGAGGAGTAGAGGAGGTGGCAGTAGGCCTGCCTGCAAGTCGTGGCAGTGTCACCAACTCCGCTGCGGAGACACGCATTCCATGCTTGTCAGCCATCAGCAGGTTGACCTATTGCGCAGTGTACGTGATCTACCTGCCCTGACAGTGCTTTGCAGACCAGGTATCAGTGGTCAGATGGACCCTTGCCCCAACACTGTATGCCAGAGATGCCATGACTTCCTTTTCAATAACATAGTAGAGGTTTGGGATTGCCTATTTTGAAAAAAAAAATTGTCCGGGTACCTTCCACTGTGGTGTCCCAATAGCGACAAATTTTTTGAAGGCCTCAGACTACACCAGCTGGTATGGTAAAAGCTGGCGGGCTAAGGCCTCTTTCGCACGGGCGTCATGTTTGACTCCCGGATAAGAGGCGGGTGCGTTGCGGGAATATGCACGTTTTTCCCGCGTGGAAAAAATCACCATGTTTGGTACCCAACCCGAAGCCGGACTTCATCACTGAAGTCCAGTTTCGGGTATTCTGGAGAATTGATTATTTTCCCTTATAACATGGTTATAAGGGGAAATAATAGCATTCTTAATAAAGAATGCATTGTAAAATGAAGTGGAAGGGGTTAAAAATAATAAAAGTTAACTTACCTTAGCCACTTGATCGCGTAGTCGCGATCTCTCCTCCTTTTCCCTGCATCAGCTAAGATCTACAGGACCTGTGATGACGTCACATCACATGGTCCAATCACATGGTCCATCACCATGGTAAGATGGACCATGTGATTGGACCATGTGATGTGACGTCATCACAGGTCCTGTAGATCTTAGCTGATGCAGGGAAAGAGAGGAGAGATCGCGACTACGCGATCAAGTGGCTAAGGTAAGTTAACTTTTATTATTTTTAACCCCTTCCACTTTATTTGACAATGCATTCTTTATTAAGAATGCTATTATTTCCCCTTATAACCATGTTATAAGGGAAAATAATAGAGATCGGGTCCTGTTGCTAAGCAACCATGCGGGAAAATCGCAACGCATCCGCACTTGCTTGCGGATGCTAGCGATTTTCCCGTAGCCCCATTCACTTCTATGGGGCCTGCGCTGAGTGAAAAACGCAGAATATAGAGCATGCTGCGATTTTCACGCAACGCAGAAGTGATGCGTGAAAATCACCGCTCATGTGCACAGCCCCATAGAAATGAATGGGTCCGAATTCAGTGCGGGTGCAATGCGTCCTCCTCATGCATTGCACCCGCGCGGAAAACTCGCCCGTGTGAAAGGGGCCTAAGAGTTCCGTCAAGCCAGCTGTCAGACGCCGGGCAAGGGGGTGATTCTGTGACATTGGCTTCTTACGCTCAAACATTTCCTTGACAGACACCTGACTGTGGGCAGATGAGATGGAACTGCTGAAGGTGAGAGGCAGAGTGGCGGGTCGTTGAGAGGGGGCAAGGAGGACAGCAGTGGTTGACGTGACTGAAGATGCTGGGCCAGAAGGAGGATGGTGGCTTTGAGTTTGTGTGCTGCTTGTACGCATGTGTTGATCCCATTGGCGTTTGTGATGTGAGATCATGTCCGTCGCAAAGCAGTCCCAACTGAGTCCCACGACTCAGTTTCTTTTGGCACAGGTTGCAAATGGCATTGCTGTTATCAGAGGCAGTCACACAAAAAAAAATGCCACACTGCTAAGCTTTGCAATGACGGAATTCTGGTGGTGGCAACAGCATGAGTTGACTGGCAAGCTGTCTGGCTGACCCCGGGTGCCAATACATGCTGTCTGACTGTGCCACTAACTCCTTGCGGCGACCTCAGGGGCAGGGGCTTCCAACTCATCTCCTCCTTCTCTCTGTCTTCCCTTCTGAACTTTCCCCCTCTTCTTCTCTTCGAGCAGGCACCCACGTGGCATCTGTGGACACATCGTCATCATCAACCGCTTCACTTGTATCTGACACCTCATCAGCAAAGGAAGCAGCAGCGGGTACAACATCACCATCATCATCATCACACTGAACGTCCATGTGTGTAATCCTGCCGGACTGAGACATATCCCTGTAATCTACATCATCTGGCAATAATGGTTGCGCATCACTAATTGCATCCAACTGATGTGTAAATAACTCCTCTGACTTATCAAGTGAAGCGGCTGTGGTGGCTGTGGTGGTAGTGGTGGTGGTGGCGGCGGGCGGGAGCGTGGTAACTTGAGAGCAGGTGACCGAGGCTGAGCTGGAGGAGGATGGTGCGTCAAGGTTCTTAGCGGAAGCTGTTGAAGATTGGGTGTCCTGTGTAAGCCAGTCAACTATGTCCTCAGAATTTTTCGGGTTCAGGGTATGTGGCCTCTGAACACTGGGCATTATTCCAGGGCCAGTGGAAATCACAGCACAACAACGGCCTCTGTGGGGTGGCCTGCCTCTGCCTGTCATTTTTTTTTTTGATAAGTGGTACTACGCGTGCTAGGTACTGTGCCACCCGGTATGAGTGTTGGGCACTAGAAGAGGACACAGTGTACAGATAAAGTGCCTTATTTTAAGGCAAAGTCCAGTGCCACACTGTATGATTGATGGGCATTACTGGCAGAGGGCACATTACAGTCTGTGGGCCTGACACACACACACTGGCCAGCAGGCAACTGAAATTAGATTAAAGTGTACAGATACAGTGCCTTATTTTAAGGCAAAGTCCAGTGCCACACGGTATGATTGATGGGCAGCACTGGCAGAGGGCACACTACAGTGTGCGGGCCTGACACACAAACACTGGCCAGCAGGCAACTGAAATTAGATTAAAGTGTACAGATAAAGTGCCTTATTTTAGGCAACGTCCTGTGCCGCACGGTATGATTGATGGGCAGCACTGGCAGAGGGCACACTACAGTGTGTGGGCCTGACACACACACACACTGGCCGGCAGGCAACTGAAATTAGATTAAATTGTTTATTCACTTAGCCTCAGTAAGCTCGTTCATTCTCCATTCTTTTGAATTCATGTTATGTTAAAGTAAAAACTTGCACTCCAATATATATATTTATATATAGTAAGAAAGTGACTGGAAAGGTGGTAAACGGGACATCCAACAGGTGGGACACGACAGCTAATTAAGACGTTTCAACACTTAATCACACCCCCAACATATAAAAGAACCCGATCTGGCATCCATTTTACATTCTGTGTTTTGCCAGAGTAGGGAGAGGTTGCTTTGTGGAGCAGGGACGGGCTGTTAGGGGCACCAAACGCTAGCTAACAGGGGCACAAATTCCTTTTAAGGACTGGTATAGGAAAAATTTGTACCTGGGATTTTACTTTCCTTGAGTCCGGAGGCAGAACATCATGGGTTAATCCTATTTCCTTCAGTCTCTAGGACAGCCCACCTAGATAAATCATAATAATTTATTAATTAATTGATCAACTCACTATATAAGGTAGCTACCAGAGTGCATCATTGTGTTTTAAAAAAAGATTCAGACAAGAAAGATTCACAACAGAAAAATTCATTAGGGAGGGTATTCATGTGCTGCCTCCGGACTCAAGGAAAGTAAAATCCCAGGTATGAATTTTTCCTTTCCCTTCTCATCCTCCAGCAGAACATCATGGGATTTGCATAGATCACAAAGGGGGTTGTCAGCATTTAGTACTGCACTTAATCCCCCAGTGCCAAAGGCTGATCTCTTAGCATAGATGTCCAAGCGATAGTGATTTGCGAAGGTCAGCGATGAAGACCAAGATGCTGCGTTGCTGATGTCCTTTATCGATACTTGCGCTTGCTCTGCCCAGGATGCTGCTGTGGCTTTTGAAGAGTGTGCCTTGATTGGGAACGGAGGAGGGATCCCCTCAAGGGAATATGCTTTCATAATTGTAGATTTCATCCACCTTGCAAGGGTATCTTTTGATGGAGGTTGCCCTCTCCTTGATCCAGCATACAGCAAAAGGAGGTTCTCTGTCTTTCTGAATTCCTTGGTTCTGTGAAGATAGATCTCAATTGCCCTCTTAACATCTAGAGTGTGCAGGACACTCTGCTGTTTATCCAAAGGGTCAGGAAAGAATACAGGAAGAAAAAACTCTCTGTTAATGTTTGATGATGATGAGGCCTTTGGTTGGAAGAAAGGCATGGTACGGAAAAGCACTCCATCTGGAAGAAGTCTTAGGTACGGATGCTTGGAGGAAAGGACTTGGAGCTCACCCATCCACTCTGCAGAAGTAATGGCAATCAGAAATGAGACTTTATAAGTAAGCCATTTGAAATCAGTTTGTTGGAGAGGCTCAAATGTAGAGACCGTTAATCTTCTGAGCACCACAGACAGGTCCCAAACCGAATGGGTTCCTGGAAAGCAGGTTTCAACTTTCTTACTGCTTTAAAAAACCTGAAGATGAGGGGGTGATGAATGAATTTATTTTCAGTCATGGCATTGATCGCCATCATATGAGCCCTCAAAGTGTTAGGCTTGAGACCCTTTTGAAAGCCATCTTGAAGGAACTGTAGTATAGAAGAAATGTTAATGTCCAAACAGTTGGACTTACAGAGCCATTCTGAGAATTTATTCCAGATCTTGGCATACTTCTTATTAGTTGAGTCTTTACGTGAGCAGAGAAGTGTATTAATTACTGAGCTTGAGAGCCTTTTTCCTTCTAGTGCAGATCTTTCAGCCTCCAGGCTGTGAGGTGTAGCCTGTCCAGATGCTGATGATACAAACCCTCTTGTAGTAATAGATCACTAACTAGAGGGAGTTTCCAGAATTCTCCCCTGGACAGCTGGAGAAGAAGGGGAAACCACGACCTTCTCGGCCAGAATGGTGTTAATAATATCGCTTGAGGCTTCTCTGCAAGTATCTTCTGCAGGACGATGAGGGGAACCGGAGAAAAGATGTACACGAACAGGTGTCTCCAGCTTATTGAGAAAGCATTGACAGCTGTGGGGCTTTCTCAACTGTTCAGGGAGCAGAACCTTGGAAGTTTTTTGTTCTTCCTGGTTGCCATCAGATCCCAGGAAGGCAGATCCCATCTGGCCACTATTTTCTGAAAGACGGCTTGATTCAGCTCCCATTCTGTTGGTTTGATCATCCTCCGACTCAGCTAATCCGCTCGAGTATTGTAGCAACATCTGATATGCAAGGCTTTTAATTCGAAGAGTTGGGATTCTGCCCAGGTAAAAATCTTCTTGCACAAGCTCAGAAGAACCATATTCCTTTCCCCCCCTTGCTTGTTCAGGTAAAAAACTGCAGGGAGACATTGGTTTCTCTACTATCTCTGCTGCGAACTGGAGAAGAGCCAAGTGGACCGCTTTCAGTTCCTTGAAATTTAAGAGCATCTTTTTACTTGTGGGGACCAGAGGCCTTGAATCAATCTGTCCTGGATCTGTGCTCCCCAGCCCTGGCCAGAAGTGTCTGTGGTAATTATTACTGGAGATACAAATTGAAAACTCTTCCCAGAAGCGAGGTTCTTGGTCTGAAGCCACCACTTTAAGCTTTGAATTGTTGAAGGTCTCAGCTGCACTCTTGCTTTCAAACTGTGGTGGCTGCGATGCCACATCTGTAGCATGTCCTGCTGTAAGTCGCTGGTATGAATCATGGCCAAGGGGACGACATCTGCTATTGCTGTCATATGTCCTAATTTTTTCATTACCCTTCGCACTGTAGGCAGATGTAAGGGTTGCAGGGTTCTTACTTCCTTCTTTAGTGCCTCTATCTTGGGAAGTGGCAGAAATAAGGTCATGTGGCGTGTGTCTATCGTGAACCCTAGGAAGGTCTTGGATGTGGTGGGAACAATATCTGATTTCTTCCAGTTTATTAGAAATCCCATGTACTGCAGGAGTTTCACTGCTTTCTCGAGATGGACTTGAAGGAGGTGTTTGGATTGGGCTACCAATACCCAGTCATCCAGGTACGGGAAGACTTGGATATCCTGGAGGCGGGGACTCACTGCTACTATGACAGCAATTTTCGTAAAATTGAATTGGAAGTGGGAGATGGTTCCTTTTCTCTGAATAGCCAGTCTTAAGAATTTTCTGGATGATTCTCTTATCGGGATGTGTAGGTATGTGTCCTTGAAGTCTAAGGACACCATTTATTGATCCTTTCTGTGTACTGCTGTTATTGATCTTATTGTCTCCATTTTGAAGTGTACTTTCTTTAAGTACTGATTCAGGTAACGCAAATCTATGATGAGACGATTTTTCCCATCTGCTTTGGGAATGTGGAATATTCTGGAGTATACTCCTTTTCCTCTTTGTTGGTAAGGAACAGGTTCTAATGCACCCTTCTCTAAAAATTCTTCCAGAAGTTGAGCTAGTAGATGATCTTCTCCCTTGTTTAAGAGGAATCTGTCTCTTGGGAAGTGGTCGAATTCTTGGTCGTAACCTTCTTTGATAATCTGGAGACCCCAGATGTCTGAGGTAATCTGCAGCCATTCTGTGTAAAAATTTGACAGACGGCCTCCCACTACCTGACTTCTGGCATCAGAACTCCGTCTTTGGCTGTTTCGTATCACCTGACTTCTTTCCTGGCTTCTCAGAATTTGATCTGAATCTGCGATCAGGTCTTCCTCTGGTTGAACGTCCTCTAAAATTTGATCTTCTATAATCTTGACTTTTGTAGGGACGAAAAAATTCCGGCTTGTCTCTCCGTCTAGGTTGAGGGAAGTTTAATACTTTCTCTTCCATATTAGACTCGAGAAGTTTATCCAGATGGGGGCCGAACAATCTTCCAGACTCAAAAAGTAGAGAGCAGAGGTTGCTTTTTGAGGCAGGATCACCGGGCCATAGCTTTAACCAGAAAGCTCTTCTAACTGAGTTAGACAGGGCCATGTTGTTCGCCGTCAACCTTATAGTATCCACAGGGAAATCACAGAGGAATTCTGCCGCTAGTTTTAGCGTTGGTAACTGTTGCAGAAATTCTTCTCTGGAGACTCCGTCCTCTATATCTTTACCAAGCTGGCTAAGCCATACTCTGAGTGCCCAAGCTACAGGGACTGTCGCCATAGCTGCCTTGTTTAGGGAGTCCAGGTAGGTATGTAGTCTCTTAAGGAGCCCATCAGCTTTCTTCTCCATCGGATCCTTAAGCAAGGAGGAGTCATCTCTAGGAAAGAGAGATCTTTTAGCTAGTTGCGTAACTGCAGGATCTACCCTTGCCGGGGCTTCCCAACTGGTGGATTCAGCCAGATCAGTCTTGTACGCCGCTCTAAATCTTGATCCCAGATATATTTTTCCAACGGGTTGTTCCCATTCGTTATACATAATGGAATTCAGTATTGGATGACTAGGAAACATGGAAGTTTTCTTCTTGGGAAAATAAAAAAGGTTTTCTTCCTTATGCTCCAAGGCTTTTTCTTTTTTAGATTCCATACTCTTTTTTACTTCCTTGATCAGATGATTAGCATTATTTTTGTTAAAAAGGAAGTTATCTTCTAGAATTGTAGAAGCAGATTCAGAATCTGAAGAGACTTCTCCCTCAGAACGTGAAGGTTGCTCAGATGATGGCAGGGATAGAAAATGCTTCTTTTTCTCATTTTTCCTTTTTGTTTTTGCAAGAAACTTTTTGAAGAGGGACATAATTCTCCTAGTTTTTGTATCAGAGACTTCACTTCTTAATGGGAACAGTTTTCACATATATTAGAGGTGCAATTATTGGAAGTGGCTGAATACATGATATACACAAGGATTGCTTTGTCTTGTGCTTCTTTTCGGGTCTGGCTGGAGAAGCCTCAGAATGGTTCCCACTGCATTGCTCACAAGAATCCTCTGGGTACTCATCAGGCAGGGGCTGATTCCATGAATGGCACAACCTGTGTCTGCTTTTTCTGGACCTCTTCCCTTTACTGGAAGAGCTAGACATCTGTAATAACAAATACAAGCAACCAGTTGACTCAGGGATAAGCAGAGCATAAAGAGGGTTGCCTGACACAGGACAGGCCAATTTACCTCAGACATGCTAGAGCTCGGCTGCCAGGCACATGCGGCACCGAGCATTACAAACAGCCACCTTAAATACTTACTCTGTGAGGAGGAGGCAGCGTGCGGGGTGACGTTGAATGTTATAATGATGTAAAAACTATTGAGTTGGTCATTCTCCTTCCCACCAAGGGGAATAGAGGACCACAAGGTTGATAAGGCTGATAAATATGTATTAGTCTATGAGATGGTGCTTTGTGCACTGATAAGGCCAGATAGGCGTAGCATAATTCATATGAAGACATGTTAGTTTTGGTAGGGAAATCAAATAAAGCAAGTATACGTGAGTCGCTCATTGAGACCAAGGGGCGACTGGAATCGGAACCTATAGATCTATTTGGCTTCTTTTTGTAAGATCCTCTTATCCCAGTCGCCCCTCCTCTCCGCGAGAGGTACCACTTCAAGGACAGAAAAGCGTATTGACCCTGGATTGTCATTATGGTGTTCCCTACAATGGATAGCAACAGGAGTATCCCTTCGTATCCCTTCCTGCGCTCCAGGATGCGCTTCAAAGCGGGCGGTAGCATTTCCGGTGGCGTTGGACCTGCGACAGGGAACATGCGCAACGCGGGAAAACTTAAATAGAGGCCAGTTAGCCCGGGCATCTGTAGCTTCTCAGGCATGGGACGATATCGCGGTTATTTCTGTAAGTAGCAAATCGCATTACTGACTAAAGCCTAAATTCTTATCGCCATTGTTGATCATGGCTCCATATTATTTGCAGGCTTATATCAGCAGGATTTGAATAATCTGACTGTCACCATTGTCAAAGGATATCCAGCTGAGAGCTAAGTGCCTTTTATGTGTATCTTATTGGTACTTATCTATGTTGATTTCCATCCTGACTACCCCCTGATGAACCTATAAAGCGATAGGTGAAACGCGTTGGGATCTTTTGTATGGTTGTATGTATCGATTAGGGGCCAGAACCTATACCGGTGTCTCAACTGGATATGGTCATCTGGTACCCACAGCTTCAATATCATAATTAGCAAACTTTTACTTATCTGGTACACATCTCAATTTGAGGGTTTTAACAGGGAATATACAGGACTAGGTTGGGGGACAGGGAGCCTCCACCATCAGGGAGTCACGTATAGAATATGGATATTTGAAATTTAACTCAAGCGTATCACATTATCTGATTTAACTATTTATAGCCAAAATTTGATAGCAGTTTGATATAACTGTTTCTATCAAATATTAATTGAGGCCTGCGATATAACTGCTTCCACAAAATATCGATTAAGGGGTTCGATATGCCTTTTTCCACCAAATATTGATTGATGCCTGTGATATACCAGCTTCCACAAAATACTGATTAAAGAGCGTAATATACCTGCTTCCACAAAATACTGATTAAGGGGTTTGATATACCTATTTCCACCAAATATTGATTAAGGCCTGTGATATACCTGCTTCCACAAAATACTGATTAAGGGATTTGATACACCTGTTTCCACCAAATATCTATTGAGTCCTGTGATATGCCTGCTCCCACAAAATACCAATTAAGTGTTTCAATATAACTGCTTCCAAAAAATACTGATTGAGAGCTGCGATATACCTGCTTCTACAAAATACTGATTAAGGGGTTCAATGTACCTGTTTCCACCAAGTATTGTTTTGGGGGCTGTGATATACCTGCTTCCACAAATACTGATTGAAGGGTTCGATATGCCTGCTTCCACAAAATACTGATTATGGGTTTTGATATACCTGCTTGAGGGCTGCAATATACCTGCTTGCACAAAATACTGATTAAGGGGTTCGTTATACCTGTATCCATCAAATATTGATTGAGGCCTGCAATAAAGTGAAAATTAGTACCTGGAATTTTGCTTTCCATGAGTCCGAAAGCAGCACATGAAGGGGTTAACAGAGTCCTATTCTCGCCCCAGGACCGCCCACCTAGATAACAAAACAAGATAATTGATAAATTAAGCAATCCTATAGGTCGCTATAAAGCATTCCCTCTGGCAAACCTCCAATGTGTATAAAAAATAGATTCAGGCAAAAAGCAAAACAAAAGGATTTATTAGGGAGGGTATGTATGTGCTGCCTTCGGACTCATGGAAAGCAAAATTCCAGGTACTAATTTTCACTTTCCCCTGACGTCCTCGGCAGCACATGAAGGGATATGCAAAGATACTAAAGGGAGGGAATTACTAAATGGCTGCACTCAACACCGCAGTGCCAAAGGCTGAGCTCTCATTTTCTATGTCCAGCCGGTAGTGCTTCATGAAGGCAGATGGCGTAGACCATGATGCTGCTCTACAGATCTCTTCTAGGGAGACATGCGCTTGTTCAGCCCAAGATGTTGCTGTGGCCCTAGTTGAGTGTGCTCTAATCGGAGAAGGAGGAAAGATGCCTCCAAGATGACAGACTTGACCCATCTTGCCAGGGAACTCTTAGATGCCTTGTGACCTTTATTAGGACTGGAGTATAGCAAAAATAGATTTTCATCTAGTCTAAAATTCTCCGTCCTCCGAAGGTAGATCTCAACCGCCCTCTTGACATCCAAGGTGTGCCAGCGAGCTTGTTCTTTATCTGAGGGGTCTGGGAAAAAAACCGGCAGAAACGCTTCTCGTTTGACGTTAGCAGAAGTAGGAACTTTTGGCATAAAAGAAGGTAGAGTGCGCAGCAGAACTCCACTCGGCAGGATTCTTAAATACGGCGTCTTAACCGATAGTGCTTGCAATTCCCCGAGTCTCTTAGCCGAAGTGATGGCAATAGGAAAGAGAACTTTGCAGGAGATTTAAGTTCTGCGTCCACTAGGGGCTCAAAGGGGGGTTCAGCCAATCTTCTGAGGACCAACGACAGATCCCAAACAGGCATAGGGTGTCTCACCACTGGTCTAAGCTTCTTAATGGCCTTGAAGAAACGATTCATTAAGGGATGATGTCCGAATCTGCTCTCTGTCATCGCATTAATGGCTGTCATGTGCACTTTTAAAGTGTTTGGAGTAAGACCCTTCTGGAATCCATCTTGCAGGAACTGGAGGATAACAGGCACTGTAATATCTGAACATTCATTCTTTGACATCTAGGATGAGAATTTCCTCCATATCTTTTCATACTTGATATTTGTAGAAGTTTTCCGGGAGGAGAGCAGAGTATTGATGACAGGGACAGATAGACCTTTCTCCTCTAGTCTGGACTTCTCAGTCTCCAAGCTGTGAGATGAAGTTTGTTCAGATGTTGATGAAACAGGCCGTTCTGAACTAGTAAGTCGGGATGAGGTGGAAGCTTCCAGTAGATTCCTTTGGATAACTGGAGTAGAAGTGGGAACCATGGCCTGTGTGGCCAAAAAGGAGCAATCAATATAGCTTGAGGTTTCTCTAATAGAATCTTCTGCAGGACTCTTAAGATGAGGGGCACCGGAGGAAAGATATAAACATACTGGTCCTTCCAAGTTATAGAAAAAGCGTCTACTGCTGCTGGACTCTGGAAACCGCTCAGAGAACAGAACTTGGGAAGTTTGCTGTTCTCCCTGGAGGCCATCAGATCTACAGACGGAGTACCCCATCTGGCTGTAATCTGCAGGAAGTATTTCTGGTTCAGCTCCAACTCGGTTTGTCTGATCTTCCTCCGACTCAGAAGATCCGCCTGAGTATTCAACGAGCCTTTGATGTGTACCGCCCTTAGATTCTGTAAGTGCTTCTCTGCCCATGCAAAGATCTTCTTGCATAATGCAAGGAGTAGAAGGCTCCCTGCTTGTTTATGTAGAAAACTGCAGGGAGATTGTCCGTTTGAATTAGGACTGATTGGTCTTCCAAATCTGTCCGAAAGTGTTGTAAAGCCAGCTTGATTGCCTTCAGCTCCCTGAAGTTGGAGGACAGCTGTCGTTCTGTGCAGGACCAAGAACCTTGAACCCAACTGTTTCCGAGATGGGCTCCCCAGCCCCGGGAAGAGGCATCCGTCGTAACAGTCACCGTAGGTGTTAGCTGGAAGGGCCTGCCCTTGGATAAATTCCTTCCTCTTAACCACCATCTCAGCTCCGTGATTGTGGAAGGTCTCAGCCTGACACGGGCTGAAAGATTGTGCTTGTGCTTTCAGACCCGAAACAAGTCCTGCTGTAATTCCCGTATGTGGGCCTGAGCCCATGGAACTGCATCTATTACCGATGTCAGATGACCCTGGGTTTTCATCACCCTGTGGACTGTAGGTCTTTGGCCCGCCATTAAGGTCTTTATTGCTGATGTGACAGAGCTTATCCTGGAGTTCGGGAGATACAGGGTCATGGTGCAAGTGTCTATCTTGAAGCCTAGAAATGTCTTGGATGTTGCTGGCTGGATGTCGCATTTGTCCCAATTGATTAAGAAACCCAGAGACTGAAGCAGCTTGATGACTCTCAGGAGATGAGAATTCAGTAAGTCCCTGGTGGGTGCCACTACAAGCCAGTCATCCAGGTACGGAAACACCTGTAAGGCTTGCAGGCGTAAACTTGCAACAGCAATCACGGACAATTTAGTGAAAATTCTGGGTGCTGATGAGAGGCCGAAGGGCAGGGCTTTGAATTGAACGTGTTTTATTTTTCCTCCCATGGCAATTGCAATCCTCAGAAAGCGTCTGGACGAGTTCTCTATTGGGATATGGAGATAAGCGTCTCTCAGGTCGATGAATGCCAAGAAGTGACCTTCTTGAAGCAGAGACGTGATAGATCTTATGATCTCCATTTTGAAATTAATTTTTTTGATAAATTGATTCACATAGCGGAGGTCTATGATTAGGCGCCACTTTCCCTCTGACTTGGGGACTGGAAACACTCTGGAATACACTCCTGTTCCTTCTTGATGTCTTGGTACAGGTTCCAGAGCACCCTTTTGAATGAATTCCTTACGAGGTCTATGACTCGAGGGTCTTCCTTTTGATTTAAGAGAAAACGGTCTCTTGGACGGCGGATAAACTCCAGCGAGTAACCTTCTTTTACGATCCTCAAGGCCCAACTGTCTGAGGAAATTTCCTGCCATGCTGCGTAGAATCGAGTAAGTCGACCTCCTACCCTTTTGCTTCTGACGTCCTCTTTGGTGGGTTTGTCCTCTGGTCTCTTCCTACTACTATCCGAGGTTCTGGCAAAAAATCTTCGGTCAGATCTTCTCCTGTCCGAACGCCCGCGAAAATCGGATCTCTGAAAGCGCTGTCTTCTAAAGGGCCGAAACCTTCTGGGCTGAAATCTGCGCCTGGAAAGGGGAAATTCCAGAGCTTTATCTTCTTTATTGGTTTCCAATAGAGTGTATAGCTGGGAGCCGAACAGCCATGGACGCCTTCTTCAGGGAGGCTATATAAGAATGAAGCCGCTTTAGTAGATTATCTGCCTTCTTATCCATGGGATCCTTTAACAACGTCGAGTCGTCAGACGGAAAAAAGGACCTCTTCGCTAATCTGGCCACTGCAGGATCGACCTTGGAAGGTGCTCCCCACTTCTCACATTCAGCAGGGTCTATTCTGTACATAGCTTTAGCATTTCTTCCTGAATCCATCTTCCTTAATGGATGTTTCCATTCCTTCTGGATGATCGATTCAAGCACCGGATGACTGGGAAAGACCCGCGCTTTCTTCTTAGGAAAACAGGCTCCCCTCATCTTGGTCGGTACGCGTCTCAATCTTGGATTCAATTATATGCTTCACATCCTTGATCAGACGGTTAATATCCTCCTTCCTGAACAAAAAGTTCTCCTCTGTGGCTGGTTCTGGATCTGAGCTCGAACCAGAGGACACTTCTCCTTCCGAGCGAGAAGACCTCTCGGCAGACGTAGAAGGGCTAGGGTCAACCCGCTTCCTCTTATGCGTCTTTCGTCTCTTAGATTGAGACAGAAAGGATTCAAGTAATGAGATTAACCTCTTAGTATTATTCTCAGAGACGACCTCCGGCTGGGTACAGGCTGCGCAAATGTTAGACGTATAACCCTCAGGAAGCGGTTTAATACAAGCAATACATAAGGGCTGCTTTTTCTTCTGTCTCTTCATACGCCTGGGTGAGGATTCCGGGGAATGGGAAAATGCCTCTAATCCACAGATTCCACAATAATTGTCCTGGTGGTCATCAGGGAGAGGCTGGTCGCAGGATTGGCACAGCCTGTGCCTGTGCTTCCTGGCTCATTTTCTTCCTTTACTGGAATGGCTGGACATCTAGGAAGAGGAACAGATTAAACATATACAAATGTATAGATACTTAAGGTACCACAAAAAAAAAAGCCAGAACAAACTGGCTGTAATCAGTCATGACCAGCCTGGTTCAGGGGTACCTTAAAGAAAATAGAGCTCGGCTGCCATGGCACAAGGGCAGCAAGAGCATGGACTATACCACCATAAATAGAGGAGACTTTTGAATTTGCCGCCAGAATCCCTGGGGTGGGCGCCCGCTGATGACGTCAGACGCAGCCGACGCTGCGTTCCACTGAAATCTGATAGCGCCGCCATTGCTGCCCAATGAAGAGAAGAGAAGCGCTTGTGCATAACATTTGCAAGCCCTGCTGCACAACGGAACCCGGTTAACTCCTTCAGCAGCAACACATAAGGTGGCAGGCAAGGAGAAATCCACAGAGCAGCGCCAAGGCACCCCCATGGCTTGCTGGACTCTGAGCCTAAGCCTGGGACACCCCCCAGGCATGATGGCTTCCAGATGAGGTGGGCTATGGAAACCTGTCCAGAATAAGGACATGAAAAAAACACATTGGAGGTTTGCCAGAGGGGATGCTTTATAGGGACCTATAGGATTGCTTAATTTATCAATTATCTTGTTTTGTTATCTAGGTGGGCGGTCCTGGGGCAATAATAGGACTCTGTTAACCCCTTCATGTGCTGCCGAGGACGTCAGGGGAAACCTGCTTCCACAAAAAATTGATTAAGGGGTTTGATATACCTGTTTCCACAAAATACTGATTGAGGCCTGCGATAAACCTGTTTCCACAAATACTGATTGAGTGCTGCGATATACCTGCTTCCACAAAATACTGATTAAGAGGTTCGATAAACCTGTTTCTATCAAATATTGATTGAAGCCTGCAATATACCTGCTTCCAAAAAATACTGATTAAGAGGTTTGATATACCTTCTTCCACAAAATTGTGATTGAGGGCTGTTATATACCTGCTTCCACAAAATACTGATTAAGGGCTGCAATATACCTGCTTCCACAAAATACTGATAAAGGGGTTTGATATACCTGTTTCCACCAAATATTGATTAAGGCCTGTGATGTACCTGCTTCCACAAAATACGGATTAGGGGTTCGATACACCTGTTTCCACCAAATATCTTTTGAGGCCTGCAATATGCCTGCTTCCACAAAATACCAATATTTTTAACTTGATTAAAAATATGGGGACATGTAGGGAGTAGAGATGATCAAATTCAGTGCTGAGCCACACCCCCTGCACTGATCACATGACGGGGACGTCACCCCAGGTCCTTCGGCTGTTCAACAGTTCAGGTTGGTGGAAGCCGCCCCTTATGGATTCCATATGCCGCGATAGTGGAATCCATAACGGGATGCGCGAGTTACCACAACCCGAACGCCAAACTTTTTATTAAAGTTCGCTCATCTCTAGTAGGGAGGATATATGCCTAGCTACAGTCGACGTTGCCTCCCTATATACAATTATACCTAAAGAATTGAGTCTGAAAGCAATTTGAGAGGAATTGGAAAATGATGTGGAGATGTTACAAGAGCAGGGGAACTTTTGTTGATTGTGTAAATTTTTGTCTGGGACATAATTATTTTTGGTTTGATGACAAATTTTATATCCAGTGGATCGGGACGGCGATGGTAGCGAAATTTGCCCCCAGTTTTGCTAATATTTTTATGTCTGCGTGTGAGAAACAGAATGTCACCCTCTTGGTAGGAATGGAAAAAGAAAATGGGAAGCTGATTTTATGGCAAAGATTTATCGATGATTCTTGATTAGTTTGGGAAGGAGAGAAGAGAAATAGAATTATTTATTGAGGGATTGAATAATAATACATGGAATTTACAGTTTACCAGTAATGTCAGTAATAGTACGGTGGATTTCATGGATCTCGCCATCTATCGAGATGGTGATGTTTTAAAAACAAAAACCTTTTTTAAAGCTACGGATGTCAATGGATACATTGACACAAGTAGCTGTCATTACTCTCCATGGCTTAAAAATATTCCAAAGGGGAAGATTGGGAGGATCCATTGGAACTGTACAGACATTGTGTTTTTTAGGGAACAGGGTCAACTAATACAGAATAGGTTTAGAAAAAAAGGATTTTCTGAAGAAGAACTGAAAATATGTAATACAAAGGTGGAAGAGGGAGTTAAAACTAAAAAGGAAGATAATAAAATGATAGATTTTCGCTTTGCGTTTTTGTCACACTATACAGCACATTCGGGGTCTGTAAGAAATAAAATTGCAAAAAAGTGGCCCATACAAAAAAACTATCCTGTATTGGGAGGAGAAACTCCTGATCGGCCCAATATTATTTATACGAAGGCAACTAATATTCGCAGACACTTAGTACATAGTGCAATCCCTGTAGGAAAAGAGGACAGAACCAATTTGCTGGGTGCGGCTTTTGCGGACCATGCAAAAATAGAAAGAACAAATAGAAAACAAAGAACTTTGAGTCTGTGAAGGTTCTGATTTATCCAGATCATGGTATATCCGTAAAGAATAAATCAAGGCAACTGGACTTGCTGTAGATTTCTTGAAAATGTTTCTTCCAACGAGCTTTCTCAATTCTGAGTGACTTGTACAAGAACTTTGAGTGTCCATTCAAATAATAGAAATAAGGAGCTGAAAATAAAGGGACAAATGACTTGCAAAATTACTGGTGTGATCTACATGCTGGAGTGCCCCTGTGGCCTCCAGTATGTTGGCCGCACCACAAGAAAATTAAAAATCCGCATACAAGACCATATACGGAATATCAAAAAGGGTTTGGAAATGCATGGTGCATCCATGCACTTTAAGAATTTCCACCAGAAGAACCCAAAAGGGTTAATTTCTGCCAGGGTTGAGAGAGTGAAGGGGGATTGGAGAGCGAGTGATACGGTATTGAAGATAGATAGACAGGAAGTAAGATGGATTTATGAAATGAATACAGTTCAAATGAAGGGTCTAAATGTGAAAATGGATCTGAAAGCATGTCTGATGGAATGAGATACATATTTAAATAGAGGAGAGAGAGTGGGTGCAGTTAATGGCCTGTGTGAAATGGAAATAAATATATATATATATATATATATATATATATATATATAAAGATCGATGTAGAATTTGGTATGAGGAAAGAAATAGTATAAAGAAATGGTAGAAAGCATGGGGATAACAAACTATATGTGATACATAGAAAAGGTGGTTTTATATTTTGATTACTGCCCGCTTTTTTACTGGACTTGAGATAAGTCCAGGGACAGGACTCATTCTTTGTAAAGAATGCTTAGTAACATGAAGATGAAGGGGTTAAAAATAATAAAACTTAACTTACCTTAGCCACTTTATCGCGTAGTTGCGATCTGTCTTCTCTCTTCAAGCTTCAGCTAACAGCGAAAGGACCTGTGATGACATCACATGGTCCAATCACATGGTCCATCTTACCATGGTGATGGACCCTGTGATTGGACCATGTGATGTGATGTCATCACAGGTCCTTTAGCTGTTAGCTGAAGCTTGAAGAGAGAGGACAGATCGCAACTACGCGATCAAGTGAATAAGGTAAGTTAAGTTTTATTATTTTTAACCCCTTCATCTTCATGTTACTAAGCATTCTTTACAAAGAATGCTAATATTTTCCCTTATAACCATGTTATAAGGGAAAATAATAAATTCTCCAGAATACTCTAGCCGAAACCGGACTTCAGTGATGAAGTCCGACTTCGGGTCTGGGTACCAAACATGGCGATTTTTCACACGCGAATGCAAAACGCATTACAAACCCACGCGGAAAAATCGCGCATATTCCCGCAACATGACGCCCGTGTGAAAGAGGCCTTAAAAGGACTTTTGGGCCTTAGAAAAGTTTTCTCTAACTAAAATCACTGAAATTCACTCCCTGCTCTGTCTTTCCCTTACTATCCGATGCCCTCCCTGTCTATGTCTGAGCCGAACATATGTCATCAGGTGCTATATAGCACCCGATGACGTGTTCTGGCCAGCCAATCACTGTAATGCCAGCAGCCAAAATGGCTACTGGCATTACAGTGAGGGCAGTACTTACCTGCACCTTGATTGGCTAATTAAAACCCACAAAACATGCAGGGAGGAGACTCGAGCATTGCGCTCGAGCACATGCGGTACTCGGTCAACTACCGCCATGTGCCGAGCATGCTCGCTCATCACTAATCGCAGGCCTCAATAGTTATTTGGTGAAAAGAGGTATATCAAACCCCTTAATCAGTATTTTGTGGAAACAGGTATATCGCAGCCCTCAATCAGTATTTTGTGGAAGCAGGTATATCAAACCCCTTAATCAGTATTTTGTGGAAGCAGGTATATCGCAGGCCTCAATCAATATTTGGTGGAAAAAGGTATATCGAACCCCTTAATCAGTATTTTGTGGAAGCAGGTATATCGCAGGCCTCAACCAATATTTGGTGGAAACAGGTATATCGAACCCCTTAATCAGTATTTTGTGGAAGCAGGTATATTGCATCCCTCAATTAATATTTGGTGGAATCAGGTATATCAAACCCCTTAATCAGTATTTTGTGGAAGCAGGTATATTGCATCCCTCAATTAATATTCGGTGGAATCAGGTATATCAAACCCCTTAATAAATATTTTGTGGAAGAAGGTATATCACACCCCTCAATCATTTTTGTTTGGGGAAGCAGGTATATCACACCCATTGCAAATAGTTGTTTCAATAGCATTTGTCCCTTTTATATAGGTGTGGTATTGCAGCAGAACCGCACAAAACTGCTGAACAATACAAATGCATGTTAGAAAGTATATTATAGTTATATCACACCCCTCAATCACTTTTTTGGGGGGCAACAGGTATATCACACCAGTTGCAATTAGTCATTCCAATAGCATGTATCCCTCTATAAACAGTACCTGCAGAACCGCACATAACTTTCTATGTTAGAAAGTATATTATATGTTTATCACTCCCCTCAGTATGTCACACCTATCGATAGCACACCTATACCAGTCCTTAAATTGACTTTTGTGGCCCTTTTAGCTAGCGTTTAGTGTCCCTAAAAGGCTGTCCCTGCTCCACAAAACAACCTCTCCCTACACTGACAAAACACAGAATGTAAAATCGCTGCCAGATCTGGTTCATTTATAGGATGAAGGCGTGTCCATGTGCTGAAACGTCTCAATAAGCTGTGCTGTCCCACCTGATGGATGTGTCATGGGTCAATTTTCAAAAAAATATAGCGCCGGCGGACATCGCCATATGTTCACATGTTCGGCGAATCGCGAACGCGCAAAGTTCGCCATGAAATGACCGCCGAGCGAACCGCGAGGCCATATGTACTGGCCTATTTCAGTATAAAAAGAAAAATATATGCGCAGTTCACTTTTTTAGTTATTCTTGCTAAAAGCGTTTAGTATCATATTTCATTACTACAAGAGATATATCAATACATTTCACTTTTGGAGTTATTTGCGCTAAAAGCATTTAATGTCATACTTCAGTACAAAAAGAAAAATATGTACACAGTTCACTTTTGCAGTTATTTGCACTAAAAACGTTTAGTGTTGTATTTCAGTACAAAAAGAGAAATATATATGCAGTTCACTTTTGCAGTTATTTGCGCTAAAAGCATTTACTGGCCTATTTCAGTACAAAAAGAGAAATATATACACAGTTTAGTTTTGCATGTATTTGTGCTAAAAGTGATTAGTGTCTTTTTTCAGTTCACTTTTGCAGTTATTTACGCTAAAAGCATTTAGTGTCGTATTTCACTATAAAAAGAGAAATATATACGCAGTTCACTTTTGCAGCACTTTGCTCTAAAAGCGTTTAGTGTTGTATTTCAGTACTACAAGAGAAATATATACACAGTTTACTTTTGCAGTTATTTACGCTAAATGTGTTTACTGGCCTATTTCAGTACAAAAGAGAAATATTTACGCAGTTCACTTTTGCAGTTATTTGCGCTAAAAGCAGTTAGTGTCATATTTCAGTACTACAAGAGAAATATATACACAGTTCACTTTTGCAGTTATTTGCGCTAAAAGCATTTACTGGCCTATTTCAGTACAAAAAGAGATATAAATATGCAACACTTTTGCAGTTATTTGCTCTAACAGCGTTTAGTGTCATATTCGAGCACAAAAAGAGAAATATATATGCAGTTCACTTTTGCAGTTATTTGTGGTAAAAGCGTTTACTGGCCTATTTCAGTACAAAAAGAGAAATATATATGCGCAGTTCACTTTTACATTTATTTGCGCTAAAATTGTTTACTGGCCTATTTTAGTACAAAACAGAAATATATGTGCAGTTCACGTTTGCATGTATTTGTGTTAAAAGCGTTTAATTTCTTCATTCAGAACTACAAAATAAATATATACGCAGTTCACTTTTGCAGTTATTTGCACTAACATGCGTTTAGTGTCATATTCGAGCACAAAAAGAAAAATATATACGCAGTTCACTTTTGCAGTTATTTGTGCGGCAAAAGCATTTAGTGTCATATTTCAGTACATAAAGAGAAATATATATGCCGTTCACTTTTGCAGTTATTTGCGCTAAAAGCGTTTAGTAACATATTTCAGTACTACAAGAGAAATATATAGACAGTTCACTTTTTCAGTTATTTGCGTTAAAACCGTTTAGTGTCGTATTTCAGTACTACAATAGAGATATGTACAATAGAAATATAGTGAGTCTAATAAAGCGAAAAATAGTATTTGGTGGAAAGAGGTATATCAAACCCCTTAATCAGTATTTTGTGGAAGCAGGTATATTGCAGCCCTCAATCAGTATTTTGTGGAAGCAGGCATATCAAACCCCTTAATCAGTATTTTGTGGAAGCAGGTATATCAAACCCCTTAATCAGTATTTTTTGGAAGCAGGTATATTGTAGCCCTCAATCAATATTTGGTGGAAACAGGAATATTGAACCCCTTAATCAGTATTTTGTGGAAACTGGTATATTGCAGCCTTCAATCAAGAGGGAGGCTGGAGGGACTGGGGAGAGGGGTAAGCTTATTACACCACCAATCAGCTGGAGGGACTGGGGAGAGGTTTAAGCTTATTACACCACCAATCAGCTGGAGGGACTGGGGAGAGTACATGGATGCATTCTTAAGGATGAGGGGGGTTATAGTCATATTTAATATAAACGCATGTCAATTACATTACAGTCTCTGGACAGTATTAATATTAAATGTGACTATAACTCCTCTCATCCTTAAGAATACACCCATGTACAGCAGTAAATAGATGCATTTTTATGGATGAGGAGGGTTATAGTCATTTTTATATAAACAAAGGCCAATTACATTATAGCCTCTGCACAGTGCTAATATTAAATGTGACAATAACCCCCTCATCTTTAAGAATACACCAATGTACCGCAGTATATTGGTGTTTTCTAAAAGATGAGGGGGGTTACAGTCACATAAAAGATCATCCAAAGATCTCCCAAATATCCTCATAACAGTGTGTCATCCGTAGATCCCCCATAACAGTGTAAACTATTATTGTTATTTTATTAAATATTTTAGCACACCTTTTGGGTCAAAATATTTTTTCCTATTTTCCTCCTCTAAAACCTAGTTGTGTCTTATCATCAGGTGCGTCTTATAAAGCGAAAAATACGGTTATATACACAGTTCACTCTTTACAGTTATTTGCATTAAAAGTGTTTGGTGTCGTATTTCAGTACAAAAAGAGTAATATATTCGCAGTTCAACTTTGCAGTAATTTAGCTAAAAGCGTTTAGTGTTGTATTTCAGTATAAAATGAGAAAAGTATATACGCAGTTCACTTTTGCAGTTATTTGCGCTAAAAGCATTTACTGGTCTAGTTCTGTACAAAAAGAGAAATATATACCCAGTTCACTTTTGCATTTATTTGCGCTAAAAGCGTTTAGTTTCCTATTTCAGTACAAAAAAGAGAAATATATACGCAGTTAACTTTTGCAGTTATTTGTGCTAAAAGCTTTTACTGGCCTATTTCAGTACAAAAAGAGAAATATATACCAAGTTCACTTTTGCAGTTATTTGCACTAAAAGCGTTTAGTATCCCATTTCAATACTACAAGAGAAATATATACACAGTTCACTTTTCAGTTATTTGTGCTAATAGCGTTTAGTATTGTATTTCAGTACAAAAAGAAAAATATATACACAGTTCACTGGCCAATTTCAGTACAAAAAGATAAATATATACGAAGTTCACTTTTGACTGTATTTGCGCTAAAATCGTTTAATGTCTTATTTCAGGAATTTTGTCTGACCTATGTCAAGATGAATCAGGCCTGGGTCAGCCAGGATTTCCACCCACTAATGCCTGATGCATCTGCTTAGATCATCCATGCCGCCTCACCCAAACCTTGACAAAAGAGACCGGTTTCTTTTGGCTACTTACCCTGCGAGCTCTGCCTGCTTTTCCTCCTTCTCCTCCCTCTCTGCTGATCCATCTCTCCCTCTGAATTCCTCTTCCTCTCTTATGAGCACTAGGGTTGAGCGAACCCGAACTGTAAAGTTCGGGTTTGAGTTTAGTGTTCAGCGATTTAATAGCGCTTCTTGAAAGGCTACAGGGCAGCCAATCAACAAGCGTTTAACTAGTGTGCCCTTAGAAGCCATCACAGCCATGCCTACTAATGGCATGGCTATGATTGGCCAAGTGCAGCATGTGACCCAGCCTCTTTATAAGCTGCAATCACTTAGCGCCTTACGTCACTCTGCTCTTACTAGTGTAGGGATAGGATGCTGCTGCTGTGAGGGAGAGATTAGGAAACAATTCTGGTCTGGTGTACTTGGTGTTAAATCTGAAAACTATAGTGATTATTTTTATACCCATGAGCCCAGTGACACAGAAAAATAAGTTTTATCTGTCTGTTAGTTAGGTGGGTGTCGGTGGACATTTTGTGCAAGTGTAGTTCACCTGCATATATGCCAGGGACAATAATTTAATCCTGTTCTTTTACTTCAGTGGGCAACATATGTCCATTTTTTAGGGTAATTTTCCAAAATTTTCCTGGTCCATTGTTGGGTGACATTAACCCAGTTTTGCCATATACAAACCCCTTTTCTGCATAGGTGACAGGCACCTATAGTTCAAAACATCCTTACATTCTTGGGTGACATTTTACCAGTTTTGCCGTGTGCAAACCCCTGCTGTGCATAGGTGAGAGGCATCTATATTTCTAAAAATCCTCTGTTACATTGGTGGGTGACATTAACCCATTTTGCATTATATAAATCCCTGCTCTGCATAGGTGACAGGGACATACCATATTTTTTGCTTTATAAGACGCACCTGATGATAAGACGCACCTAGGTTTTTGAGGAGAAAAATAAGAAAAAAATATTTTGAACCAAAAGGTGTGCTTTTGGTGGGTTTTTGAACTAATGGTGGTCTGTGGATGACACCATTATCGGGGCTCTGTGGATGACACACTGTTATGGGGATTTATGGATGACACACTTTTATGGGGGATCTATGTATGACGCACTGTTATGGGGGTTCTGTGGATGACACACTGTTATGGGGGATCTGTGGATGACACTGTTATGGGAATCTGTGGATGACACTGTTATGGGGGATCTGTGGATGACACTGTTACGTGGATCTGTGGATGACACTGTTATGAGGGCTTTGTGGATGACATTCATGTGATTATAACACCCATTATCCTAAAGAATACACCAATGTACTGTAGGTACTGTACATTGGTTATCCTCAAGGATGATGGGAGTTATAGTCAGAATAAATATAAACACTGTCCAGGGACTGTTTATGTTATCCAGGTACTGTTTATATTAAATATGACTATAACCCCCCTCATCCATAGGAATCAACTCATATACTGCAATGCATGTGTGGATTCCTATGGATGAGGGGGGTTATAGTCATATTTAATATGAACAAATGCCAATTACAGAACAGTCCCTGTACAGTGTTCATATTAAATATGACTATAACCCCCCTTATCTATAGGGATCCACTCATACAAGGGTGGTGTATGAGCAGCAGGGCTGACAGGCATAATAAGAGAGGAGCACAGTGTGACAGGCATCCAGCACATGAGACAAGGGTTCCTGGAGCTCAGAACAGTGCTGGATTGCCTGAGGGTCCCCCGGCAGCAGCTGGAGGAGGAGACAGGGGGGAGAAGTTTGTACTTACTGGAGGTGCGGGCTCCGGTCCTGGGTGAGCTATGGAGGTGCGGGCTGGCGGCTGGAGGAGAGGACGGGGGGGGGTGGAGTTTACTGTTAATGGAGCCACGGTCCAGTCCTGGTGAGCGCAGCAGATGCATAGGCTGGCGGCAGGAGGAGGGGACAGAGACCTACATTTCTATAAATCCTCTGTTACATTCTTAGGTGACATTTTTCCAGTTTTGTTGTATACAAACCCCTGCTCTGCATAGGTGAGAGGGACCTATATTTCTAAAAATCCTCTGATACATTGGTGGATGACATTAACCTATTTTTGCCCTATACAAACCCCTGTTCTGCATAGGTGACAAGGAACTATATTTCTAAAAAGATTATAGGGTGACAAATTCCCTTTTTTGGGCGGTCAAGTACCCCTGCGGCCTGCAGTGCATACCTAGCAGTGAAAATAATTAAATTACATTAGTCTGTCACATATTTGTGTGACCTAAAGTGATTTTTTATCTTTCTGACACTGGCACTGCATATCTAAAAACAGTAAATACTGCTGTTACATTGTCGGTTGACAAATTCCCATTTTTTGTGCTAGAAAGTACATTTTTTGGCCTGCACTGCATTTCTGACACACTTTTTGTGCTGGATAGTACATTTGCAGCCTGCGCTGCATTTCTGAGAGTGCAATATAACCAGTAAATACTACTATGACATTGTTGGTTTAAAAAATCACTTATGTTTTGCCATAATGTACATTTGCGTCCTGCACTGCATTTCTGATGGTGAAATTTAATCAGTAAATCCAGCTGTTAGATTCTGGGTGGACATTTCCACGGTTATCAGACCAGTCATTCACAAGTGTCTTGGGGTGTGTGTTCCTGCTGCACTGCATACCTGACAGGGAAATACATTCTGTAAATTTGGCGGTGTTTAGATTGTTGGGTGCTGAAGTTATATGCTGTTAAATCTCCATGATGTCTCCATGATAAATCTGCAGCGTGGGGGCCCCTTGTGGCTTCTATACACTTTTAAAATAATCCTTTAGTGGGGCGAATAGATGCCGGATAACGGGGACGCTCCATGACCCCTTTTTACTTTCAAACTACCCCTGCACTGCATACCTGACTGGGAAATATATTCTGTAAATTTGGCTGCGTTTAGATTGTTGGGCGATCTGTACCCCTTTTTTCTTTCACACTACCCCTGCCCTGCATACCTGACTGGGAAATATATTCTGTAAATTCGGCTGCATTTCGATTGTTGGGTGATCTATACCCATTTTTTCTTTCACACTACCTCTGTACTGCATACTTGACTGGGAAATATATTCTGTATGCTGGTAGATGCGCTGCTGATGGCATTCCCACCTGACACTGGGGCCTCAGTGGAAGCACAAGGTTAAGGCAGAGGAGGAGGAAGAAGTCTCTAACGCAGCTGGGGCACTGCCAGCACCTCAGGAGGCAGGGTTAGCATGGACAAAATGTGGAAAAGCTTTGTCAGCACGCCACAACAACCAGTACCACCAACTGATATGGAACGTCTTAGCAGGAGGCAGCATTTCAGCAACATGGTGGAATAGTATGTGTGCACGTGCCTATACATACTGACTGATGGGTCTGCCCCATTCAACTTCTGGGTCTCCAAATTGGGCATATGGCCTGAGCTTCCCCTTTACGCCTTGGAGGTGCTGGCCAGCCCTTCAGCCTGTGTATTGTCTGAACGTGTGTTTAGCACGGCAGGGGGCGTTTTCACAGACAAGCGCAGCCGCCTGTCCACAGCCAATGTGGACAAGCTCACGTTTATTAAAATGAACCAGGCATGGATCCCACAGGACTTGTCTGTACCTTGTACAGAATAGACATGTATACCGGCCCCACCCAGCATTTTTTATTCTCCAGCACACTTTTCTTTTCTATATTTCCCAATGTTTTGAGGTCTACCCGAATAAAATAAAATAAAAAGTTCAAAACAAAAAACAGTGTTGTTGGCAAGTCTTCTCCACCGCCGCTTCCACCTACACCGCCACGTCCACCACCTCCTCAAACTCCTCCTCCATATGGACCTCCTCCACCTCTTAGTTCAAGATTATTATTTTTAATTTGTTTGTATTTTATGTTATTTTAAGTCATTTCCCTATCCACATTTGTTTGCATGGCAATTGTCCAGGTCTTTACCCCATTGTGCTTCCTTTTGCAGCCCTCTAGCTCTTTCTATTAATTTTTCAGTGTCATTTTAGTACCCCAAAGTTTGGGTCCCCATTGACTTCAATGGGGTCCAGGTTTGGTGTCAAGTTTGGGTCAATTTTGGGTCCCAAATTCTAACTCTATCTAAGCATATTCCTCATCCTCACTCCACTACCATAACTGTACTCCTTCTTGTTTAATAATATAAGAGAACAAATGCTCTTGAGACCTGCTAGATTTGATACACTGGACCTCTATATATATATATATATATATATATATATATATATATATATATATATAGTAAATCATTCCTATTTTCCAATTTCTATATTCCAATTTTCCACCTTTTAATCAATAATAACAGCAAAATATTTTATAATTATAGACTAAATAACATAAAATTGACTAATAATGTTGTAATAATAATAATAATAATAATAATAATAATAATAATAATAATTAGAAGAGGAAGAAGAAATGTTACATGTTGAATGTTATTTTTCTCAAAAAAAAAAAAAATTAAAATTACTATTTGATACTCTCACACATTTAAGTCTAAGATATAATTTTAAGCTTGAAAAAAGTACAGAAAGTCTGAATTCTGTAAGCTGGAACAAATGGTTTAACTTTGCATAAAACATTCATTTAAAGAGCCTTTTTTTTTCTATTTGTGGTAATTTCTGTCTATCAGGTTTCCAATTGAAAGCTAGGGAAATGAGGAAAACTTATATAATCTAGCCTACCAAGCAAAAAATAGTAGCTATCACAGAGAATTTTTATCTTGTCTGGTTAATGAGTCTCTGACTAAAGTTAATGCTCCTTGAGGACATGAGTCTCGGAAGCCCAGATGTGGAATAAAAGCAATGGACATTAGTTTGAGGCTTCAACCATTCTCGAGAGACCCCAGTAGGTAAAAATTTAGCTATAAATTGACAAGCAACCTTGTTTGCCCTTCGGCTGTCCAGAGTTTATGAGAAAATGTAGGAGAGGTATTTATTATTCATTCACTTGAATTTTCTTAAATTTAAAACAAATATTTTTTTAAAACATACAAAGTAAATTTTCTGTTTGTGTTATGTTAATGAAAATGCTGTAACAAGATATATGAAAATTAATATATTGTTTTATGTTCATAAATATTTTTCAAAGGGCTTAGAATGATTTGTATTATATTAGAAATACAAAAAAGAAAAATTATTACAAACAATCATTAACGTTAACATGAGCTCAGTACGTCAAAGAACTTTAAAGGGGTTTTCAGGGAGTTAAGAAACTAAAATTACTGCAAATAATTAAAGTGTAACTATAATTTGACACACTGTACGTAATGTCAGAGGTAAATTTCATTCGAAATAAACCAACTTATATAAACATCCTAAATTTGCTGAAAATTAGGAAAAATTTGCAATTATCAAACTTGGAATTTTTAAGGCAGATAGTGATGACTCACAAAATAGTTACTTTATATTTCGCATATGTCTACTTTTATGTTTGCATCATTTTGTAAATGTCATTTTATTTTTTAAAGACATCAGAAGTAGAGATGAGTGAATTTCCGCTTATGAAACTCGTTCACACTTCTTTTGGTGGTAAAAGGTGAATTGCGTTATGGATTCCGTTACCACAGACCATAATGCAATTCTATGATGGAATGCATAATGGAATGTCTTTAGAGGCATTCCATTATTCATTCCGTCATAATATAAGTCTATGGGCTGCAAAACGGATCCATCCCATTTCCGCATAATACATCCTATTTCCGGACTCCCCTGCATAACGGAAATGGGACAGATCAATTTTGCAGTCCAAGATGAAATTAGGCATAGACTTCTATTATGACAGAATGAATAACAGAATGCTTCTAACGGCATTCAGTTATGCATTCCATCATAGAATTGTGTTATGGTCCGTGGTAACGGAATCTATAACGCTATTCCTCTTTTACCACCAAACGAAGTGTGAACGAATTTCAAAATATGAAATTCACAAGTCGACTTATTGTCTGCTGAGGCATGGCATCCCATTCTTCTTAAAAAGTGGCCCTCAGGTCATTGAGTTTCTGGAGCACAGAGTTACGAGCATCTACACAGTGACTCAGCTGATCCCATAGGTTTTCAATGGGATTCAGGTCTAGAGAAAGTGCAGGCCACTCCATTTGAGTTAACTCAGTCTCCAGCAGTCATTCCCTAATGATGTGACCTTGATTAGCTGGCACATTGTCATCCATGAAGATGAAATTTGGCATATGTTGTTTATGCAGAGGTACAATGACTGGATTAATGATGTTATTAAAGTAGTATGGGCTTGTCACTGTAACATTCACAAAGTGTAGGACAGTTCTGTATTGACTAGAAGCCTACACTGTAACACCACCACTACCAAAGGCAAACAGTGGCTAATGCATAATGCTCTCCTTGACATCTTCAACATCGTAGACGGCCATCATTTCTGCTTAGCGTGAATCGACTTTCATCAGTGAACAGCACTGAGACCCACTGGTCCCTTGTCCAGCGTATATGCTCCCTGGCCCATGCAAGATGATGATATATATTCCTGGTGGTGTGGTCAGGTATAGTGTTGAGCGAACAGTTCGAGCATCATTCGAATTTTGGGGTGTCCGGGACCCGGACCCGAACCCGAACATTTTCAAAAAAGTTCGGGTTCGGGTCCGTTGTTCGTCGATTTCTTCCTGCATTCTTAAGGGCTGCACAGCAGCCAATCAGCTAGCGTTTTACTTCTTGCCCTAAGAGCCCATCACAGCCATGCCTACTAATGGCATGGCTGTGATTGGCCAAGTGCAGCATGTGACCCAGCCTCTATTTAAGCTGGAGTCACGTAGCGCCGCACGTCACACTGCTCTGATTAGTGTAGGGAGAGTACGCAGCTTCTGTCAGGGCGAGATTAGGCAGGTTAAAGTCAGCAACAGCACCTAATGAACGGATCGATCTACAGCTGAAAATCATTGAACTTCTGCTAGTTACTTGCTCGCTGGTTTTTAGGCTGCAGAGAGCGTTTTTCTGTCACTTATTTTCTGGGTTGATCGGCGGCCATTTTGTGACTTGTGGTGCACCAGAAGAAGCTGCCACTAAGTCCATCAATCCATCAATACTAGTTTTTTTTTGCTATATCCTACATCAGGGGCTTGGCTGTGCTAAATGTCACCCCTAGAAACTCAGGATAGCAATTTCTATATTTTATTAAGGGGTTAAATACAATTGCCCAAATACCAATCCCCTAAATCTGGTGTTCCAGCTTTGGCTAGACAAGTATAATACTGTCTGCTGTCTGGCAAAGGATAGATTAGTTTCTGGGGTGAAATTCAATTGCCAAAATAGCAATACCATAAATCAGTGGTTTCAGCTGTGGCTGGCAAAATAGAATAGTGTCCGCCAAAACATATATTTTGTTCCGGGGTGAAATTAATCTTGCAAAATAGCAATACCCTGATTCTGGTGTCCCAGCAGTTGCAGGCCAGATTTCATAGTGTCCGCTAAAACATATATTTTGTTCTGGGGTGAAATTAATCTGGCAAAACAGCAATACCCTGAATTTGGTGTCCCAGCAGGTGCAGGCCAGATTTCATAGTGTCTGCTAAAACATATATTTTGTTCTGGGGTGAAATTAATCTGGCAAAATAGCAATACCCTGAATCTGGTGTCCCAGCAGTTGCAGGCCAGATTTTATAGTGTCTGCCAAAACACATGTTTTGTTCTGGGGTGAAATTAATCTGGCAAAATAGCAATACCCTGATTTTGGTGTCCCAGCAGTTGCAGGCCAGATTTTATAGTGTCCGTCAAAACATATATTTTGTTCTGGGGTGAAATTCAATTGCCAAAATAGCAATACCCTGAATTTGGTGTCCCAGCTGTTGCAGGCCAGGATTCATAGTGTCTGCCAAAACACATAATTTGTTCTGGGGTGAAATTAATTTTGCAAAATAGCAATACCCTGAATCTGGTGTCCCAGCAGTTGCAGGCCAGATTTCATAGTGTCTGCTAAAACATATATTTTGTTCTGGGGTGAAATTAATCTGGCAAAATAGCAATACCCTGATTCTGGTGTCCCAGCAGTTGCAGGCCAGATTTCATAGTGTCCTCTAAGGGTACTTTCACACTAGCGTTGGTGCGGATCCGTCTGTTTATTTGCACAGACGGATCCGCACCTCTAATGCAAACGTTTGTATCCGTTCAGAACGGATCCTTTTGCATTAGCTTTAAAGAAAAATGACAAAGTCCAAAACGGATCCGTTTTGAATTACATTGAAAGTCAATGGGAAACGGATCCGTTTTCAAATGCACCATATTGTGTCACTGACAACAGGTCCGTTCCCATTGACTTACATTGTAAAAAAAAAACTGATCCGTTAGGCTCCGCCTCTTCAGACGGACACCAAAATGCTGCATGCTGCGTTTTGGTGTCCGTCTCCAAAACGGAATAGAGGCGGAACGGAACCTAACTGATGCATTCTGAACGGATCCTTATCCATTCAGAATGCATTGGGGCTTAAATGATCCGTTTTGGACCGTTTGTGAGAGCCCTGAAACGGATCTCAAAAACGGAATCCAAAACGCTAGTGTGAAAGTACGCTAAAACATATATTTTGTTCTGGGGTGAAATTAATCTGGCAAAATAGCAATACCCTGATTCTGGTGTCCCAGCAGTTGCAGGCCAGATTTCATAGTGTCTGCCAAAACACATATTTTGTTCTGGGGTGAAATTAATCTGGCAAAATAGCAATACCCTGAATCTGGTGTCCCAGCAGTTGCAGGCCAGATTTCATAGTGTATGCTAAAACATATATTTTGTTCTGGGGTGAAATTAATCTGGCAAAATAGCAATACGCTGAATCTGGTGTCCCAGCAGTTGCAGGCCTGATTTCATAGTGTCTGCCAAAACACATATTTTGTTCTGGGGTGAAATTAATCTGGCAAAATAGCAATACCCTGATTCTGGTGTCCCAGCAGTTGCAGGCCAGATTTCATAGTGTCTGCTAAAACATATATTTTGTTCTGGGTTGAAATTAATCTGGCAAAATAGCAATACCCTGAATCTGGTGTCCCAGCAGTTGCAGGCCTGATTTCATAGTGTCTGCCAAAACACATATTTTGTTCTGGGGTGAAATTAATCTGGCAAAATAGCAATACTCTGATTCTGGTGTCCCAGCAGTTGCAGGCCAGATTTCATAGTGTCTGCAGAAACATATATTTTGTTCTGGGGTGACATTCAATTGCCAAAATAGCAATACCCTGATCCTGGTGTCCCAGCTGTTGCAGGCCAAGTGTAAATCTGTCCATATAAGGATACCCTTCATCCAGGGCCTAAATACTAGCCCTAAAAGAGATATTCCCCTAAAACAGTTGTTACTGCTGTGCCTGGATTAGTGTAATACGCTACATAAACAAATAGGCAGATAGTGTTAGGTGCCTTAAAAAAGGCCTGAATTTGAAATCAATACATTGGGCCAAATATTTTTTTTCTTATTGTGGTGCTTGGTGAACGGTAACAATGAGGAAAACATCTAGTAAGGGACGCGGACGCGGTCGTGGTGGTGTTAGTGTACCCTCTGGTGCTGGGAGAGGACGTGGCCATTCTGCCACAGCCACACGTCCTAGTGAACCAACTACCTCAGGTTCCAGTACTCGCCAGAATTTACAGCGATATTTGATGGGGCCCAATGCCGTTCTAAGGATGGTATGGCCTGAGCAGGTACAGGCGCTAGTCAATTGGGTGGCCGACAGTGGATCAAGCACGTTCACAACATTATCTCACACCCAGTCTTCTACAGAAAGCGCACAGGTGGCACCTGAAAACCAAGCCCATCAGTCTGTCACATCACCCCCATGCATATCAGGGAAACTGTCTGAGTCTCAAGTTATGCAGCAGTCTCTTATGCTGTTTGAAGACTCTGCTGGCAGGGTTTCCCAAGGGAATCCACCTAGCCCTTCCCCAGTGGTCGAAGACATAGAATGCACTGATCCACAACCACCGATGTTTCCTGATGATGAGGACATGGGAATACCATCTCATCGGAGTCCACACGTCTCTGATGATGACGAAACACAGGTGCCAACTGCTGCGTCTTTCTGCAGTGTGCAGACCGAACAGGAGGTCAGGGAGGAAGACTGTGTGGAAGACGATGAAGGAGACGATGAGGTCCTAGACCCCACATGGAATGAAGGTCGTGGCACTGACTTTCATAGTTCAGAGGAAGAGGCAGTGGTGAGACCGAGCCAACAGCGTATCAAAAGAGGGAGCAGGGGGAAAAAGCAGAACAGCCGCCGCCAAGAGAGTTCGCCTGCTACTGGCCACCGCCACCAGGGACCGAGCACCCCAAAGGTAGCTTCAAGGAGTTCCCTGGCATGGCACTTCTTTAAACAATGTGCTGACGACAAGATCCGAGTGGTTTGCACGCTGTGCCATCAGAGCCTGAAGCAAGGCATTAACGTTCTGAACCTTAGCACAACCTGCATGACCAGGCATCTACATGCAAAGCATGAACTGCAGTGGAGTAAACACCTTAAAAGCAAGGAACTCACTCAGGCTAGGGGGAGCCTGAGTGAGTTCCTTGCTTTAAGGTGTTTACTCCACTGCAGTTCATGCTTTGCATGTAGATGCCTGGTCATGCAGGTTGTGCTAAGGTTCAGAACGTTCCTGAACGTTCTCTGCTTGGTGGGCTGCAGGTGCTGACATTCCTCCCGAAGCAGCAGCAGAAGAGGAAACAGGGGGGTTTCCTCTTCTGCTGCTGCTTCGGGAGGAATGTTGGCACCTGCAGCCCACCAAACAGAGGATGTGCCACAGACACCACCACCTGGTCACCAAGCATTTCCACCATGTCACACGGCAGCGTTCAGCTCTCCATCTTACAAACCTTAGAGAGAAAGCGTAAATTCCCACCTAGCCACCCTCGAGCCCTGGGCCTGAATGCCAGAATTTCTAAACTACTGGCTTTTGAAATGCTGTCATTCAGGCTGGTGGACACAGACAGCTTCAAACAGCTGATGGCGATGGCTGTCCCACAGTATGTTGTTCCCAGCCGCCACTACTTCTCCAAGACAGCCGTGCCTTCCCTGCACAACCAAGTATCCAATAAAATCAAGTGTGCACTGCGCAACGCCATCTGTGGCAAGGTCCACCTAACCACAGATACGTGGACCAGTAAGCACGGCCAGGGATGCCATATCACCCTAACTGCACACTGGGTTAATGTAGTGGCGGCTGGGCCCCAGACGGAGAGTTCCTTGGCGCACGTCCTTCCGCCGCCAAGTATCGCAGGGCATCATTCCTTGCCTCCTGTAGCCTCCTCCTCCTACTTGGCTTCCTCCTCCTCTGATTCCACCAGCTCATCCAGTCAGCCACACACCTTCACCACCAACTTCAGCACAGCCCGGGGTAAACGTCAGCAGGCCATTCTGAAACTCATATGTTTGGTGGACAGGCCCCACACCGCGCAGGAGTTGTGGTGGGGTATTGAACAACAGACCAACGAGTGGTTTCCGCCAGTGGACCTCAAGCCCGGCCTGGTGGTGTGCGATAATGGGCGAAATCTCGTCGCAGCTCTGGGACGCACATCCCTTGCCTGGCGCATTTGCTGAATTTGGTGGTGCAGATGTTCATTCACAACTACCTCGACATGTCAGAGCTGCTGCATAAAGTGCGGGCCGTCTGTGTGCGCTTCCGGCGTTCACATCCTGCCACTGGTCGCCTGTCTTCGCTACAGCGTAACTTCGGACTTCCCGCTCACCGCCTCATATGCGACGTGCCCACCAGGTGGAACTCCGAACAGCATTACTTCACCACCAATGATTGGGCCTCCATTCGAGACCTGCGTGCCCTGTTGCGCTGTTTTGAGTACTTCACCAACATGGCCAGTGGCGATGACACCGCTATCAGTGTTACAATACCACTTCTATGTCTCCTTGAGAAAACGCTTAGGACGATGATGGAAGAGGAGATGGCCCAGGAGGAGGAGGATGAGGGGTCATTTTTAGTACTTTCAGGCCAGTCTGTTAGAAGTGGCTCAGAGGGAGGTTTTTTGCAACAGCAGAGGCCAGGTACAAATGTGGCCAGCCAGGGCCCACTACTGGAGGACAAGGAGGATGAGGAGGAGGTGGAGGAGGATGAGGATGAAGCAGGTTCACAGCGGGGTGGCACCTGACACAGCTCAGGCCCATCACTGGTGCGTGGCTGGAGGGATACGGAGGACGATGACGATACACCTCCCACAGAGGACAGCTTGTCCTTACCTCTGGGGAGCCTGGCACACATGAGCGACTACATGCTGCAGTGCCTGCGCAACGACAGCAGAGTTGCCCACATTTTAACGTGTGCGGACTACTGGGTTGCCACCCTGCTGGATCCCCGGTACAAAGACAATGTGCCCACCTTACTTCCTGCACTGGAGCATGATAGGAAGATGCGCGAGTACAAGCACACGCTGGTAGACGCGCTCCTGAGAGCATTCCCAAATGTCACAGGGGGATCAGGTGGAAGCCCAAGGCGAAGTCAGAGGAGGAGCAAAAGGTCGCCAATGCAGCTGTGTCACGGCCAGCTCCTCTGAGGGCAGGGTTAGCATGGCAGAAATGTGGAAAAGTTTTGTCTCCATGCCACAGCTAACTGCACCACCACCTGATACGGAACGTGTTAGCAGGAGGCAGCATTTCACTAACATGGTTGAACAGTATGTCTGCACATGTACTGACTGATGGTTCGGCCCCATTCAACTTCTGGGTCTCCAAATTGTCCACGTGGCCAGAGTTAGCATTTTATGCCTTGGAGGTGCTGGCCTGCCCGGCGGCCAGCGTTTTGTCTGAACGTGTATTCAGCACGGCAGGGGGTGTCATTACTGACAAACGGAGCTGCCTGTCCACAGCCAACGTGGACAAGCTGACATTCATAAAAATGAACCAGGCATGGATCCCACAGGACCTGTGCCTCCCTTGTGCAGAATAGACATTTATAACTGCCTCCCCCTCAACCATGTATTCTTGTACTTCGGGACACTTATTTATTGAATCCTCATTTTTTTAACTTTACCATGATCTTGCAGTGCAAACCAAAGTTGAATGAACCTCTCCTCAAGCTGGGCGACGGGGACTAAATAACTGAAAGTGGCCTGTTACAATGGTGGGTGATATGACGCCTTATTCCTTGCTGTGGGACCTCTCTCCTCTGTCTGGGTGCTGGGGCCTAAATAACTGAAAGTGGCCTTCTCCAGTGGTGGGTGATATGACGCCTTATTCCTTGCTGTGGGACCTCTCTCCTCTGTCTGGGTGCTGAGGCCTTAATAACTGAAAGTGGCCTTCTCCAGTGGTGGGTGATATGACGCATGATTCTCTGCTATGCGACCTCTCTCCAATTGATATTGGTTAATTTTTTTTATTTTTTTATTTAAATTCATTTCCCTATCCACATTTGTTTGCAGGGCATTTTCCTTCATTTTGCTGCCTTTTGCAGCCCTCTAGCCCTTTCCTGGACTATTTTACATCCCTTTTAGTGCCCAAATGTTCGGGTCCCCATTCACTTCAATGGGGTTCGGGTTCGGGATAAAGTTTGGGTCGAGTTCGGATCCCGAACCCGAACATTTTCGGGAAGTTCGGCCGAACTTCTCGAACCCGAACATCCAGGTGTTCGCTCAACTCTAATAGTCAGCCATAAGGTTCCGCTACAGAAACACAAGGGGGGATCAGTCAGCACGTCCCTGTATGCAGGTGCACGTAGCCATGGCAAAATCAGGGGCGTAGCGTGGGGGGGGCCGGGGGGGCCATTGCCCCGGGCGCACACTGCAGGGGGGCGCTGGCCGGCTGCTGGCAATAATTCATAATTGTATGAGTAAGGAGCCGGAAACAGCGCGCCCCCTGCTGAATCACCAGGGCCGGGAACACCAGCCACATGGCAGTACTCACAGGCATAGGCTCCTCCCACCTTCCAGGCACTGCGGAGCCAGAGGAACTCAAGAAGAAGATGGCTTCTGCTTCAGGAGGGAGAGCAGCCTGTGTAAGAGAGAGCAACACAACAGTGAGTGACAGTGACTCACAGGGGGGGATGATATATTATATATGGGGCTGTGCTGGAGCCTGAGGAGCTGAAGGGGTGGGGTGATATATTATACATGGGGCTGGAGCTGGAGCTTGGAGGAGCTGAGGGGGGTGATATATTATACATGGGGCTGGAGCTTGGAGGAGCTGAGGGGGGTGATATATTATACATGGGGCTGGAGCTTGGAGGAGCTGAGGGGGGTGATATATTATACATGGGACTGTGCTGGAGCCTGAGGAGCTGAAGGGGGAGGGGGTGATATATTATACATGGGGCTGGAGCTTGGAGGAGCTGAGGGGGTGATATATTATACATGGGACTGTGCTGGAGCCTGAGGAGCTGAAGGGGGAGGGGGTGATATATTATACATGGGGCTGGAGCTTGGAGGAGCTGAGGGGGGTGATATATTATACATGGGGCTGGAGCTTGGAGGAGCTGAGGGGGTGATATATTATACATGGGGCTGGAGCTTGGAGGAGCTGAGGGGGTGATATATTATACATGGGACTGTGCTGGAGCCTGAGGAGCTGAAGGGGGAGGGGGTGATATATTATACATGGGGCTGGAGCTTGGAGGAGCTGAGGGGGGTGATATATTATACATGGGACTGTGCTGGAGCCTGGAAGAGCTGAAGACAGGAGAGTGATGTATCTTATTTGGAACTGTATGCTAGAGGGGCTGAAGGGGGCATAATTATTACTATAATACTACAGAGGGGCCATTATAATAATAATAACAATAACACAGAGGGCCATTATATATTATAATTATACAGAGGGCATTATGGGGAGGGGAGAAATCTAAACATTTTCTGTGAAACTCTGCAGAGATGAGATGCGGCAGAAAGAAGGTGTCATGACGGTCCTATCCCGAATGAAGACGCTGAGGAAAGTCTACATCCCAGGAGAGGTCATTGGATGTAACAGGTATGTGCTGTAATACACTGTATATTTCATAGCAATGTATGTCCATCCAAATATGTGTTGGGGGATGTAGTATTTGGCCCACCCTGCCAGCATCCTGGCCCCAGACTTCAGGTCACACTGTGCGTGTTTTGAATTCTGGGGCCTCACACCCATCTACTCTATTATCTGTACTCAGAGAGTTATTACTGTGTTATCAGTGGGGTTACATAGGACTGCAGGTGACATCTACTTCATTATCTGTACTCAGAGAGTTATCACTGTGTTATCTGTGGTGTTACATAGGACTGCAGGTGACATCTACTACATTATCTGTACTCAGAGAGTTATCACTGTGTTATCTGTGGTGTTACATAGGACTGCAGGTGACATCTACTCCATTATCTGTACTCAGAGAGTTATTACTGTGTTATCAGTGGGGTTACATAGGACTGCAGGTGACATCTACTACATTATCTGTAAAAGGGTGTGGCCACAGGTTGGGGCGCGCAATGCTTGGCTTGCCCGGGTGCTGGCAACCCACGCTACGCCACTGCCCAGATGCCTCCGATGTCTGAGGTCTTTCATCACACCAAGCTGTGCTTTGACATGGAGAGAATAGAAGTCGAACAACTTAAAGGAAAACTCACAGACTCCTTCTTAAAAAGATGGGAAGGCTTCATTATTGTAGTTTTTTCAGGTACAGATCTGATAAATCTGATGAAGCCCTTCACCTCCTCAGAGTGGTGCCTAAAGAGGAAAACTGCAAACTCATTGGGGAAGCTCCAGGTAGATCGAATGAGTAGATTCAAATCAAATCAAATCAAATCATACTGCGGGGGGAAGAGGAGAACACGGCGGCCATAGCAGCACAATATATTATTGTCTGCCATAGACTGAGAGGTGCCTGATATACCACGGACTCTGATATCCCCACCCTGGACGTGTCCCCATCCCCCAACCCTACCCGATTATTTCCCACTTGCTTTGGCAATGCTAAAATGTATTTAGTCCTGCTAATATAGCTTATTTGATTTGATAGATAGATATGAGATAGATAGATAGATAGATAGATAGATCGATATGAGATAGATAGTTAGATAGATGGATAGATAGATAGGAGATAGATAGGAGATAGATAGATAGATAGATAGATAGTGTGGGGAGTCGCTCTGGTAGATAGCGGTGCGGGTGCAGTACAGAGGCAAAACGGAGTCCAGAAATTGTAGCAAACAGTGTTTAATTCACACTTGCATCAAACAAACGGAAAACAGTCTCTTGGTGTTAGTTCACACATATCAGAAATCATGAGGCAAAACAAAACAGTCCAACACAGGTTCCAGTCACCTGGGAGGTTTAGGTGCAGGTTCGCACCTGGCTGTCAGCCCAGCCGCAAGACAATCGACCTCAGGCTTCCAGGCCGTCTGCACTCCTCCTTGCTGGGCTCTTGCTTCCAGCCCAGGGAGCTCCACAGCACTAACAGCAGCTCCAGGACAATCACAGAGACAGCTGCTGGTGCTGGCTGAGTTTTAAACCCAGCCCCAAAACCAGGACTGGGTCGTGGGGAGCAGCCACCCACCCTACACTTTAGCTGCTCCCGGTAAGAGCCGGCCCGGATCGGCTTTGCAGCCACGCTATTTAGCAACTGTGTCAGTAGCACTACCTGCTGCTGACATCAACAAAACGGCTCTTACCTCACCGAGGCTATGAACCTCGGTGACACATACCTGCCATCCACGATGGCACCCTGCACCTTACCACAATAGATATGAGATAGATAGATAGATAGATATGACATAGATCAGGCATGCTCAACCTGCGGCCCTCCAGCTTTTGCAAAACTACAACTCCCAGCATGCCCGAACAGCCTACAGGTATCAGCCTACAGCAGGGCATTGTGGGAGTTGTAGTTTTGCAACAGCTGGAGGGCCGCAGATTGAGCATGCCTGAGATAGATAGATAGATAGATAGATAGGTAGGAGATAGATAGATAGATAGATAGATAGATAGATAGATAGATAGATAGGAGATAGATAAATAACGAGGACCGGACAGCACTCAAAAAGTGAATTTATTCATCCATGTGGCAAAAAGAAGCGATGTTTTTCGGCTCATCCATAAAACCTTTCTCTGGCAAGGAACATAAGTGAGATATAGGGTATATATGAACCAAACAATTCATCAAATCAATAGGTGCATGAAGTGACGCTGGCCTAGTGCAATATGAAACAACAATCAAAGTAATAATATAATATATAGGTGACATAAATAGATAAATACAGTGCAAATAATACATAAGAAATAGATATTGTACAAAAATTGTATATTACAGACATCGTAAAGTGCATGAGTGCATAATGCTTTACGGCTGCGCTAATACTATCCTCTAAGTGACGTGATCACAAAGGGTGGAAAACTGAGAAAAAAACATATAATCATGGCCAACAGGTGCATTGAGGACCATGTGTATAGAGACGCCAACCCCGGCGTGTGGTATATCACAACGCGCATGCGCCAGGTTGCGTCACAGATGTACGAAAACAGGAAGTGACATGATGTCATGCACAGAGCATGCGTAGACCATGTTCACTACCCTCGCAGCCATCTTGCTAGAGGTATCTACTTAATGATTCATAGGCGCACGCACACCAACGCGGCAAGGTAGCGGCGCCATGTTGGAGCCTGGCGAGCTGCCCAAGGTAATAATACGAGACATTATGGGGCTCATAAAGCTCGATTACAGCGGCATGCAGGCAGACCACAAGAAGGAGAGGACACACCTCGTCAGAGGGGCGAAACCTCACCACAGCGGGCACTGAAGAACAACGTGTTCAACGCGTTAATGCCGTTCACGTTGAATAAGTGTCCCTGTGGTACCCACCTATTGCAGCCAAAATTAGGGATCTCCTAGTAACTAACGGAAATACGGGCGCTCATATCCACCTAAGCACAACCTGGGATAAATGTATAATAACAAGTAAACGTAAAAACAGAAGGTCAACTCATTCATCTGTTGGGTACGTATGTTCTCATCTCCTAGATCTCCGCACCATGTTCCGTGTATTCTAGAAGAGAGGAAAAAACACAATCACTTCTCTGTAAGAGTATGGCTTTCATATGGTCCAACTCAACCAAACCACTACATAGAGCAAGGACAAAACAGAACATGCAGAGAGCGAGGGCAAGTCACCATCAAAATACAACCCAGGGTTATAAGATTGAGGCCATGTGGTTTGAGACAATTTAGAGTATAGCCAATGCATCGCTCTCTTTTACTCTCACTGTGTATGTTGAAATAAAGGGAATCCTGGTATGTGATCGTTTTGATACATTCCGTGTCAGAGTATGTTTTCTGTCGATGGTCCGTATCTCATTGATCTGTGATTGTAATAAACTACCTGGATAACCTCTTTGTAAAACATTTTTAGTCATAGTATCTAGAGTACTCTCTAGGGCCTCAGGGTCAGAAACTATTCGTTTGGCTCTAAGGAACTGAGAGAAGGGAAGATGTTTCACCATGTTTCTGGGATGGCCACTGTCATATCGCAAAAGGGTGTTTTTATCCGTAGGTTTAGTATATAGGAAGGCTTGTAACTCCCCATCATGCAATCGGACAGTGGTATCCAAAAATTGGATCTCTGAATCAGAGTGTACCAAAGTAAATTGTAGGTCCTTGTTCACATTATTCAACATGGTCTGAAAATCAATCAACTGCGATACACTGCTGGTCCAAATGAGGAAGATGTCGTCAATGTATCGCCACCACCGCAAAACATGTTTGAAGTGGTGGGACACGTAGACGACATCTTCCTCAAAACATCTCCTAAAGATATTGGCGTAGGTGGGTGCCACGTTCGAGCCCATAGCCATACCCCGCATTTATTTGTAAAAAACATCCTGAAACAGAAAATAATTCTGTCTCAGGATGATAATGAGTAAAACAACAATAAAATCACAAGCTGCTGCGGTTAGAGAAGACATATCCAACATACAGTATGCCTAATGGCATGAATGCCCACATCTTGATCAATAGAGGAGTATAGGGATACAACATCAAAAGATGCCGCATGTACAGTATGCACGTCTCTTAGATCTTTGGTCTCCAACTTGCACAAAAAATCATCGTGTCCTGAATGAAAAACAACGCTCCAACGGCAAAATCACGCAAAATATTGTCCAAAAAAATGGCAATGGTGGAAAAAATAGAATCTGTACCCGACACAATAGGGCGTCCCGGAGGGTCAATCAAAGATTTGTGAACTTTAGGTAGTACATAGATCACAGGGGTGACAGGATGGACCACCGTAAGGAACTCGCAAAGATCATTGTCAATAATACCGGCCTTTACAGCATCAGTCAGGCATTGTTTAATCAGAGGGCAGAGGAAAACCGTTCCAGCACCAAATTGTCTTTCAATAAAATCTTCCTTTATTGTCTTCACATGGGCAAGTGCAGACAAAATCACATAGTGGACAGCAGTTTACGCGTTTCGGACGTCTTGTCCTTAGTCGTAACTAAGGACAAGACGTCCAAACGCGTAGAACTGCTGTCCACTATGTGATTTTGTCCGCACTTGTCCATGTGAAGCAAATAAAGGAAGATTTTATTGAAAAACAATTTGGTGCTGGAACCGTTTTCTTCTGCTCTATCGGATTCACTCAAAGACTTACCTGTTGGTTTCTTTCCACGCACCGGGGATACAGGACGCCGAGGAGGTGCGCTGGATGAACTATTGTTAAAGTTATTGTTTAATCAGCCGTGCAATGTGAAATTTAGGGTCAGTGTCAATGGCACAGTAAACGTCTGTGTCACTAAGCGGGCGCATAACTTCAGCCATATATTTGTGAGTATCTAAAATAGCAAGAGCCCGAACCTTTGTCAGCGGGTTTCACTGTAAGCATGGGCGTAGCTATAGGGGGTGCAGAGGTAGCAGTCGCTACCGGGCCCAGGAGCCTGAGGGCGCCAAAAGACACTTGTGCCTCATAAGAAGACACACAAAGCACTGAGGGAAGAGGGCCCAAGCTGAACTCTTGCACCAGGGCCCATGAGCCGTTAGCTACGCCCCTGGGCAAAATATACATACAAATACATAAATGCAACAGCACTCTGCAACCAGCACTCTGCCCTGCATCTATACTAGAGGCGTTAGTGTACATGTTGATCAAAACGTGATAATCTTCTAGTAGCTTGCATAAACTGTTCCTTTATATGAAAGCAGTGGATACACTCTATAGTTGTCACAACTGTGACTGATCCAGACAGGTCTGGGAGGAGAAGGTCGCAGCGACTTGCTACTCGCGATAGCTTGTGAGTTTGCTCCGTGGTTCAGGGTATGTCATCCGGGTTTTGCCTTGTGAACCTTTTTGTCCTGACTGGGAGTTTGTAGGCATCCTTCTCAGGTGAGTCCTGTCTGCCACTCCCGGCTACTATATTAGTTTTAGTTTCACTTGCAGTCATTGCCAGATATAGTCCTTACTTCCAGTGCTATTCTGACCTTTGAAGGAGATCGTTTGACGGTATTGCTGTGGAGCTCTTGTCTGGCGTGGACTGTCATTATTGGGATCATCTTCTCTGCTCATGACTGGATAAGTCTATCTCTGCTGGAGATTGTTTGTTTGTTGCTGTCTTCCCCTGTTGTTCTCCTAGACATGAGTGATGGTGACAAGTGCTCCCATCTGCCTTTCCCCAGTCTAGTCTTCTTAGGGTGGCGGAGGGTTTAGGCATACTGCTCGCCGTACGGATTTACACCCCGTCTAGGGTATCAGGGCAGACAGGTGCCAGCTTAGGGTTAGTCAGGGGTGGCCGTTCTATTTCCCATCCATAGATAAGGGTCCCCCTTCCCCTCCATCTGGTGCGACACGACTGCTGCTGGGATAGCGGTCGTGACAGTATATCTGGTCAAAAATAAATAAATAAATAAAAAAAGTGACATTTCTTTTTTTTGCTTGCTGTTTTGCTTTGTATTTTTCTGTTTTACTATGGATCCGGTTACGGTTTTGGCGAAACAATTACAGGGGTTATCCCTTGAAGTGGCAGGATTAAAAGCTACAGTACTGCAGCAGCAGCAGCAATCCTTGGGTTCCACCGTTGCTACGGGAAACCAAGGTACTCCTGAGCCAAAAGTGGCTTTACCTGATAGGTTGTCAGGAGGGAGAGACCAATTTGTAACCTTCAGAGAAGCTTGTAAATTGTTCTTCAGGTTACGCCCTAGATCCTCCGGCGGTGAGGAACAACGGGTGGGCATTGTAATTTCTCTCCTGCAAGGAGATCCGCAGGCTTGGGCTTTCTCCTTACCATCAGACTCTCCGGCCTTACGATCAGTGGAGGAGTTTTTTGAAGCCCTTGGTCTCGTATATGATGACCCGGACAGGGTCTCACTGGCTGAGTCTAAGCTACGTAGACTTCGGCAAGAGAACCGGTCTGCTGAACTATATTGTTCCGAATTCCGTAGGTGGGCTACTGATACATTATGGAACGACTCGGCCCTTAGGAGTCAGTTCTGCCAGGGGTTGTCTGAAAAATTAATAGACGCGCTGGCGGTATACGAGATTCCTGGGTCTCTTGAGGCTGCTATGTCTCTGTCCATAAGAATCGACAGACGACTCAGGGAGAGACTATTACATTTTACAGAGGCCTCTATAGGGCAGGGATCGGTTTGTTATTATCCAGTCGAACCAATGCAAATAGGGGGCGCCACTAGACGGGTGAATCCTCCTAAGGTCCACCGTAGGTCAGAGGTTTGTTTTCGTTGTGGGGGGAGGAGTCATTTTGTAAAGGTATGTCCCTCAGTACCCCAGAGACCACAAACAAAAGAGCCGCCGGAAAAACTAGAGTCCCCAGATTGTGTGGAGGATAACGGGCGTATTCGTTTCCTCCATACGCATGTCTCAGTTTTTGTTGTCCGCTACCGTTGTGGCGGGCAATAAGACTGAGATCTGTTCCGTCATTTTGGACAGTGGGGCGGGGGTTAACTTGATGGATTCACGGTTTGCTCAGGCTCTGGGTTTTACTCCGGAACCGGTACGCAGAACTATTCCTGTTTTTGTCATCGACTCCTCCCCTCTTACTCAGAGAGAGTTAACTCAGATCATCCATAATATCCGTCTGCAGGTAGGGGACCTCCATAAAGAGCATATCTCTTGTTATGTCCTGAACGGTCTTCCGGCTCCTATGGTATTGGGGCTTCCCTGGCTGCTGACTCACAATACAGTGGTGGATTGGCAGGCCGGGGAGATTGTGGAGTGGAGTGAACATTGTAAGGACAACTGCTTGAGTAGTAGGTGCTCAACACTCTCTGTAACATCTCTACCTGCCTTTCTGTCAGATTTTATGGATGTGTTCTCTGAGAAGGGTTGTCAGGGGTTACCACCTCATCGTCCATATGATTGCCCGATTAATCTATTTCCTGGGGCAAAACTACCTAAAACCCGGTTATACAATCTTTCCGGCCCGGAGAGGAAGGCTATGTAAGATTATATTTCGGAGAGTTTGGCTAAGAGACACATCAGACCCTCTTCTTTACCCGTGGCTGCAGGGTTCTTTTTCGTTAAAAGGAAAGATGGGGGCCTGCGTCCTTGCCTGGATTTCCGGGAATTATACCGGATAACTATGCGTGATCCCTATCCTCTTCCTCTCATTCCCGACCTCTTTAATCAGGTTGCTGGTGCTAAATGGTTCCCCAAAATGGATCTCAGAGGAGCCTATAACCTGGTTCGCATCAAAGAGGGGGATGAGTGGAAGACGGCTTTTAATACTCCGGAAGGGCATTATGAAAATCTGGTCATGCCATTTGGTCTTACTAATGCGCCTGTGGTGTTCCAACATTTTGTCAACAATATTTTTAGTCACCTTATCGGGAGATTTGTTGTGATATATCTTGATGACATCCTGGTCTATTCTCCGGATCTGGATACACATAAGATCCCTGTGAGACAAGTGCTGCAGATATTAAGGGCCAACAAATTGTTTGCTAAATTAGAGAAATGTGTGTTCACCGTGAAAGAACTGCCATTTCTGGGGTATGTGTTGTCAGATTCAGGTTTCCGCATGGATCCAGAGAAAGTCCAGGCAATTATGGACTGGGATCTGCCTGAGAACCTGAAGGCATTGCAACGCTTCCTGGGGTTTGCCAATTTTTATAGAAAGTTTATAAAGAACTATTCCTTGGTTGTCAAACCACTGATGGACATGACCCGGAAGGGATCCGATTTTTCCAAATGGTCACATGCAGCCAAAACTGCCTTTACATCTCTTAAGGAGAGATTCACCTCGGCTCCTATTCTCGTACAGCCAGATGTCTCGCTTCCTTTTATTGTAGAGGTTGACGCATCAGAGGTGGGGGTGGGAGCGGTACTATCTCAGGGCCCGTCCCCTGGTGAATGGCGTCCGTGTGCTTTCTTTTCGAAGAAATTGTCTACTGCAGAAAGGAACTATGATATTGGCAACAAGGAACTTTTAGCTATTAAGTTGGCCTTAGAGGAGTGGCGTCATTTTCTGGAGGGGGCTGTTCAACCTGTCACGGTGATTACTGATCACAAAAACATATTATATCTGGAGTCTGCTAAACGTCTCACCCCTAGACAGGCTCGGTGGTCGTTATTTTTTACTAGGTTTAATTTTGTAATAACCTATCGCCCGGGGGCAAAAAATACTAAGGCGGATGCATTGTCCTGAAGTTTTCCTGGAGGGGGTGATGTTGATGTACCAGAGCCTATTTTGCAAAAGGGGGTGGTGGTCTCTGCACCTATTACACTCAGGTTTAGAGGGGATTCCTGGAGGGGGTGATGTTGATGTACCAGAGCCTATTTTGCAAAAGGGGGTGGTGGTCTCTGCACCTATTACACTCAGGTTTAGAGGGGAGGGTGTTGGAAGCTCAGGGGGACGCCTCGGCCTCCTGCCCCTCGAGTAAACTGATTGTGCCAGAAAATTTACGCCTGGAGATACTAAAAGAACACCATAACTCCACACTGGCAGGACACCCAGGTAGTAAGGCAACCTCTGAATTAGTGTCTCGTCGGTTCTGGTGGCCTAAGTGGCGCCAGGAGGTTTTGAATTTTGTGTAAGCATGTGCTACCTGTGCTCGTTCTAAGGTGGATCATACTCGTCCGGCAGGGCGTCTTTTACCTCTGACCATCCCCAACAGGCCTTGGACGCACCTATCAATGGATTTCGTTACAGATCCACCAGTATCAGAGGGGAAGACTGTTATTCTTGTAGTTGTTGACAGATTCAGTAAAATGGTGCACTTTATTGCTCTTACCGCATTGCCTAATGCTAACACACTGGCTCAGGTTTTTATTGACCACATCGTGAAGCTTCACGGGGTCCCTTCCGATATTGTTTTGGATCGTGGTACCCAATTTGTTTCAAAATTTTCGAAAGCTTTTTGTTCTCGTTTAGGGGTTCATCTGTCGTTTTCTTCATCTTTCCATCCACAGTCCAACGGTCAGACTGAACGTACCAATCAAAACCTAGAGACGTATTTGAGATGCTTTGTTTTCGAAAATCAGAAGGAGTGGTCATCTTATTTAGCGTTAGCCGAGTTTGCCATTAATAATCGTTGTCAAGAATCCACCAATAAGTCACCATTTTTTGTGCATATGGTTTTCATCCTCAGTTTTGTACGTTTAGTGAGGGGGGGCCGTCTGGGATTCCCGAGGAGGAACGATTTGCATCTTCACTTTCATCAGTGTGGCAGAGTATGCAAGAAAGTTTGAAGAGAATTGGTGGTAGATACAAACGTGTGGCTGATAAGAAGCGCTCTGAAGGTCCGGACCTTGGGGTGAATGACTTGGTGTGGTTGTCTACCAGAAATATCAAGTTGAAGGTTCCCTCGTGAAAATTAGGTCCGAGATTTATTGGTCCTTATAAGGTAATTAAGATCATTAACCTGGTGGCTTTTCGTCTGGAGCTACCTCAGACTCTAAGGATCCATAATGTCTTCCACAGATCTCTGCTTAAGAGATATGTAGAACCTCCTGAACCATTGCCACTACCGCCTCCACCGGTGGTTGTTGATGGCAGTCTTGAGTTTCAGGTAGAAAACATTGTTGATTCACGATATGTTTGCCGCTCTCTTCAGTACCTGGTGCACTGGAGAGGTTATGGTTCCGAAGAGAGAATGTGGGTGCCAGCATCAGAGATAAAGGCGGACAGACTCATTCAGGCTTTTCATAGGTCCCATCCGGAGAGGCCTGGTCTTGAGGGTCCGCTGGCCCCTCGTGGAAAGGGGGGTACTGTCACGACTGTGACTGATCCAGACAGGTCTGGGAGGAGAAGGTCGCAGCGACTTGCTACTCGCGATAGCTTGTGAGTTTGCTCCGTGGTTCAGGGTATGTCATCCGGGTTTTGCCTTGTGAACCTTTTTGTCCTGACTGGGAGTTTGTAGGCTTCCTTCTCAGATGAGTCCTGTCTGCCACTCTAAGCTACTATATTAGTTTCAGTTTCACATGCAGTCATTGCCAGATATAGTCCTTACTTCCAGTGCTATTCTGACCTTTGAAGGAGATCGTTTGACGGTATTGCTGTGGAGCTCTTGTCTGGCGTGGGCTGTCGTTATTGGGATCATCTTCTCTGCTCGTGACTGGATAAACACAAAAACTAACGATACTGGAGCCAAAAAGTCCACAAATATATAAATCACTTTATTGTATAAATACATTAAAAATATATGTATGTAGGCCACAAAAGGTAGAGGGTAACAGGAAAAACACCATCCTGGTATACACTATATGCAAAATTGAACATGAACGAGTATATTAAGTTAACCCAGTCCGGACAACCGTATCAATATAAAATGATGTGAGAAGAGAGCAATGTTGAAAATGCAGTCAAGTGACACAAAATTGCAGCTGCATATTATATATCCAGCAGTGTGGGAAACATACTCACATTAGGAAATGAAGCTATACCAGGATGGCGCTACCCCGACGCGCATTTCGGCGTGCCTTCGTCCGGGGGTAACGCCATCGCTGTGGATATCTGTATTTAAACCTAAGCCCACCAATGGGACGCGGAGGAAATCAATCACTTGGTTGCCTCACCTGGGTGTCTTTTTTGCCGACAAGTCTCCCGACGGGCTCGCGCTCAACCACAGCCATTCGAGCCGGCGCACAGCCAGTGACGTCCGCGGTCATGTGACCGGTCACATGATAACGCGGACCTGGCAGAATGGCGTCGGCTGGAAGGGGCGGAACGCGGCGTCAGGGACTAGCGGACCCACACCCAGATGTAAACAAAGTAACAAGACATGGTATTGAAAACATCTATATAAGAATAATATAAGATACATAATGAATGGTCAAATATAAATGCATAACCACGTATATAATAGCGGTCAATCACAAATATAAATAATAATATATAAAAACATTATATAGAGTACGTGATTTATACATATGTCAACTCACACATAATAATGTGAATGTGATGAAAACATGATGTGAATAGAATAAATAAATAATAAAGTGATGTGAAAATTAATACCGATGTGTGAATCAATAGAATAATGAAAATACGTGAATATGATGATGAATAGACACAGAAGTGAAGTGAAGTGATAAAGGAAAAAAGCACAAAAAGAGTGAACAAGTGTGGGAAAGGAGGGGGGGGAAGTGTATGAAAGACAATAATATAATTGATAAGTCATATAATGTGAACCAGCACACATATGTATAAAAAAACAATTAAACAACAAAAGTAAATGAAAATAAAAAATGAAAAATGAATAAATAGTTAAAAATGTATATGGAAAAAATATAATGGATAAAGAATATTAAAGTCAGGAGCTATCCCGGACATCAATGCACTTCAAATATACAGATATGTCTGTGATTGGTTCTATCAATACAAGTGTTGATGGAGTCTTCTTGTTCCTGCATCAGATGGAGGGCAACAAAAGACAAAAAACATCCGCGGCCTAAAGGAAGAGCAAAAAATAAGAGAATAAGCATGAATTAAAAGCAAATTAAAAACAATGGATCCACAGCTGTGGTCCTAGAGATCATAAGAACGATGAGAGACCCAAATTTTCGTTGAGACCCCTGGGGCGCAATGTCCCAAGTGTCCAAATCCAGCGGCTCTCTTTCTGAGCCAATTTTTTTTAAATATTTCCAGCCCTAAGGTCCCCCTTAATGCAATCAATCCCCCTTACCTTTAAGAGTCTTGGATTGCATCCATGGAAGTCTCGAAAATTTCTAGCAACCGGTTTCAAATCCATACTTCTCTCCATATCCTGTGCGGAGATGATGTCTTTAATATGCTCGCGGACTCGAACTTTCAATTCGCGTGTAGTGAGACCCACGTAGATTTTAGGGCAGGGACAAGAAGCATAGTACACTACCCTGCAGGTGGAACAAGTAATGCTCTGTTTAATTTTAAAAGTCTTTTGTTCGTCGGAGCTGGTGAATTCAATTGCCCGTTCCATATTAGGGCAAGCTACACAGTGGCCACAAGGTTTAAAACCTCCCCGTTGTTCAGGTATCCCTGGAAACAATTTCACAGGGGCCGGTTGTAGGTAACTCTTTACCATAATGTCCCGTAATGTGTTGGCTCTACGAGCTGTGATGAGTGGCCGTGATGGAAGTATTTTCTGAAGAATTGGATCAGTAAGCAAAATTTCCCAATATTTGGACATACAGCCCCTCATTTCTTGCCAGCGTGAATGGTAAGTGGTCACATACCTGATTTGGGAATCACCCATCTTGTTGTATTGTGGTTGAAGTAGAGCAGACTGTTTTTGTCTACGTGCCCGTGAATATGCCTTTTTAATCAACCGGTTACTGTAGCCGCGTCTGCGGAAACGATCTTTCAGCTCTGTAGCTTGCTGTTCAAACAGTGAGTCCTCCGAGCATATCCTCCTGATCTGTAGGAACTGGCCGGTAGATATAGCCTTAATGGTGCTCCTAGGATGCAAAGAAGATGCATGTAAATATGCATTGGTTGCCGTCTCCTTCCGATACACATCGGTTTGTATGTGTCCATTGATCGATTTTGTTATGGAGACATCCAGGAAGTTTACCTTCATAGTATGATGGACATAAGATAACTTGATGTTACGGTCGTTGTTATTTAACATCTTAAAAAAGTTATGTAGTTCCTCCTCAGATCCCTGCCAGATCAGAAAGACGTCATCAATGTACCGCGCCCAGAAAATGGCGCGGTCCATGATGGCGTGTCTGTCTGACAGGAATAGGTCCCTCTCCCACAGCCCCAGGAACAAATTTGCATATGTTGGCGCACAAGCCGCTCCCATTGCAGTGCCCTGGAGCTGCAGGAAGAAGGACCCATTGAAGGTGAAAAAGTTCCGGGTCAGGACAAATTGTAATAATTGTATTAGCAGCGTCGCTAGGTCTTTGGTGACATTGTTAGCACGTAAAAAATACTCCACTGCATATAGGCCATCAGTATGCCTTATACTGGTGTATAGTGACTCAATGTCACATGTCACCAGCAAGACGTCATCTTCCAAACAAATGTCCTGGAGTTTTAAGAGTAGATCTGCTGTATCACGTACATATGATGGCAAAATCTCCACCATAGGTTTCAAATGGAAGTCCAGGAAAGTACATACATAATCAACTTCCTTGTCCCGATATAATGGGCCTACTTGGTGGTCTGGAAGTATGTTTGTGGATTTTCGGAAGAAGATATAATGTTGAGATAGTAGGTTCAGAAATTGTCAAGGCATCATATAGTTGTCTAGAAATGATGTCATTTTGCAGAGCTGTATCCAGGATCTTTACCAATTCACGGCTAAAAGAAGACAAAGGGTTATATGTAAGTTTTTTATAACAGGTCTCGTCATTCAATTGACTGTAGGCCTCAGCAAGATACATCTTGCGTGGCCATATCACAATGTACCCCCTTTGTCCGCCGGTTTGAATATCACATCAGAGAGGTTAGTTAGTTTTCTCAAACTTGTTCGCTGGGTTTTAGTTAAATTGTCAGAAGAGATGGAAGTAGATATTTTTTCAAAATCCCTGCTGACGGATTTCACAAATAAATCCACCGCAGGACAGATGGACAAAGGGGGAAATTTTTGTGATTTTTTACGTATGTTAGATGGAACATCACTCTTAAGTACATTCTCCTGTTCCAATAGGAGGTCCTCCAGGGTCTGGAGAGCTGAACGTTCACATTCTGTGCTGAAGATTTCCGTATCCACTTCCTTATAATGCCACCGTCTCATCATAATTGTTCGGCCAAAGAGGTGTAAATCCTTAATGGCCGTGAATTGATCAAACTGTGAACTGGGGGCAAAGGACAGGCCCTTCTCAAGTAGTGAGAGGTCCTCCTCAGATAGTTTGTGATCTGATAAATTAATTACCTTTAGATCTTTGTCATGTTGTCTCGTATCAGGATGTTGATGTTGTTGTTATCTATTTCTGCCTGGTCCCTGATTGGAGTCCATTTTCCTCTTATTACGACCAAATCGAGTAGAGTGGCTCGATTGTTGTTGGAATTCACTTGTGGATGAAAGTGATGAGGTTGAGGAAGATCGACTGAGGGGCCTACCTCTTTCTCTGCCCCTCCATCTGTAAACCCTTTTAAATTGTAGATCATTTCTATCTCGAGCAAATTTCTTAACCTTCACCTCCTGAATTTCCTTTTTCCAGATTGGGTATTTACGATCCACTTGTTCCTGGAATTCTTTAAGTGATTGTGCATTACATTCCCTGGACAAACACATCTGCAATTCCTCAATTTCTGTGTCCATTTGTTCCAAACTCTTTCTGTTCAAGCCAATCAATAATTCAATGAATTTAAACGAGCTGGTGTTGCATATATCTTCCCATTTAGAGGTAAAAACATCATTGTCAACCAGAAAAGAGGGGTAGACCTGTATTCTAAGGCCACGTGGAATAAGGCCCTTCTGGAGGTACTTCTCCAGGAATGCCTTATTCCACCATGTGCGCATTCTTCTATGTAATAGTTGGAGCAACAAATTTTGGGTTTCTCTCACCGCTCCCCATCAATGAGACCACTAACTGTACCCTCGTCCTTAAAGACAGCCTCCAATTGTGAAAGCCAAGATTGTTCTCTAGCATTAATAATCCATAGTGGAAATGGTCAAAAAATCTGTGAAAGAACACAGAACAACAATTAATGAAGAAAGAAAAAGAGACCACAAAGGAGAGATATCCCCAAGTCAGAACAGGAAACAAGTCCCCTGAATCAATAAATGCAAGTGCAATATACAACGATATAATATCGTGACTGCTATGGGACATCAATCCTTTAATGATATAACAGACAAGCTCCCTATTGGGAAAAACACAAAAACTAACGATACTGGAGCCAAAAAGTCCAAAAATATATAAATCACTTTATTGTATAAATACATTAAAAATATATGTATGTAGGCCACAAAAGGTAGAGGGTAACAGGAAAAACACCATCCTGGTATACACTATATGCAAAATTGAACATGAGCGAGTATATTAAGTTAACCCAGTCCGGACAACCGTATCAATATAAAATGATGTGAGAAGAGAGCAATGTTGAAAATGCAGTCAAGTGACACAGAAAATGCAGCTGCATAACAACAGTCAAGTGACACAAAATTGCAGCTGCATATTATATATCCAGCAGTGTGGGAAACATACTCACATTAGGAAATGAAGCTATACCAGGATGGCGCTACCCGGCGCGCGTTTCGGCGTGCCTTCGTCCGGGGTAACGCCATCGCTGTGGATATCTGTATTTAAACCTAAGCCCACCAATGGGACGCGGAGGAAATCAATCACTTGGTTGCCTCACCTGGGTGTCTTTTTTGCCGACAAGCCTCCCGATGGGCTCTCGCTCAACCACAGCCATTCGAGCCGGCGCACAGCCAGTGACGTCCGCGGTCATGTGACCGGTCACATGATAACGCGGACCTGGCAGAATGGCGTCGGCTGGAAGGGGCGGAACGCGGCGTCAGGGACTAGCGGACCCACACCCAGATGTAAACAAAGTAACAAGACATGGTATTGAAAACATCTATATAAGAATAATATAAGATACATAATGAATGGTCAAATATAAATGCATAACCACGTATATAATAGCGGTCAATCACAAATATAAATAATAATATATAAAACATTATATAGAGTACGTGATTTATACATATGTCAACTCACACATAATAATGTGAATGTGATGAAAACATGATGTGAATAGAATAAATAAATAATAAAGTGATGTGAAAATTAATACCGATGTGTGAATCAATAGAATAATGAAAATACGTGAATATGATGATGAATAGACACAGAAGTGAAGTGAAGTGATAAAGGAAAAAGCACAAAAGAGTGAACAAGTGTGGGAAAGGAGGGGGAAGTGTATGAAAGACAATAATATAATTGATAAGTCATATAATGTGAACCAGCACACATATGTATAAAGAAACAATTAAACAACAAAAGTAAATGAAAATAAAAAATGAAAAATGAATAAATAGTTAAAAATGTATATGGAAAAATATAATGGATAAAGAATATTAAAGTCAGGAGCTATCCCGGACATCAATGCACTTCAAATATACAGATATGTCTGTGATTGGTTCTATCAATACAAGTGTTGATGGAGTCTTCTTGTTCCTGCATCAGATGGAGGGCAACAAAAGACAAAAAACATCCGCGGCCTAAAGGAAGAGCAAAAATAAGAGAATAAGCATGAATTAAAAGCAAATTAAAAACAATGGATCCACAGCCGTGGTCCTAGAGATCATAAGAACGATGAGAGACCCAAATTTTCGTTGAGACCCCTGGGCGCAATGTCCCAAGTGTCCAAATCCAGCGGCTCTCTTTCTGAGCCAATTTTTTGAAATATTTCCAGCCCTAAGGTCCCCCTTAATGCAATCAATCCCCTTACCTTTAAGAGTCTTGGATTGCATCCATGGAAGTCTCGAAAATTTCTAGCAACCGGTTTCAAATCCATACTTCTCTCCATATCCTGTGCGGAGATGATGTCTTTAATATGCTCGCGGACTCGAACTTTCAATTCGCGTGTAGTGAGACCCACGTAGATTTTAGGGCAGGGACAAGAAGCATAGTACACTACCCTGCAGGTGGAACAAGTAATGCTCTGTTTAATTTTAAAAGTCTTTTGTTCGTCGGAGCTGGTGAATTCAATTGCCCGTTCCATATTAGGGCAAGCTACACAGCGGCCACAAGGTTTAAAACCTCCCGTTGTTCAGGTATCCCTGGAAACAATTTCACAGGGGCCGGTTGTAGGTAACTCTTTACCATAATGTCCCGTAATGTGTTGGCTCTACGAGCTGTGATGAGTGGCCGTGATGGAAGTATTTTCTGAAGAATTGGATCAGTAAGCAAAATTTCCCAATATTTGGACATACAGCCCCTCATTTCTTGCCAGCGTGAATGGTAAGTGGTCACATACCTGATTTGGGAATCACCCATCTTGTTGTATTGTGGTTGAAGTAGAGCAGACTGTTTTTGTCTACGTGCCCGTGAATATGCCTTTTTAATCAACCGGTTACTGTAGCCGCGTCTGCGGAAACGATCTTTCAGCTCTGTAGCTTGCTGTTCAAACAGTGAGTCCTCCGAGCATATCCTCCTGATCTGTAGGAACTGGCCGGTAGATATAGCCTTAATGGTGCTCCTAGGATGCAAAGAAGATGCATGTAAGTATGCATTGGTTGCCGTCTCCTTCCGATACACATCGGTTTGTATGTGTCCATTGATCGATTTTATTATGGAGACATCCAGGAAGTTTACCTTCATAGTATGATGGACATAAGATAACTTGATGTTACGGTCGTTGTTATTTAACATCCTAAAAAGTTATGTAGTTCCTCCTCAGATCCCTGCCAGATCAGAAAGACGTCATCAATGTACCGCGCCCAGAAAATGGCGCGGTCCATGATGGCGTGTCTGTCTGACAGGAATAGGTCCCTCTCCCACAGCCCCAGGAACAAATTTGCATATGATGGCGCACAAGCCGCTCCCATTGCAGTACCCTGGAGCTGCAGGAAGAAGGACCCATTGAAAGTGAAAAAGTTCCGGGTCAGGACAAATTGTAATAATTGTATTAGCAGCGTCGCTAGATCTTTGGCGACATTGTTAGCACGTAAGAAATACTCCACTGCATATAGGCCATCAGTATGCCTTATACTGGTGTATAGTGACTCAATGTCACATGTCACCAGCAAGACGTCATCTTCCAAACAAATGTCCTGGAGTTTTAGGAGTAGATCTGCTGTATCACGTACATATGATGGCAAAATCTCCACCATAGGTTTCAAATGGAAGTCCAGGAATTTACATACATTATCAATCAAACTTCCTTGTCCCGATATAATGGGCCTACCTGGTGGTCTGGAAGTATGTTTGTGGATTTTCGGAAGAAGATATAATGTTGAGATAGTAGGTTCAGAGATTGTCAAGGCATCATATAGTTGTCTAGAGATGATGTCATTTTGCAGAGCTGTATCCAGGATCTTTACCAATTCACGGCTAAAAGAAGACAAAGGGTTATATGTAAGTTTTTTATAACAGGTCTCGTCATTCAATTGACTGTAGGCCTCAGCAAGATACATCTTGCGTGGCCATATCACAATGTACCCCCTTTGTCCGCCGGTTTGAATATCACATCAGAGAGGTTGGTTAGTTTTCTCAAACTTGTTCGCTGGGTTTTAGTTAAATTATCAGAAGAGATGGAAGTAGATATTTTTCAAAATCCCTGCTGACGGATTTCACAAATAAATCCACCGCAGGACAGATGGACAAAGGGGAAATTTTTGTGATTTTTACGTATGTTAGATGGAACATCACTCTTAAGTACATTCTCCTGTTCCAATAGGAGGTCCTCCAGGGTCTGGAGAGCTGAACGTTCACATTCTGTGCTAAAGATTTCCGTATCCACTTCCTTATAATGCCACCGTCTCATCATAATTGTTCGGCCAAAGAGGTGTAAATCCTTAATGGCCGTGAATTGATCAAACTGTGAACTGGGGGCAAAGGACAGGCCCTTCTCAAGTAGTGAGAGGTCCTCCTCAGATAGTTTGTGATCTGATAAATTAATTACCTTTAGATCTTTGTCATGTTGTCTCGTATCAGGATGTTGATGTTGTTGTTGTATCTATTTCTGCCTGGTCCCTGATTGGAGTCCATTTTCCTCTTATTACGACCAAATCGAGTAGAGTGGCTCGATTGTTGTTGGAATTCACTTGTGGATGAAAGTGATGAGGTTGAGGAAGATCGACTGAGGGGCCTACCTCTTTCTCTGCCCCTCCATCTGTAAACCCTTTTTAATTGTAGATCATTTCTATCTCGAGCAAATTTCTTAACCTTCACCTCCTGAATTTCCTTTTTCCAGATTGGGTATTTACGATCCACTTGTTCCTGGAATTCTTTAAGTGATTGTGCATTACATTCCCTGGACAAACACATCTGCAATTCCTCAATTTCTGTGTCCATTTGTTCCAAACTCTTTCTGTTCAAGCCAATCAATAATTCAATGAATTTAAACGAGCTGGTGTTGCATATATCTTCCCATTTAGAGGTAAAAACATCATTGTCAACCAGAAAAGAGGGGTAGACCTGTATTCTAAGGCCACGTGGAATAAGGCCCTTCTGGAGGTACTTCTCCAGGAATGCCTTATTCCACCATGTGCGCATTCTTCTATGTAATAGTTGGAGCAACAAATTTTGGGTTTCTCTCAACGCTCCCCCATCAATGAGACCACTAACTGTACCCTCGTCCTTAAAGACAGCCTCCAATTGTGAAAGCCAAGATTGTTCTCTAGCATTAATAATCCATAGTGGAAATGGTCAAAAAATCTGTGAAAGAACACAGAACAACAATTAATGAAAAAAGAAAAAGAGACCACAAAGGAGAGATATCCCCAAGTCAGAACAGGGAAACAAGTCCCCTGAATCAATAAATGCAAGTGCAATATACAACGATATAATATCGTGACTGCTATGGGACATCAATCCTTTAATGATATAACAGACAAGCTCCCTATTGGGAAAAACACAAAAACTAACGATACTGGAGCCAAAAAGTCCAAAAATATATAAATCACTTTATTGTATAAATACATTAAAAATATATGTATGTAGGCCACAAAAGGTAGATGGTAACAGGAAAAACACCATCCTGGTATACACTATATGCAAAATTGAACATGAACGAGTATATTAAGTTAACCCAGTCCGGACAACCGTATCAATATAAAATGATGTGAGAGGAGAGCAATGTTGAAAATGCAGTCAAGTGACACAGAAAATGCAGCTGCATAACAACAGTCAAGTGACACAAAATTGCAGCTGCATATTATATATCTAGCAGTGTGGGAAACATACTCACATTAGGAAATGAAGCTATACCAGGATGGCGCTACCTCGACGCGCGTTTCGGCGTGCCTTCGTCCGGGGGTAACGCCATCGCTGTGGATATCTGTATTTAAACCTAAGCCCACCAATGGGACGCGGAGGAAATCAATCACTTGGTTGCCTCACCTGGGTGTCTTTTTTGCCGACAAGCCTCCCGATGGGCTCTCGCTCAACCACAGCCATTCGAGCCGGCGCACAGCCAGTGACGTCCGCGGTCATGTGACCGGTCACATGATAACGCGGACCTGGCAGAATGGCGTCGGCTGGAAGGGGCGGAACGCGGCGTCAGGGACTAGCGGACCCACAACCAGATGTAAACAAAGTAACAAGACACAAAGTAACAATTCACATTATTATGTGTGAGTTGACATATGTATACATCATGTACTCTATATAATGTTTTTATATATTATTATTTATATTTGTGATTGACCGCTATTATATGCGTGGTTATGCATTTATATTTGACCATTCATTATGTATCTTATATTATTCTTATATAGATGTTTTCAATGCCATGTCTTGTTACTTTGTTTACATCTGGGTGTGGGTACGCTAGTCCCTGACGCCGCGTTCCGCCCCTTCCAGCCGACGCCATTCTGCCAGGTCCGCGTTATCATGTGACCGGTCACATGACCGCGGACATCACTGGCTGTGCGCCGGCTCGAATGGCTGTGGTTGAGCGCGAGCCCGTCGGTAGGCTTGTCGGCAAAAAAGACACCCAGGTGAGGCAACCAAGTGATTGATTTCCTCCGCGTCCCATTGGTGGGCTTAGGTTTAAATACAGATATCCACAGCGATGGCGTTACCCTCGGACGAAGGCACGCCGAAACGCGCGTCGGGGTAGCGCCATCCTGGTATAGCTTCATTTCCTAATGTGAGTATGTTTCCCACACTGCTGGATATATAATATGCAGCTGCAATTTTGTGTCACTTGACTGTTGTTACGCAGCTGCATTTTCTGTGTCACTTGACTGCATTTTCAACATTGCTCTCTTCTCACATAATTTTATATTGATACGGTTGTCCGGACTGGGTTAACTTAATATACTCGTTCATGTTCAATTTTGCATATAGTGTATACCAGGATGGTGTTTTTCCTGTTACCCTCTACCTTTTGTGGCCTACATACATATATTTTTAATGTATTTATACAATAAAGTGATTTATATATTTTTGGACTTTTTGGCTCCAGTATCGTTAGTTTTTGTGTTTTTCCCAATAGGGAGCTTGTCTGTTATCTCATTAAAGGATTGATGTCCCATATCAGTCACGATATTATATCGTTGTATATTGCACTTGCATTTATTGATTCGGGGGACTTGTTTCCCTGTTCTGACTTGGGGATATCTCTCCTTTGTGGTCTCTTTTTCTTTCTTTTTTCTTTTTTCGTGACTGGATAAGTCTATCTCTGCTGGAGATTGTTTGTTTGTTGCTATCTTCCCCTGTTGTTCTCCTAGACATGAGTGATGGTGACTAGTGCTCCCATCTGTCTTTCCCCAGTCTAGTCTTCTTAGGGTGACTGAGGGTTTAGGCATACTGCTCGCCGTACGGGTTCACACCCCGTCTAGGGTATCAGGGCAGACAAGTGCCAGCTTAGGGTTAGTCAGGGGTGGCCGTTCTATTTCCCATCCGTAGATAAGGGTCCCCTTCCCTCCGTCTGGTTCGACACGACTGTTGCTGGGATAGCGGTCGTGACAATAGTATTGCAAAGAACAGATTCCGGTAGTCTTTTTAGCTTAGGCAATTCATAGGTTCAGACGAAGGTAAGATCTGAACAAGAAATGTGAAGGAAAATTATGTGAATGAGCTGTTGAAGATATTTGTCAATTTCGGATGGCTGGACTGATTCGGGAATGCCACATATATTGACGGTAAACTGCTTGTTGCAGTCATCTAATTCGGCCATGTTTAGTTTAATGGCTTCTAGATCATCTGTGTTATGAGCATCTTGTCCTGAGAGAACTCTCACATTTTTCCCTCTGTGATCAATATGTTCTCTGAAGCCATCAATAGTGGAGGAAAAATTGTTCATAGCCTGGGTAAAATCCTTCCTAATAGAATGCCTTAGTGCCATCATTACATCCCAGTGAGCTGGGTCAGCCTTGTTTCTGTCTGTTGAAGCTGCCGCATAGCAGGAAGCTGTGGCCTCACTCAAAGCTGGGGCGGAGTTGGCACCATTACTGGGAAGTGAGTGAGTCTACTGGGAAAAGGTCCATTAAGGGCTTGGCAGGCTCTTTTTTGGCTGCAGGGTCTCCAGTGATTCTTTTGTGTGCTGAGGAGGATAAGGCAATCCTTTAAAGAGTCCATTTGCAGGATGCTTGAGCTTAACATTGAGACTCCGTGGCCATCTTGGTCCATGCCCAGGCCACGCCCCCGATTCCAATTTTTTTTTTTAAATCACATAGAATCTGACTCTACTTTCTGTGTTTTGTGTTCTTTTTAGTTGTCAAGTTTTAGTCATAAGTAACTGACAACCTTTCTATTATCTATAACAGTAATATTGTTAGTTACTAACTTGTGCTATGTAACTGCCTTGCATATTAATCCGGGTTTAGTTATTATCTAGCTTTGCCTTGTTGATTAGGAAGGAGTGCTGATTGCTGAATCTTTTTATACCCAGGCCTTACTTCATTCTGGTTGTCAGAAATAATGTTTGCCTTGTGCACCTCCTCCCATATTCTGTTATTCTGAGCTTGTTCAAGTTTAGTTTGTGCTCTGAATTCCATGGCGTCTAGAGAGTTGTCTGTGTACCATATTTTGTAATCTGTAGTTTAACAGACTTTATTTTCTATCTATCTGCATGGCATACATTAGCCATCCACTCTATTGCTGTATTATCTCCTTCTTCCATGACTTCCATAAACCTAAACATTTGTTACTTGTGAGTTTGAATGTTTTGTGATTTTTTTATGTGTTAAACAGTTCTTTTGCTGTTAAATTCAATCCTACTAATTCAGTCTTATTTTAAATTTTAGGGAAGTGATGGCTAACCTCTAACACTCCAAAAATTATGACTCCCTGCATGCTCCTTTAATTTATATGGGGTTCTTAGAACAGCCTATGCAAGTGTACATCTTGGGAGTCATAGTTTGACCACAGCTGGAGTGTTGGGGGTTAGACATCACAGTTCTAGGGTATATGAATACCATGAGCAATAGTTAGGACACAAAAAAGCTGATAGCTTTAAGTGAAACCCTGTTCTATAGTCTTCCTGCAATTACAGTCATTGTTTCTCTGTTCAACAAAAATTTTCTGTCATACATAGTAAACTACCAAACTTTCTTTTAATGATGTAGTCATTGGAGTCTAAAGAATATTGATTTATATAAAGATTCATGCCACTTGCAATGATTGTTAAAGTTAGATATTATCTTATAGGGTATCTACCAATAACTGGCAATAGGGAGATAATATTCTTCCTTCTAGAAAAGATGTAATTTGATAGGAACCAGGAAATCGAAGAGAGACATTTATGTAAAAAAGTACTTTAAAAATAGAGATGTACTCAAGGCTTTCATACTTTTCAGTGCATGTTTTGTATATATATTTTATTTATGTGTACATAATCTATTTATACTTTTGCATAATTTCATTGTATATTCTTAACCCTTTTATGACAAAGGTACTTTAGGTCTTCATAAGGAGACCAAATTCTACCTTTTACACCTTTTTACATGGTGGTGAAGCTTCATGCTGTGGGGATTCAAACTGGTTAGAGTTGATGGAAAGATGGGTGGAGCTAAATATAGAAATACAGAAGGCAATCCTGAAGGAAAACCTGGTAAAAGCTGCAAAAGACTTGAGGCTGGGGCAAAGGTTCATCTTCTAGCCCGAGGACCCTAAACATACAGCCAGAGCTATAATGGATTGGTTTAAATCAAAGCATATTCATATATTAGAATAGCAATGGCCTATGTAGAAAACTAAAACAAAGCTGTATCTGTTCAAATAAAAACAAAATTGTTTTTTTGTTGTGTGTTTTGTTTTCTGGCAGGTGGTAGGTTTTGTAACACAGAACAGGTAGAATGTGGAGCTATAGCAGCTGTATTAAGCAGTGTTCCCAGAGACTCACTCCCTCAAAACTTTCCCTCATGAAATTTCCTCAGTTTTATATTTATATTTTTTCCCATTATGGTCCCTGTTACACTAGAATAAATTATAGCTTGTCCCTCTGTATACTGTGTAAAATCATTTTTTGTTAAACACTGCATAGACCAGTGATGGCTAACCTGTGGCACTCCATTTGTGGTGAAACTATGAATTTTGAGAACTGTAGTTTTACCACAGCTGGAGTGCCGGAGGATAGCCATCACAGGCATAGACCTATCTACCTTCATCAACAGCTCAACCCAGAATGACGTCTAAGTATCCACCTGCCTGTTGCCACCCTGGATTGGCTAATGATGCTGTTTTTTAGCCTCTGAGCCAATCACGGCAAGCCATCCAACCCCACTTTGTCTCAGGGTCATGTAAGCACCCTTCTTTTTCCTCCCCCATGCTTTAGTTCACCAACAAGTGCAGTAAAATGACACTGTGTGCCATTTTGCTAGATTCATACAAAGTGAACCTGAAGAGAGTCGAGTTTGCTTGCAGTACCATTGCAGAATCAATTAATTTTTCTCATCCTTAAGACATGTCAACATTTTTGATCAATGAGAGAGATGTGCACTGTGCTCAGTGAGAATTATTTTAGCTTCCTGTCACAGTGCATGATCAGACTGCCACTATGACGTCCCCATCTGGCCTTTGGCACTACTTTTAGAAACATTGCCAATATATAAGTTGAAGGTACAAAACCAGCTCAGCAGCCTGTTATAGTGTTGTGTGATCTTTAGGGGTATTTAATTTTAGAGTGTGTTAGGGATCAGCGAGTGTGGACCCAAATGTCAACCAACCTGTTTATCTCCAAGGGGCTAACCCTAATGGTGTTATCATCATGACAGTTCTCCAGTATTCATCCTTTAACCCCTGTACAAGAGTTGGTGGACAAGCAAGGTATAGGGCACAGGTAGTTAGTGATCACACATTTGTTGATTACTAGACACTAGAAAATCCAAATATCAGACACTGTTCCCTTGGGGAGGCTGTCTTATTTACCAAGGGAAACTCAGCCAATAGCTAGAGAAGGATGGCCTTTGAAAAGCAACAATCAAAATAAAACTCAAAAGCCTCTAACTAGGTAAAGGAATTTTGTCACAATGGCAGATCACATAGAATGATGAAAATCTATTTCTTGCAGTGGATTTGTGCCTTACTATAGATCCCTTTTTATGCAGAAATTCACAATTTAACAAGTCGAGACAGAATATTCATTTGCAACCAGTTAGAGATCCTTGTATTTAAGGACAAGATCTGCTTTACAGGTAACTCCAAAAAGGGATTCAAACAGATGCTAACTGAAAGGTGACAATTTTACATAGAATTCAGTGTAATAAAAAGAAATCATCTATTACAGTTTTTTGTACATTCTGCTTTTGAATCTGCAAAAATGGATGGATATATTTTTTAATTAAAGTCTGTGTTACCAATGTAAACAGATGCCTTTTCAGTCTTCTTCCATTTGCATCCATTTCTTTGGGTATCTGTTAAATAGATCTGCTAAGTAGATTTTAAAAACATGATGCAAACTCAGCCTAACAGGGATTAAAAAGAAAGCCACAAATGAGCTGGCTTGATTAATGCCCTTTTTATAAACTCAGGAATTAAGAACATTCTAATGCTCCAACTACAATAAGGAGAAAAATAGATGATTATTATTATTATTATTATTATTATTATTATTAAGCATTCTGAAAATATTTGCACACATTAGCACATTCCAATAACTGTGTATTTATTCAGGGGTGACGTTGATTATAGAAATTTAATTGTTTGTATCTGTGCTATTTTCAGTTGCCTACAATCAGAGGAAAGATATAGTAAGATCATCACACTTACTGTATAATAATCATACACTTATACTGTCATTAGCTAAAATTGTGTTTAATATTTTAGCAAGTTGTAATTTCTAAAATTCTCATTGAGTCTAAAGAAATGCAATGACTTACTGGCTTGTCTCTGGTTTGTCTTTTGTAACATTTGAATCTAATGAGCCATGTTCAGTTTTTCCAAACTCCCATACCTTCAATTAGTAATGTATCATTAATATCTACATCTAGGATTGTGAGAGTGACTTTTGACAAGGGGGAGGAACACAAACACTAATTAAGAACAGATGTCTGCACTTGGTCTCTATCTGCATGTTTTATAATAGCAGAATCGGAGCCTCATATAAATCTCTTGTGATTTCCTTTAAGTTGTTTGATTTTGGACTTGAGTAAGACACAACAATGCCTATAGGAAATACATTTATGTGTAACACTTTATCAGTGTAACAGGATAGTACAAGGTTGAAAGAGACATTTTAAAGAAAAGCAACAGACCTTAGATGCTTTCACTGTCATTCTACATTTGATTTGATGCAGTTGGATTTATGAGAGAATGTTATATCAGCAAAGATATTAAAACCTGCAGAATCCTGATGCTGCAACATACATTACTTTTCATTGATATTCTCTAAATATTATACTGTACAATTATGAACACAGCTTTAGCTGGTTTAAAGTCATTTAAAATGTGGATAAATATGAAGATTATCTGGTATCTCTTATAAGGGTTTTCCGAGATTTTCATACTGATGACCTATCCTCAGTATAAGGCCTCATGCACACGGCCATTGTGCGGCCGTTCTGTGCATTGGGGACCCCAATTGGCCGGGACAGATCGATACCCATTTAACTTGAATTGGTCCGTGATCTGTCCGCAAGCAAAAAATAGAACATGTTCTATTTTTTTGCGGTGCAGAGGCACGAACAGAAACACCACGGAAGCACTCTGTAGTGCTTACGTGGGGTTCCGTGCCTTCGTTCCGCATCATAGTCCAGATTGAAGACCCATTTAAGTGAATGGGTCCACATCCGTGATGCGGGGATCACAAGGCCGGTGCCCGCATATTGCAGACCCGCCACAATACGGCCATGGCCGGGCAACCGCCATGTGCATGAAGCTTAAGTCATCAGTATCTTATTGGTGGGGGGTCTGACACCCAAGACCACTGATTAGTTGTTTTGAGAAGGCAACAGCGCTCCTGTGAGCGCCACTGCCCTCCCAAAGCTCACCAAGCACAGCACTGTATATTTTGAAGTGGCTGTGCTTGGTATCACACTCAGCCCCATTCACTCGGCTTAGGAAAAGCAGACAGAAGGTTGCAGTGAACACAGGAGCGCCAGTGCCTTCTCAAACCGCTGATCGGTGGTGGGTCCTGGGTATCGTACCCTGACCGATAAGATATTGATGACCTATCCAGATGATAGGTCATCAGTCTTAACATCTCGGAAAAACCCCTTTAATCATGTAAAGGAAATCTGTCATCAGCAACTTCCCTATTTAACTGTTTGCATAGACACATAACTGTGGTTCACCTGATTAAAAAGCTGTTTTCCTTTTGTAGATCCGAGGCTTCATTCCTCAGTTCTGTTTTCTTAATATGCAAACTAGGCCTTGGCATCACCATTTCTTTTGTTGCACCCAAGCTCCTCTTCTTTCTGTGGCCAGCCCCTCCATGCCTGCATTGATATCATTTCAGTGCCTAAGAGCCTGCTCAGGAGGTTGCGGTAATGGCAAGAAGAAAATAAATACTGGGGCTACTACAGGGGGCATTATAAATACTTGGAGCTACTAAAAGGGGCACTTTTTGAGGCATTACAACTACTGTGTACACTATAGGGGCCTTGTTACTACTGTGGTCTTTGTAAAGGGTGCCAAATATATCAATCATATTATTATTGGGGCTCTAAAGGGGGCTTTACTTCTATTAGAGGCCCTATCGGGGCATTATTAATATTTAAGGCACTATGTGGGCATTATTATTATTGGGCACAATATGACTGGCATTACTACTAATGGGGGCACTCTTAGGGAGCATTCTTGCTATAAGGATATTGTAAGCGGCACTATCACTAATAAAGACAGTTTGGTAGCACTATTACTATAGGAGGGAATATCTGTATTGCACTGTTATTAATGTAGCATAGTATTTGATGGCATTGAAGAGCAAAACGGGCAGACTATTGGAGGTAGCAGTAGGATAACAATGTTGGAGCACCAGGAAAAGGATGATGATGGAAAAGTGAGGAAACTGAAATGCCTGTGTGGAAAACTCTGCAGAGATGAAATGTGGCTGAAAGAAGTTGTCAAGAAAGCATGAGGAAGGAGAATGTCTGCATTAGAGGAGACATCACTGGATGTAAGATATATGTATTACTCTATTATCCTGTATGTACTGTAGTACTGTATTTAATGTCCATACATTGATAATTTGGCACTCTGGATGGGTGCCATTTAAATTTTTGCCTCAGGCAGCAAAAATGAAAGGCACACCATTGCAAGGGGTAATAAGAGAAAAAGGACCCAACACTTTGTTAAATATTCTTTTTTCTTAATATGACAACACCCCATATGTGGTCATAAACAGCTGTAAGGGCTCACTGCAGGACTCAGAAGGGAAGGAGCATGATTTGGCTTTTAGAGGGCAGATTTTTCTGGATTCGTTTTTGGGCTCCATGTCAGATTTGAAGAGACGGTGAAGTACCTCTACAGTAAAAACTAAGAATAGGCAAATTGATTCTACCAGTTTAGAATGTGTACTGAATTTCCCAAAAGTTTGGATTCTAACAAAGGGTTATATTTCCAGTATGAAGCTTTGGAGTTTTACACTTTACTGGTACCTCAGGTACTCTGCAAATATGACGAAAGAGACAGACAGAGATTTAGCATCTATACTTATGTATACTTTGCAAGTTCTCCCACTTAAAAATCATGGAGGGGTCTGAAATTTATGTAGGTGCATACCCACTCTGAGAGACATAATAAAAAAAAAAAAATCAGGAAATCACAATGTATAATTTTTAAATAATTTATTTAGCTTGCACTACTGCACATACATATTTGAACGCCTGGCAATCAGCAAGAATTCTGGCTCTCAAACACCTGTTACTGTGCCTTTAGAACTTTTTGATCGAAACTTCACTCATTGTGTTTGGAGGAAAAAGAAGGATGAGTTGCATCCCAAGAACACCATCCCTACTGTGAAGCATGGGGGTGGTAACATTATGCTTTGGGGGTGCTTTTCTGTGAAGGGCACAGGACGACTGCACTGTATTAAGGAGAGGATGAATAGGGCCATTTATTGTGAGATTTTGAGCAACAAACTCCTTCCCTCAGTCAGAGCATTGAAAATGGGTCGTTCCTGGGTCTTCCAACATGACACCAACCTGAAGCACACAGCCAGGATAACCAAGAAATGGCTCTGTAAGAAGCATATCAAGGTTCTGGAGTGGCCTAGCCAGTCTCCAGACCTAAATCCAATAGAACATCTTTGCAGGGAGCTGAAACTCTGTGTTGCTCAGCGACAGCCCCAAAACCTGACAGATCTGGTGTAGAGATCTATGTGGAGGAGTGGGCCAAAATCACTGTTGCAGTGTGTGCAAACCTGGTCAAGAGCTACATGAAACGTTTGACCTCTTTAATTGCAAACAAAGTCTTCTGTACCAAATATTAACACTGATTTTCTCAGGTGTTCAAATACGTATGTGCAGCAGTGCAAGACAAATAAATTGTTTAAAAGTAATACAATGTAATTTCCTGAATTTTCTTTTTAAATTCTGTCTCTCAGAGTGAGAATGCACCTACAATCTGAATTTCAGGTCCCTCCATTATTTCTAAGTGGGAGAACTTGCAAAATCACAGGGTGTTCAAATACTTCTGTTCCTCACTGTACATCCCTGTGCTTCCTATCTCAATTGTCTCCTTTTCCCCACTAAGTTTTCTTGTGATAGCCACAAACTTTTCAATAAGCGCTTTTTCATAATAAGATTTCCCCAGTGACAGCCTAAAACAGGTCAATCAGTGTTTGTTTGTTTTTTATAATGTAATATTTTATTTATTGCTGTGCTTGTTCCCCCCATAAAGCTGTTTTTGGAAAAGAGATACGCAAGCTAGTCTGTTTTCCAAAAGGAAAGGAAAACTGTCTCCTACCAGAAATCCAGCTCCTTCTGAATAACTATCCTTTAGCAGAGCTGGCTGCCTGAGGGACCTTGGTTGGAGTACTATTGTGGACGGTAAGCCAGTGAACACTCCTCTGGGTTTCTGGGAAATATATATTAAAATTAGCACATGTTACTTCTGCTGACATTAGATAGGACACTCTCCATGATGAGAAAGAGCGCCCCACAGACAATGCATATATTGCCAAAAAAAAACAGAGAAGCATATTAGTCTGTCTCTTTCACTCTCTGTCACTCACTGTCTCCATTTTTGGAGACTAAACCCTTTAAGTGTTCTAAGCTTTTGAACTCACAGATGTTTTGCAAAATTAATACACAGCAGATGGTGCCCAATATGTTTGTGCCCAATGTGTGCCAGTGTGAAAAGTAAGTTCTCTATTTATTATGCTTTTTTTTTCCTGGTTTAAGAAACAAAGTGAATATTGAAAGTTTTCCACAGATATGGCATAGGTGTAAGCTGGATGCTTAGAGTGATGTATATTTGTGGCGGCCTCTGTGTGAACTGCTCCTTGCATTTACATGGTCCCCTCCCTGTATGTCTGGTTATTGTGGAGTTAACATTAACCTAATATATTATCCGTCAAACTGTGGGTCTAGGGGTCACTCTCCAGCTTACTGGGTGCAGGATCTTTGCACTTGCCCTGGGGTTATTCCATCTGCCCTGTCAGTGTGGTCACCTAGTGAAACATCAAGATTAGTGTTGAGCGCGAATATTCGAATAGCGAATTTTTTTAGTGAATATCGGCACTTCGCTAATTTGCGAATATTTCGAATATAGCACTATAAATTCGCTATTTCGAATATTCGTTTTTGTTTTTTTTTAGTTACATTTTTTTCTTTCCCACTTCCCAAAAGTAGTTCTTACCTGTCCTGAGGATTCCTGGCTTTCTGGCTGCTTTAGTCAGTGCCCGTTGCCGCTTCTGCCGACTTCTATGCTCATGGAGCGTCCCCATCACCATGGGAACGTCTCCATATACTAAAATGTCGGATTTGAGGAATTACGTTAAAATCGCAATGCGATTAATTCAAGTTATATTAATCGCATTGCGATTACAACTTAGCACTGCTATCTTACATAGGCTAGAATTAACGAATATGGAATATAGCACTAGCAGTGCTAAGTTGAAATCGCAATGCGATTACTTCAAGTTAAATTAATCGCATTGCGAATTCAACTTAGCACTGCTAGTGCTATATTCCATATTCGTTAACTTCGTTCATTCTAGCAAGCTGACCCATTATAAACCCAGCTCTAAGTTGAAATCGCAATGCGATTAATATAACTTGAATTAATCGCATTGCGATTTCAACGTACCGTATTTTTCGCCCTATAAGACGCACCGGCCTATAAGACGCACCTGGGTTTTTGAGGAGAAAAATAAGAAAAAAAATATTTTTAACCAAAAGGTGTGCTTTTGAAGTAATGGTGGTCTGTGCATGACAGTATTATGGGGGGGATCTGTGGATGGCACTGTTATGTGGGGGAGATGTGGATGGCACTGTTATGGGGGGATCTGTGGATGGCACTGTTATGTGGGGGAGATGTGGATGGCACTGTTATGGGGGGGATCTGTGGATGGCACTGTTATGGGGGGGAGATGTGGATGGCACTGTTATGGGGGGATCTGTGGATTGCACTGTGATGGGGGCATCTGTGGATAGCACTGTGATGGGGGCATTTATGAATGACACTGTAATGGATTGGATCTGTGGATGACACATATATAGCATCTTATGCTATATGTGTCATCCACAGATCACCCCAATTACAGTGTCATCCACAGGTGCCCCCATTACATTGCCATCCAAAGATGCCACCTTTTCTAAAACATCTGGCCCATAGTGACTGCTTAGGGGGCGGAGCCTGGCAACACGCGGCAGGCGGCCCGCCGCTAACAGCGTGACTGCTTTCATACCATTTATAATTCTCTTACTAATGTCTTTAATCATGTCACTTATTCCCTATAAGCCCAGTACAGTAGCGCTCTGCTAACCTGCTATACCGATCCTCTAGCAGGCAGAGCGGTGCTAAGGCAGGCTGCTGTGTAACGTCCTCACTGACGTCATCTGCCTGCTCCTCCTGCTTCATTAATAAAGTGAAAGGAGCAGGCAGATGACGTCAGTGAGGACGTTACACAGCAGCCTGCCGCCGCACCGCTCTGCCTGCTAGAGGATCGGTATAGCAGGTTAACAGAGCGCTACTGTATTGGGCTTATAGGGAATAAGGGGACATGATTAAAAACTATAAATGGTATGAAAGCAGTCACTCTGTGAGTGGCGGGCCGCCCGCCACGTGTTGCCATGCTCCGCCCCCTCCTCCTTCCATGCTGATATCGGCTTTAGCTATAGGAAAATGGTAGTATTCACCCTATAAGACGCACTGCCATTTTCCCCCCACTTTTGGGGGGAAAAAAGTGCGTCTTAAATGGCGAAAAATACGGTAATTCCTCAAATCCGACAGTACATTTTAGTATATGGAGACGTTCCCATGGTGATGGGGACGCTCCATGAGCACGGAAGTTTATGGTTGGCTTGGTAGAATTAGCGAATAGCGAATATGACGAATGTATTCGTCATATTCCTCAAAACGAAGATAACGAAGTATTCTACATCTTCGTTTTAGCAACCTATTCGTCAACTTCGCTAATTCTAGCAATCAAATAGGAAGGTTGACTATAGAGACAGCTGTGTTAAATTCGCTATGCAATTTTTTTTTTTTTAATAGAATAATTATATTACTTGATATAATTTATTATAATTATTCTATTTATAAAAAAAAAATTATTTAATCGCATAGCGAATTAAACACAGTTGTCTCTATAGTCAACCTTCCTATTTGATTGCTAGAATTAGCGAAGTTGACGAATAGGTTGCTAAAACGAAGATGTAGAATACTTCGTTATCTTCGTTTTGAGAAATATGACGAATACATTCGTCATATTCGTCATTTTCGCTATAATTCTAGATATGAAACCAATAGGAAAGTAGCCTTAAGTTAAAATCGCAATACGCGATTATTTAAATCGCATATTAATCGCGATAACTAGAATAATGACGAATATTCGATTTCGACGAATATGAAACTAATATTCTTTCGAATATTCGCGAATTTCGTCAAAATCGAATATGGCACCTGCCGCTCATCACTAATCAAGATCACCTTGTCATTGTCTCCTGCTTGGTCCCTGCTTGATGTTCCCCTCGCATTTATGTCTTAGTCTGTAGTACTTTATTTTTGCTTGGCCTTTGTTGAGAGGGCTCCTGGGTTCTACGGAGGGAGGACATTTAGTTTATGTGTACAGCTCTGACTAGAACCGCTATATATATAGGAATGGCTATTTCGTTGCTTTTCAGCAAACTCAGCATGTGGACATCGTATTGGCGCAAAACCACGACCCAAATTATTGAATCAACAATATTTATTCATGGACAACGCGTTTCGAGGTCTTTGAGGCCCCTTTATCAAGTCTGTTATCTCTATGGACCAGGAGACAAATGGGGTTAAATTTTGTTATGGTCTGTGGCAGCCTGCGGGAGCAGAGGAGAGCTACTGTGTTCGGCGTTCTCTCTCCTGCACGTGGTGGGAGAGGCTCGCAGACAGGCGCACAGAACCGCTATGTAGCAGGGTTCGCATATGGTCTAGTCATCTGCCTTTTCTGTCTTGTCTGAGCAGCAGTCTGTGACCACCATGCATCCGTTCTGCATTGGGTCCAGGCATCTGTCTTGATTTTTTGTCCTAAATGAACAGTGTCCTGTGTTTATGTTTGGGTTCCTGTTCATGTGCCTGGGTTCCAGTTTTTCTCCTGTTTGTCTGGACCGCTGGTGCTTTCACCAGTATTAGTCTCTGCAGGTAAGTGGCCAAATGCACCAGCACTATCCTGAAGAAAGGGGCTCACCGAGTCTCTACCCTCTGGGTTTGACCCTAAGTCAAACTGGTGCACTTGGTCCAGTGGAATTACCTGCCACTTTTCCCTTACCCGCTTTCTGTCATGTCTGGATCTCTATTGATAAAGTACTTGTTTTTGTTCCTTGCCTTGTCTGTCTGCTTTCCTTGGGGTTGTATGCTTGTGAGATGTTCTAGGGGTCCATATGACCCTTGGTAGAACATGAAATTTGGGTGCTGCATCACATTTCCAGAGACTCTAAGGTACCTGTACAGTGAACACTTGCAATAGGTGTCCTAATTTTGTAAACAACAGCCCTCAATTTATTTATCAAAGAGCAGTGAGCACATGTATTTTGCACAAATTAATGAGCAGGGGACTGTGCAAAATGAAATTTACAAATATTCCACAGTTATGGCATTCAGCCCCTAGTAAACTGTGCCCAGCTTATGCTATCTGAGATATACCACAATACTCAAATTTCTAGGTGGGTTCTACTGGGTATGAAAATGCAATGAATGTGGACATAAACCCTTGTTTGGGTATGCTGCAGTGTTCAGAAGGGAAATACCACCTTTTGGGTTTTACAGCACTGATGTTGATGGTTTGGTTTATGGGTGTCATGTTGCTTTCAAACAACCTCTGAGGTAAAAAAAAAAATACAACTATTCTGCTTGTCAGTACGATTAAAGAGATTTTTTTATTTTTTTGCTTTCACACAATTAACCACTTCAGCCCCCCTAGCTTAAATACCCCTAATGACCAGACCACTTTTTACAATTCTGCACTACACTAATTTCACGGTTTATTGCTCGGTCATACAACTTACCACCCAAATGAATTTTACGTCCTTTCCTTCTCACTAATAGAGCTTTCATTTGGTGGTATTTCATTGCTGCTGACATTTTAACTTTTTTTGATATTAATAAAAAATGACCGAAATTTTTGCAAAAAAATGACATTTTTCACTTTCTGTTGTAAAATGTTTTAAAAAAACTACATTTCTATATACATTTTTCTCTAAATTTATTGTTCTACATGTCTTTGATAAAACAAATCCAATAAGTGTATATTTATTGGTTTGGGTAAAAGTTATAGTGTTTACAACCTATGGTGCAAAAAAGTGAATTTCTGCATTTTGAAGCAGCTCTGACTTTCTGAGCACCTGTCATGTTTCTTCAGGTGCTAGAATGCCAGGATAGTATAAATACCCCCCAAATGACACCATTTTAGAAAGAATACACCCCAAAGTATTTGCAGAGGGGCATGTTGAGTTCATGTATGATTTCATTTTTTTTCACAAGTTAGCGGAAAATGACACTTTCTGAGGAAAAAAATAATAATAATAAAGTTTCCATTTCTGCTAACTTCTGGCAAAAAAAAAAATTAAAAATCTTACATGGACTCACTATGCCCCTCAGTGAATACCTTGGGGTGTCTACTTTCCGAAATTGGGTTATTTGTGGGGTGTGTTTACTGTTCTGGCATTTTGGGCGGGGCTAAATTGTGAGCAGCCCTGTAAAACCTAAAGGTACTTGTTGGACTTTATGCCCTTTTATGCACCTAGGCTGCAAAAAATTGGCACACATGTGGTATTGACGTACTCAGAAGAAGAATGGCAATGTGTTTTGGGGTGTATTTTTACATATACCCATGCTCTGTAAATTGTCAACTTTGTATAAAAAAAGTTTAAAAGTTGTCATTTACAGAGATATTTCTCTCACGCAGCATGGTTATATGTAAAAATACACCCCAAAACACATTGGCCTACCTCTCCAGAGTACGGCAATACCACATGGTACTTTTTTGCAGCCTGGGTGTGCAAAGGGGCTCAAATCCCAATGAGTACCTTTAGGATTTCACAGGGCATTTTTACGCATTTGGATTCCAGACTTCTTCTCACACATTAGGGGCCCCTAAAATGCCAAGGCAGTATAAATACCCCACATTTGACCCCATTTTAGTAAGAAGACACCACTTGGTATTCCGTGAGGGGTATGGTGAGTTCATGTAAAATTTTATTTTTTGTCACAAGTTAGTAGAATATGAGACTTTGTAAGAAAAAAAAAAGCCAATTTCCGCCAACTTGTGCAAAAAAAAAAAATTCTTCTATGAACTCGCCATGCCCCTTATTGAATACCTTGGGGTGTCTTCTTTCTAAAATGGGGTCACTTGTGGGGTATTTATACTGCCCTGGCATTTTAGGGGTCCTAAAGCGTGAGAAGAAGTCTGGAATCCAAATGCGTAAAAATGCCCTCCTAAAAGGTACTCATTGGAATTTGGGCCCCTTTGCGCACCTAGGCTGCAAAAAAGTATCACACATGTGGCATCGCCATACTCAGGAGAAGTAGGGCAATGTGTTTTGGGGTGTATTTTTACATATACCCATGCTATGTGTGAGATATATCTCTGTAAATGACAACTTTTTAAAAATTTTTATACAGCAGCCAGCATGAGGAGTTTCTGCTATTCTCCTTATATTGACCAGGACCGTGCGTTAGGCGGTCCTGGCGTGATTAAAGCATTTTTGGAAAAAAAAAATCACCTTTTTGTTTCACCATTTTTTGAGAGCCATTTTTTCTGGAAAAAAAGTGTGTTTCTAGGGACTGTTCAAGCTTCTTCATGCTGCAGGTAGGAACAGAGGGTGTCATTTATTATACTGAAATACGCCTAAATTAGGCGTATTTCAGGTGCAGATGGCAGCGCAACGGTTAGTTGTGCCGCTATCTGCGACTTCGCCCAGCTCATGCCAGGTCTAAAATTGTGGGTGTGCCATGGATGGGGAAGGGCCGGCAGTACCATCTCATTCATCATTTTTAATGCCTTTTTTAGGCAGAGAAAATTGTCTGAATGTAAGACAGCTTGGAAGCTGTCTTACATTTAGAATTGTTGCTGGATGTGCCGAGGTTCATTAACTTTATTAAGACTGGCATCTAAAACGACTTTCCTGACTTTCCTTTTACCAATTGGTTGAAAGCCTGTCAGAAGACAAGCTTTCTACTTATCAATCCTTCAGGAAAAGAGAAGCACTTAGCAGCTGTTCAGAGATTTCCACATAATGTCAGAGCAGCCTCCAAGCAGCTGTATGAGAGAAGTCTCATCCTTATGTCACCCACCAGTTGTTAATAAACAGGTAGCAATGGGCCCCTTTCCTCTGTGGACCTCATAGCAATTGCGTACACTGCCTCTATGGTAGGTTTGCCACAGCTTTGACCATATATAGCACCTAGAGGAGGATGTATATACCAAGTATATTTTTTCCTTCTGAGCCAGGAAACATAAGACTGTCTCAGCACTTCATAGAGAGTTATATTTTATGTGCAGGGGAGTAAAATTAAGTTGAAACAGGAGTTTAGGGTCATCTGGGAGCATAATTCTTAAACAGAGATAAGCGATATTGTAAAATAATCGAAATAATTTGTTAAGAATTTCTCAAAAATATATTCCAAAACAAAGCAGAAAGTTTAGAGGTTCAAGAGCAGCAGAAAGCTATAAATGATTACATCATATATCAGACCACCATATCAGTGGCAGCTCATCAGTGACATGAGTCATGTACCCAGGTCAGATTTGTGAGGAGGGGCAACAGTGGCATCAACAATGTCACCCCCCTAATTTACATTAATGCAAACGCTCATGCTTCTGCAAGAAGTAATAGTCAAAGAAGAACAGCTTCCACAACTTGCCCATTTCTCGGAATTTGCACAGACAAAGTTGCATAGAGGAGGAAATGGACAAGTAATTATGACTGGAAAAGGAAAAGCAGGAGGAGTTGATGGTACAGGAGTTTTTGTAGGTACTGCTAGTTAACGAGGCTGACATTAGTTAAGACAGACATGCTGCTGATGCTGATTAGGACAATGACAACTACAGTACCCTTGAAAAACACTGCAGTGGGGGCAAAATACAGTAATGAAAATATATTATAACTACCTAATTTTTCAGGACTTTTTCAATTCTTATGAAGTATATGTAGTTATTGGTTAGGTAAGTTGGAGAAGAGAAAATTAAGGTACAGTATGACCATGTGGAGTGGCTGTATAGGACTTGGGATGTGTCTGTCTGCCGGCCTTATGTAGGGTAATATAGGCAAGACCAGGATTTATATGTTATTACTACAACAATACACAGCCTAGGGCAGCAATTTACCTGTGAGTGCTAGCATGAAATTGAGCATCAGGCCTCAATCATCTGTTTCTGTTTATTCTATATCCACACAATTGGAATTTCATTTTTTGGGGGATTGTTCAACTTAATTATCCCCTTCTACTCTAGGCCTGTTTTTACCTTCTTGCATAGGTAATTTTTTGCAAATCTGACATGTGTCACTTTATGGGTTAATGCAGTAACTTTGGAATGTTTTTACTTATGCAAGCCATTCTGAGATTGTTTTCATGATTTGTTATTGTGACACATTTTACTTCATGAAAGTGGCAAAGGTGTCAATATATTTCACCTTTATTTATAAAATATAAACAAATTAACCAAAAAATTCTCTACTTTTAAGACAGATAGTAATACCACATAAAATAGTTATCAATCAACATTCCCCATATCTCTACTTTTTGTTGGCATCATTTTGTAAATGTGATTTTATTTTTTAAGATGTTAGAAGGCTTAGAATTTGAGAAGCAATTTTTAAAATTTTCAAGAAAATTTCCAAAACTATTTTGAACCAATTCAGATATAAAGTGATTTTGAGGGGCTTACCTAATTGAAACCATCCATAAATGACCCCATTTTAGAAACGACACCCGTCAAATTATTCAAAACTAATGTTATAAACTTTTTTAACCCTTGCACAGCTCTACACAAATTAAAGGAATATGGAGATAAAATTTAAAAATTTCTTTTTTTTAAAGATTTTTTTTATGTGAATCAATTATTTTCTTGCAATACAGCAAAGGTTAACAGCAAAATCAACCTTAATATGTATTACTCTGATTCTTCAGTTTAGATAAACTACCCCATATGTGGTGGTAAACTGCTGTAGAGGCATGTGGCAGTAGACAGAACGAAAGGAGTACCATACGGTTTTTGTAGGGCAGATTGTGCTTGAATGATTTTTGGGCAGTATTTTGTATTTGAAGGAACCCTGAGGTACCCCTACAGTGGGGACACCCCAAAAGTGACTCCATTTTGGAAACTACACCCCTCAAGGAACATAGTAAAGTGTGAACTGAGTAATTTGACCCCATAGGCATTTTACAACCCCCTAATGCACCTTGAAGGAATTACTTCTGAATCCATGCAAGATTTGCTTATTTGAAACGGAGCGCTCCAAATTTTGAGAAGCATACAAACCCAATTGGAATATACAGCCAGCGCAAGATTAAAGAGAGCACGGCAAGTGAGAAGCAGGAGAGACACTGTGGGACTGAAGATCGGCATCCTGGTACATCATAGCAGAATACGCTGTGCAAGGTAAGATCCCTCCATACCCCGGTCTGACACGTGGGACTCCACGGCCTGGACCGAGAGGTAGATCAACCCAACCAGCACAGCATAAGGTAAAACCCTCTGCTAATGTACATTAAGGATTAGCTGAAACTTATGGTTCATGACCGCAACTGAATACTGCCAATACCTCTCCCACATTATATACTAGCGCTGTTATCTTCACCAACCCGTATATTTATGACTTTTTATGACTATTATCTAGCCTCTAGTACATAGGCATCTGAATGAACCTCATTGTCTCTGGGAGCAATTAATAAGGTGCTGCATTCTATGTTAAGGAGACCAATACAAATATTGGATTGCTGCTACACTATATTTAAATAATCAAAACACTATATTACAGACTAAGGAAGAGAATGCAAATATTGGACCATGATTAAGCAATTATATTACATCTTAAGGAGGACAATATGTTAAATTTTTGAATGGACAAAAAAAAAAAAAAAAATATATATATATATATATATATATTGAACTCAGCCTCCTTACCCTGATATCAACTTTGGATCAGTGACTATTTATTTGTTCATTTATTTACAGATTCAGAGATTATCTGTTTCTACCTTTTGATGGCTATTGATTTTAGAGGGACCTCTATTTATTTTATGTAGATACCTTTTCTGTACTGTTAGTATATTAATAAATTTTGCTATTTTATATTTATGACATTATTACAGACTCCTTTTCTCTGGTACAATGAATGGACTGGCACTCCGCAATCTTTGTGTAGAAAATTTCTGACTATAGTACTCGGGCTTTGTATAGACCACTGACTATAGTACTCGGGCTCTATAGATATGTATATGTTGATATGTATAACTCTGCCATGTTTTATCTACTTTCTAGTTTGCATTTGTGTTACTTAGCAACATGACACCACAGTCATGTGATCAGGGGGCGGGTTAATTAAAGGTATCTTTTACCTGTGGGATTGAGCAACTATCACTCATTGTTTGACCAAGGCACATGCTTGTGTCGAAACGCGCGTCACTTATGGGTGACGAATAAAGACATTTTCTACACAAAGATTGCGGAGTGCCGGTCCATTTATTGTACTTGATGGGGCGCTGACCTGCTGACCGTGCACTTGGACCTCGATAAATGCACAGTGCCATCCATTTCTTTTGAATTGATACTCCTTTTCTCAGCACATTTTCTTTTATGTTTTGGGTAAACATCCTTGATTAGAGCACCTTACTCATCAGACAACTGGTGACGCCACCCTTGAACCTTACTTTTATTAGTTGCAGCACTAGTTATCCAGATAGAAGTAGTAGTAGTAGTAGTAGTAGTAGTAGTAGTAGTAGTAGTAGTAGTAGTTCTAGTAGTTGTTGTAGTCTCCCTGCTGGTTTTGGAAAGGTGCAACAATATTTTTGAAGAGAAAGAGGAAGAGATTGTGAATTGAATGGCTCACTCATCCTCTCAGTCACAGCAAGATGACCTGGAGGTGGCTTTGGAGTCTGACTCTGTTCCCCACCACACCCTATAGCAGATAGTCTAGAGAATATCCCTGTTGATGACTTGTGTGAGAGCCCTCACCGTTTGGGCTGTTCTGAGGAGGAGTTTGAAGAGGAGGCTGGGGACTCTATGCATACCTTTGTTAATGGTGTTTGTAATAGTGGCACCTGTAGGCACAGCTTTGGCGGTTGGGGCAGAAACAGTGGGAGTCTGGAAAAATGCAGAGCAGGGGAGGGAGGCCCAGAAGCCCACCAAAATGTCTCACAGTCTGATAAAAGCAGCAGGGAGGGTGAGGACTCCGATGATGATTGTGTGCTGGACAGGACCTGGGAGCTGAATCCTCCAGTGTCATCTCAGAGAGGGTTTTCAGTGCCACAGGTGGTATGGTGACATTCAAACGGACAAGGTTGTCCTCTGACAGTGTTCAAAAAGGTTGTCAAAATGCCAACCAAGATGGTTGTCAACCAAGCCTGGATTTGAGAAGATTTTCACACTCCTCCAGTTGAGGACAATTAATAGATCTGGCCTAGCTGGAGGTGCCCCATCTTGCCACTGTTGTTGCCTGCCTGCCTCTATCATGCCACCACCACCATCAAGCCAAGGCTGCGACCTGCCTTTCATCACATTATGTATGGCTGCTGTTGCTGCCTCCATCATGCCTTTGCTGCGACTTGCCTACCATTACGTTCTGTATGGTTGCTGCTGCCACCTCAGTCATGCCACTGATTTAGCCTGCCAACCATCTACTACTACTTCTACTACTACTGCTATACTGCACTGCTGTTACTTCCAATTAAATGGGATCATTTTTTTAAGTTTGTTCACAAAAAAAACACTTTTCTTCTAGCAATCAACACTTGTGCGTTTGATTAGGGCATGTATTCCGAACCTGTCAAGGCCTAATTTTTGGACGTTTGTTTCCCCAACAAGCCATTTTTTTATTTATTTATTCAATTATCCCATAATACTTTGTGTGTTTAAACATCATCTGCCCCTAATAAGGAACAATTTTTGGAAGGTTTGGAATATAAAAAAGCATAACATGTGTTGACGTGGTGTGTTTTAAAACACAATGTATGTTAATGCCATCAAACGTATGTTTACCCACAGCTATCTATGTCAGTGTCACTTAGACATCATTTACTATTGCTGTCATTGCGTGCTAAAGTTTAGGGAGGGGGAGACAAAAAAAACATTCATAAAAAAGAGCAATTGGAGCAACTTCTGTTAGGCCCAAACCTATTTGAGTCTGAAACAAACTTTTTTCAAAAATTCAGTGAATTAAGAATTGTATTGTCTAAAATGCAATTTATTACAGATGAGCAAACATCTGTAATAAATTGCATTTTAGAAAATACAATTCTTTTAATTTAGGGTTTGTCCAGATTTTACCTAAGTAATGGACTATCCTTAGAATATGCCATTACTAACTGAATGGTGAGGAGGTCACATCCTGCAACCCCTTCAATCAGGTGTGCTGCTGCAGTGTGCAAGATCTATACAGTTCCACCAACTGTGTAGTGGAAAGAGCTCATCAATGCAGTTTTGCTGCCATTGACTGCACTATTGACAGCACTATAGTAACAAGCTCTCTACACTACACAGTTAACAATGTGTAGTCCCAGCTTCGACTCCAGTAATGGAGTCCACATAAATATCCCCCATACAGGTAATGTGTTGACTAACTCTGCTCCTGCGTCTTATGGTTCAGCTGAATAAAATAATAATAATAATAATAATAATAATAATAATAATAATAATAATTATAGATGAGTGAAGATTTTGTTCTTTATTAATTAGACACAAAGCACGTTAAAACAGCTTTATATGGCCTGCAGGGAGAGTGTATATCAGTGTACATCACTGTGCATTGCAGCAATATGCATAGCTAATCATTTCTGGTAGTGAAACAGTTACTGTGACAGGCAGGTGGACACCCCAATGACAGTAAAAAATTGACAGCTTATTCACCCTAATTTGAGAATCAAGGCATAATAAAATTGCTTATCTATTAAACAAGGTGGACACTGTTCAATTAGATAGCTCTGTGCCCTACACAGGGATTGATACAAAGTGGGCTCTCTACTATTGATCTCTTTAGCTTCAGATTACAGAACCTCACTGTCCCTGCAGTCTCCTTATGCTCTCCCTAAGCTCACCCTACAGTGTGTAAAACCTCTCCCTATGATCTCCCTACACTGTCCCTGCAGTGTCCCTATCCAATATTCCACTATTAAAAGCACCACTCTCCCTAGCACTGATCACATCTCTCCCCATACTCAAATCACAGTGAATTAACAGAGACTGTGCAGGATGAGGCTTTTAAAGAGCTATGACATCACAGGGGATGGCCGTCTGCAGATTTGTTGGTTGCATAGCATTATGGGCCATAACACATTGCCGTAGCAGCCATTTTAGAAATAAATTTTTAGTTATCACAAAGCGCTAGGAAATTCTGATTTGTTGCAAATCAAATTTTTCCTAAACTCCATATTGAATTCCACTTTGGATGCTTCAATTTGCGAAACACTAATAATAATAACAACAAAATACATTAAATAAAATCCTATTTTCATATTCTAAAAAAAAATTCACTTTCAACATCACAAATGGTTATAAACTATTAACTGATTTGAATTAAACAAGAGGGGAAATACTTTCCTGAAATACTGCCTTGTCACTGTGCTATTCAGTTTATCTCTTCCCTAGCACACAGGACACAACATAAATATCCCTTCAAGATCTCTTTTATGATCAGTTGGAGTTTAGGATGCAGATGTACTGTGAACAGTTTTATATTACTCCTACTCACAGCTGACTTTTTTTTTACTGTAATAAACGTTTAATTATTGTCATATAATATCTGGCCAGGTCAATTAGTAGATTTTTTTTTTTTTTTTTTTTTGTGGTCAGACTAACCATAACTATAAAGATTTAATAATAAATTGTAATCTTATGTAAGGTATCCTTTACAGTTTCCTTTCCTATCTCCTAGTACCAGACTGTAATTTCTGAGGCTAAGTTGTAATCTGGAAATGCATGGTTTTTCAGTGAAGTCAATAAAATATATGTGCAAGGATTGCAAGAAGTTATTAGATTTTGTGTACTCATTTACATACTAGAATTGCTAGTGCCACAGTGTCAGAATACATTTGAAATACATTCATATATCCTTTCCAACTTGCTTTTTAAGACAGTACAAATGCAGACATGTCATATGTGCAAGATTAGCAATTATTCAGCTTTTTTTAAGAGCAAAACTGGTCCTTGTGGAAAGGCTATAGCAACTATGCTACAAGTGACATCATATCTATGATTTTGAATTGCATATATTTAAATGTGAAACAAGGTAATGAGCTATGAACTATTTTTTTTTATGTTTTTAAGGAAGAGAATGAAATCACTCAAAATGTTATTTGTGTTCGGCATTGTTTTCTGTGAATTTTGACATATTTCATGCCCAGTTTTGGATTAATAAGTCTAGGCTAGTGATACAGCAAAATTTAAAGGGGTTGTTGTCTCATCACAGACAATGGGGGTATATCGCTAGGATATGCCCTCATTGTCTTATAGGTGCTGGTCCCACCGCTGGGACTCGCACCTATATCGGGAACGGATCCCCACAAGGTGGTGACTGGACTACTCCGGTCTGGCCACCACCAAGCACACTTACCTTAGAAGTGAATGAGAGCGCACCTCACATGACCGGCCACCACTCCCATTCACTTCTAGCCAGCACTCGGCTATTTTCAGCAGCCCCATTAAATGAATAGAGGGCGGTTGTGCATGCGCAGCACGCCCTCCAACACTTTTGAGGCACCGTTATCGATATAGGTGCGGGGCCCATCGTTGGGACTTATACCTAAAAGACAATGGAAAATTGGAAAACGTAATGTGATTGAGCTGATATTCGCAAAGTGTACAGTCAACTGCTAGTAATACTTAGTCAATGATCACATAACCAAAGTGGTGCCTTTATTTTGGGCTCTGCAGCAGAGTATATTTTGAAGCAGGGTCACCTTTACACTGGGTGACAGCTCCTGTTTCTGCAATACAGGCTGCCATTTTGGCATGGTAACAGTAACACAGATGATGGATATCCTTGTGTTGATATGCCATTCCAAGCTCCTTCTGTAAGCTAAGACAGCCAGTGGTGGATACATACAGAAAGAGATACGAAAAAGAGGTGGAGATGCTTGTGTGGCTCTCCCCTGTAAAGGCGAATTTTAATCACTAATATCGCTACTTTGAGAACTTGCAAATATTCAGAATATAGTGCTATATATTCGTATGACCGAATAGTGGTGATCTCAAATATTCTGATTAAGAATTTATCTTGAATTCATTGCGAATATCGGCACTTAGCAACATCCATAGCAACCAATTGGAAAGTTGCCGACCCTTTAGTGTTGATCGTGAATATTCTAAGTGCATATTTTATCGCAAATATATTACATTGCCGATTTTTGCAATCAAGTAAATAATGACTGGAGATCACAAATTCTTTAATTTGCAAATTTATAGCGAAATATTGCAAATTCGAATATTGCCTATGCCACTCATCACTAGTCCCTACCTATCAGACAGTTAAATCAGTTGGCTATTTCAGAGTAAACACATTTATTATTAGTTCTAAGTACAGTAACTGCATAGACTTAGGAGGCCATTTATGAAATCAGATATGTCAGTTTTGTGGCATAAAAACTTTGCAACTTTGCTACTGCAACATGTCCATTACAACTGCAACATGTTTATGTTGCAAAAATTGAGATTAGACCTGGATTATGGCTCATTTGCTATGTGTGACTTTTTCAAAAGTCGCAAAAAAGTCACATCCCACCCCAGGCAACCCCATGGTCTACTTTTAAACCTAAAGGTGTAAACCACACTCATGCCACATATATTATTAAAAGAGTTTTCTGAAATTTCACTCTTGATGAGCTGTCCTTTGAATAGGTAATCAGAATGTGATTGGTGGGTGTCTGACACCCGGGATCCCCACGATCAACTGTTTGAGAAGGCTCCTATGAGCATTGCGGCCTTCTCTCAGCTTTTCCTAGGCCAGAGACAACACATCCATCAGTCACATGACCTAGGAAACTCTAAGTGAAATACCAAGCATGGCAACTATACAATGTACAGCGCTACAGGAAAAGGGCAGCAGTGCTCACAGAAGCATCAGTGACTTCTCAAACGGCTGATCGGCAGGGGACTTGGCTGTCAGACCCCACCGATTAGATATTGATGAGCTATCCTGAAGACAGCTCTTCAAGAGTGAAAACACAGAAAACCTCTCTCTGGTGCACCAGTTCATAAATACACAAAGCAAAGCCAGACTTAAAACTGACATAGAAACAACCTTAAATGATAAATGACATCCATAGTATTTATAGATGGTTACACTTTTTGTTCTACCAGTGCTCTAATATATACACATGTATATGTACATACACAAACATCTACAAATATTTTTTATAAGCAATTTTATGTTAGGATACCAGAATGCTATTTGATTTATGCAGATTTGATCACAGAAATCATTTAAGTAATAAAAGAGATGAGTTAAAAAGCTTTCTCTCATAGATTAATGGACTCTATTTTATGCTCAAAAGTTTCATACATTGGTTGCATTTCTGTAAATCACACTTATTTTATGACATTTGTAGAAAGGCATTTTCATGTGGTAGTGTACACAGATTTTAAAAAAGCACTAATAATTACCAATGATTAGGATGATGGTAATTGATGCTAAAATGTTTGTTATTTTTTCTAACTAATGTTTTTTAGAATAATATTGAATTTGGAATCAATTTACTTAATTTAGAAAAACAATAAAATCATATAACTGACCTTGCATTTGTTATGGAAAAGACATCCAAACTTTGTGCTGAAACATAAATAAAAAATATATTTATTTTAATAAAATAAATGACTCTCATGCAGTTTAAGGAAAGTTTGGGGCTAAATGATGACATTTGATTCTGTAACTGTTGCTGGAATTTTTATGGTATTACCATAAGGAAATTTCTAATCATTGGAAGCTAAGTGTACTGATGACAGGATATTATGCTGTCATTTCGGCGATTGGCGATTTTTTGAAGCTTTTTGAAAGGCTGCAGGGCAGCCAATCAACAAGCGTTTCACTAGTCTGCACTTAGAAGCCATCACAGCCATGCCTACTAATGGCATGGCTGTGATTGGCCAAGTGCAGCGTGTGACCCAGCCTCTATATAGGCTGGAATCACTTAGCGCCGCACGTCACTCTGCTCTTCTCAGTGTAAGGATAGGATTCTGTTGCTGCTGTGAGGGAGAGATTAGGGAAGAATTCTGTTGAACTTGGTGGTGTTCAATCTTCAAACTACAGCGATAATTGAGGGTGCTGTGCTACATTTTTGTACCCAACCCTTAGTCCAGTGACACTGAAAACTAAGTTTTAATCCATCTGCTAGTTCGGTCATTTTTGCAAGTGCAGTGCCCTTGCAAATACATGTGAACTGCATGTGTGCCAGGGACATTACTTTAATTCTGTTCTGGTAGCTCAGTGGAGGACAAATTCCCTTTTTTGGCCGTTCAAGTACCCCTGCGGCCTGCAGTGCATACCTGGCAATGAAAATTAATCAATTACATTAGTCTGTCACATTTTTTTGTGACCTAAAGCGATTTTTTATCTGTCTGCCACAGGCACTGCATATCTGACAGTCCAATAAAACCGCAAAATACTGCAGTTACCTTGCTGATATAAAAAAGCACAGTTTATTGCAAGATAGTAAATTTACGGGCTATGCTGCATTTCTGACAGTCCAATTAAAACGTTACATACTGCAGTTACATTGCTGCTATAAAAAAGCAAATTTTTTTGTGCTAGGTAGCAAATTTGCGTGCTACGCTACATTTTTGACACTACAATACAACCGTAACATACTGCATTTACATTGGTGCTATAATAAAACACACTTTTTGTGCAAGATAGGTGACAGGGATGTAAATTTGTAAAACTCGTCTGTTCAATTAGTGGGTGCCATTTTTGTCGTATACAAACCCCTGCTCTTCATAGGTGACAGGAAGGTAAATTTCTAAAAATCACCTGTTACATTGGTGGGTGACATTTTGCCAGTTTTGCCATACACAAACACCTGCTCTGCATAAGTGACAGGGAGGTAAATTTCTAAAAATCACCTGTTACATTGGTGGGTGACATTTTGCCAGTTTTGCCGTATACAAATGCCTGCTCTGCATAAGTGACAATCCAATTAAAACGTTACATACTGCAGTTACATTTGGTGCAATTTTTTGGTGCTAGATAGCAAATTTGCATGCTACGCTGCATTTTTGACACACCAATACAACCGTAACATACTGTATTTACATTGGTGCTATAATAAAACACACTTTTCGTGCTAGATAGGTGACAGGGAGGCAAATTTCTAAAAATCATCAGTTACATTGGTGGGTGACATTTTGCCATTTTTGCCGTATACAAACCCCTGCTCTGCATAGGTGACAAGGAGGTAAATTTCTAAAAATAATCTGTTACATTGGTGGATGACATTTTGCCAGTTTTGCCGTATATAAATGCCTGCTCTGCATAAGTGTCCGGGAGGTATATTTCAAAAAATCATCTGTTACATTGGTGGGTGACATTTTGCCAGTTTTGCCGTATATAAACGTCTGCTCTGCATAAGTTACAAGGAGGTAAATTTCTAAAAATCATCTGTAACATTAGTGGGTGAAATTTTGCAAGTTTTACCATACACAAACCCCTGCATTGGTGCTATGATAAAACACACTTTTCGTGCTAGATAGGTGACAGGGAGGTAAATTTCTAAAAATCATCAGTTACATTGGTGGGTGACATTTTGCCATTTTTGCCGTATACAAACCCTTGCTCTGCATAGGTGACAAGGAGGTAAATTTCTAAAAATCATCTGTTACATTGGTGGGTTACATTTTGCCAGATTTGACGTATACAAACCCCTGCTCTGCTTAGGTGACAGGGAGGTAAATTTCAAAAAAATCATCTGTTACATTGGTGGGTGACATTTTGCCAGTTTTGCAGTTTACAAACCCCTGCTCTGCATAAGTCACAGGGAGGTAAATATCTAAAAATCATCTGTTACATTGGTGGGTGACATTTTGTCATTTTTGCTGTATATAAATCCCTGCTCTGCATAAGTGACAGGGCGGTACATTTCTAAAAATCATGTTTCATTTGTGGGTGACATTTTGCCAGTTTTGCCGTATACAAACCCCTGCTCTGCATAAGTGACAGGGAGGTAAATTTCTAAAAATCATCTGTTACATTGGTGGGTGACATTTTGCCAGTTTTTACGTATACAAACACCTGCCTTGTATAAGTTACAGAGAGGTAAATTGGTGGGTGACATTTTGCCATTTTTGCCGTATACAAACCCCTGCTCTGCATAGGTGACAGGGAGGTAAATTTCTAAAAATCGTCTGTTACATTCTTGGGCCATAAAGTACCCCTACACTGCATACCTGACTTGGAAATATATTCAGTAAATGATGTGGCCCTCAGATTGTTAGGTGATCTGTACCCCTTCTTTCTTTCAAAGTACCCCAGCACTGCATACCTGACTGGGAAATATATTCAGTATATTAGGTGGCGTTCAGATTGTTGGCTGATCTATACCCCTTCTTCCTTTCAAAGTGCACTGCATAACAGACGGCAAACTTAATTCATTACAATTGGCGGTTAAATTGTTGCCTGGCATAAAGTCTTTTTTGGCTGTAAAGCCAAAGGTAGTCGCCAACAACAATGTGTTTTGTTTTCTTTTTTTTTTTGGGGGGTAGACCCCAAAACATTGGGAAATATAAAAACAAAGAGTAAGTGTGCTGTAGTATGACAATGGTTGGGTGAGGCCGGTATACATGTCTATTCTGCATAAGGTACGAACAAGTCTTTTGGGATCCATGCCTTGTTGTTTTTAATGAACGTGAGATTGTCCAAGTTGGCCGTGGACAAGCGGCTGCGCTTGTCTGGGATAACGCCCCCAGCTGTGCTAAACACACGTTCAGACAATACACTGGCTGCAGGGCAGTCCAGAACCTCCAAGGCGTAAAGGTGAAGCTGAGGCCATGTCCCCATTTTTTACACCCAGAAGTTTAATGTGGCGTAGCTAGAAATGACTGGGCCCAACAGCTAATTTTTGAATGGGGCCCCCCTATCCCAGTAATTTTTTCACAACCCCTTCCTTTCATGCCGCCCTCATTCCTGTGGCTACTAAAGATCGCTCTCTCAGACCAGGCAGCTGTTCCATACATTTTTAACACTGTCTATACTGCCACTAAATAAAATTTCATTGTATAATACTGTTGAGGGGGCCCTGACAAAGTCTTTTAGTCCTCCTCCTCCTGGATGGGCCCCTTCTGGGTCAGGGCCCCAAAGCAGCTGCTTCCCCTGCTTCCCCTGTAGCTACGATATTGGCCAGACCCATCAGTTAGTACGTGTAGGCGTGTGTACAAATACTATTCCACCATTTTGGTGAAATGCTGCCTCCATATCTGCTGGTGGTGCTGGTTGTTGTGGCATGGTGACAAAGCTTTTCCACATTTCGGCTATGCTAACCCTGCCTTCTGAGGTGCGGGCGGTGACCCAGCTGCGTTGGCGACTTCTTCCTCCTCCTCTTCTGCTTTAGCCTTGTGCTTCCACTGAGCCCGCAGTGTCAGGTGTGAATGCCATCAGCGGCGCGTCTACCAGTGTTGGCTTCTTCCGATCACACATGCACGTTGTCCTTGTAATGGGGATCCCGCAGGGTGGCCACACAGTAATCAGCACAAGATAGAATGTGAGCAACTCGGCAGTATAAAGAGGAACATTTGACAGTATAAAGTCACAGTACAAAGTCACAACTTTGTCTGACAGTATAAAGATGAAAATGTCACCCAACAAATCAACAAATGATTTAAAGACATACAAGCCCCTGACACCCACACAATGGGGCAGTAATTAGACAGTAAAAAGAGTTAAGTGTCTCCCACTAACACAGCAAGCAAGTAAACAAAATATAGACCCCTGACACCCACACAATGGGGCAGTCATTAGACAGTAAAAAAGTTAAGACAAGACAGCAAGCAAGTACGTGAAAGTTAGGCCCCTGACACCCAGACAGAGGAGAGAGGTCCCATAGCAGCAAAAGAAGCATCATGTGACCCACCAACAGAGAAGGCCACTTTTAGTTATTTAGGCCCCAGCACCCAGACAGAGGAGTGAGGTCCCAAAGCAGAGAATCAGTCTTCATGTCACCCACCAATGGAGAAGGCCATTTTCTGATATTTAGGCCCCTGGCACCCAGACGGAGGAGAGGTTCATTCAACTTTCGGTTGCCCCGCAAAATAATGGTAAAATGAAAAAAAGAGGATTCAATAAAGAAGTGCCCTGGAGTACAAGAATATATGGTTAAGGGGAGGTAATTATAAATGTCTATTCTGCACAAGGGATGGACAGGTCCTGTGGGATCCATGCCTGGCTCATTTTTATGAACGTCAGCTTGTCCACGTTGGCTGTGGACAGGTGGCTGCGTTTGTCAGTAATGACGCCACCTGCCATCCTGAATACACGTTCAGACAAAACGCTGGCCGCCGGGCAGAACAGCACCTCCAAGGCATAAAAGGCTAGTTCTGGAGATGTGGACAATTTGAAGACCCAGAAGTTGAATGGGGCCGAACCATAAGTCAGTACGTGGAGGGGTGTGCACACGTACTGTTCCACCATGTTAGTGAAATGCTGCCTCCTGCTAACATTTCCGTATCAGGTGGTGGTGCAGTTAGCTGTGGCGTGGTGACAAAACTTTTCCACATATCTGACATGCTAACCCTGCCCTCAGAGGAGCTGGCCGTGACACAGCTGCGTTGGCGACCTCTCGCTCCTCCTCTGCCTTCGGATTCCACTTGTTCCCCTGTGACATTTGGGAATTCTCTCAGTAGCGCATCTACCAACGTGCGCTTGTACTCGCGCATCTTCCTATCACGCTCCAGTGCAGGAAGTAAGGTGGGCACATTGTCTGTGTACCGGGGTGGCAACCCAGTAGTCTGCACACGTTACAATGTGGGCAACTCTGCTGTCGTTGCGCAGGCACTGCAGCATGTAGTAGCTCATGTTTGCCAGGCTGCCCAGAGGCAAAGACAAGCTGTCCTCTATGGGAGGTGTATCTTCAGAGTCATCTGTATCCCCCCAGCCACGCTCAAGTGATGGCCATGAGCTGCTTTGGGTGCCACCCTGCTGTGAACAGAGTTTCTTCTCCTCCTCCTCCTCCCTCCTCCTCCCTCTAGAACTGTGTCCCGGCTGGACAATTGTGTACCTGGCCTATGTTGGTGTAGGAACTCACCCTCCGAGTCAATTGTATATGAATGGCCTTCTAAGTTAAGGGTAAGGCATGTATATAGTTTTGTTTATTTTGTTTATCTGACTTATAGTATTTAAATATAATTAAACAACAAACGTATTATGAGAGGCAATCATTCACCCTTCACAAATGGAACATATAACTGATTCAAAATATCTCAATTTGATATCTATTTAATGGAATTATAATAAAAAATAAAAATAAAACAGCAAATAAAAACAGCAAATCAAAAGCACACAAACGGTAAAGGATACTATAAACTATCCATAGAGATGTCCATAAATGGCAATGTCCATTAAAGGTGAAGTATCGGTGGCCTTGCTAACTTTTCCACCATAATATTCAATGTATAGCCATATGTCTAAAACTCATTCCACAGTGTAAAAGATCCTATAACCGATAGGTAATCCAAATCTTTATAGATTAGTTCACACTAATTGATATCAAATTGAGATATTTTGAACCAGTTATATGTTCCATGTGTAAAGGGTGAATGAGTACCCCTCCTAATACGTTTGTTGTTTAATTTTACTAGTTACGGAACTGGGGGAACCGCGTGGAGTGTACCTATACATATTGGTGTGGTGGGTGGAGCCACTGTACAGACCATTTATAGTTATTTAAATATGTTTATAAGTAAATTTGTAAATAATTTGTGAATGGGCATTAATGAGTGGTTTGAGTGTAGGGTGGGAGTCTGGTCGGATTAAATTTCTTTTTTGAAATGTTCCTTGTATTGTTTTTGTTACGATTTATAATAAAAAGTCCTGATAACCGTGGAAATGTTGCCCAACAATCTAACCGACAAATTTAATAAAATTATTTGCCTGTCACATCTGCAGCTCAAGTATACAGGAATGGCTATTTCGTTGCTTTTCAGCAAACTCAGCATGTGGACATCATATTGGCGCAAAACCACGACCCGAATTATTGTATCAACAATATTTATTCATGGACAACGCGTTTCGGGCTCTTTGAGGCCCCTTTATCAAGTCTGTTATCTCTATGGACCAGGAGACAATGGAGCAATTTGTTGTGGCCTGTGGCAGCCTGCGGGAGCAGAGGAGAGCTGCTGGCTCGGCGTTCTCTCTGCACGCGGGGAGAGGCTCGCAGACAGGCGCGCAAGACTTACAGTCTTGCGCGCCTGTCTGCGAGCCTCTCCCACCACGTGCAGGAGAGAGAACGCCGAACACAGCAGCTCTCCTCTGCTCCTGCAGGCTGCCACAGACCACAACAAAATTTAACTCCATTTGTCTCCTGGTCCATAGAGATAACAGACTTGATAAAGGGGCCTCAAAGACCCCGAAACGCATTGTCCATGAATAAATATTGTTGATACAATAATTCGGGTCGTGGTTTTGCGCCAATATGATGTCCACATGCTGAGTTTGCTGAAAAGCAACGAAATAGCCATTCCTGTATACTTCAAGTAACCCGAGACGGCGACCTAGCCAGTCACCTAAAGGGATCTTCGGACACACCAGGCAGCAACCCCTCCCATTACCACATCTCTCTCCAGGGAATCGCCACCACAAGGCATTACCTATATGCCCGCCAGGTGAGCCCAACCGCCTTGGCCACAGAAAAAAGGCCCTATTCTATTAATACGTTTTTCACCCTATGAGCGCCTCTCTTGTTTCCTTGGCTATATTACATCTGCAGCTCAGGCCACATGGATCCTTGAGCACCAATAAAAGTGCATTTGTCCCACCAGAATCTAAGAGCTGGATTAACTGAATTGATTTTCACTGTCAGGTGTTCAGGAATATCTGCACCACCAAATTCAGCACATGCGCCAGGCAAGGGATGTATGTCAGAACTGCTACGATATTTCGCCCATTATCGCACACCACCAGGCCGGGCTTGAGGCTCAGTGATACCAACCACTCATCTGTCTGTTGTTTCATGCCTGTCCACAGCTGCTGGGTGGTGTGGGGTTTGTCCCCCAAACAGATGAGTTTCGAAACAGGCTGCTGTTGTTTCCCCCTGGCTGTGCTGATGTTGGTGGTGAAGGTGTTATGCTGAGCGGATGACGAGGTAGTAGAGGAGGAGGAAGTGGAGTAGGAGGAGGAGGCAACAGGAGGCAAATTGAAATGCCCTGCAATCCTTGGGGGCTGAAGGACATGCGCCAAACTGCTATCCGCCTCTGGCCCAACCACCACTACATTTACCCAGTGTGCTGTTAGGGAGATATAACTTCCCTACCCGTGCTTACCGGTCCACGTATTGGTGGTTATGTGGACCTTGCCACAGATGTGCAGTGCATTCCTGATTTTGTCCACCACTTGGTTGTGCAGGGAAGGGATGGCTAACCTGGAAAAGTAGTGGGAACCATGTACTGTGGAACAGCCACCCCCATAATTATTTTTAAAGTCTCCATCCATCTCCTCCAGACAGAATGACAGCATTTCAAAGGACCAGGAATTTTGAAATCCTGGCATTCAGGGCCAGGGGTCGTGGGTGGGTAGGGGGGTACCTCCTCTTTCTATTTCTCTTTCTCTCCAGTGTTTGGGGGAGATGGACAGCTGAACGTTTCCATGGTATAGTGTGGAGATGTTTGGTGATGGTGAAAGATGTGGTGGCGTTGCTGCCACATCCTCTGTTTGCGGGGCGGCAGCTGCCACTGCCACTCACTTGTGCTCAGGTTTAGAACGTTTATTTTTAATTTTTATGTATTTTATGTTTTATCCAAATTTTTTTGCAGGGCACCTGTCCTACTCTTACCCCTATTTTGCTTCAATTTCCAGCCCTCTAGCCCTTTCCAGGACTTTAGAGCAATTTTAGTGCCCCAAAGTTTGGGTCCCCATTGACTTCAATGGGGTTCGGGTTCGCGGTTAAGTTCGGGTTCTGAACTTGAAATTTGCAAAGAAGTTCGGCCAAACCCGGCGAACCCGAACTTCCAGGTGTTCGCTCAACTCTATCCACCAGGTCACCACAACAACTGAAATGAGATCTATCAAGAAGTACATCCATTGAATCTTGGGAGTTGAGTCTCCACTTAAAACCTTGCATCTGTGAATATAGTTTATCAACCTCACTATTATGCAAGAGGATAAGAACTAAAAAACTACATGTGTGGCCTCCTTTCTCAAATACAATGAAGTCATTATGGTAGCTGAGATTTAAAGATTGTCTTTAAATCTCAGCTACCATCATGGTTTCATTGGTTTCATTGTATCTGAGGAAGGAGGCCACACACTTCTGAAGGAGGCTGCATCCCTCTGTATAGTGTTCATTTTCAGACATGGTCAGATATCATAGTCAAGTATCAGAAAAATGTCAGTGTGATACCTGACTTTGATACCTGACTCTGACACCTGACCCTGACATCTGACCATGACACCAACACTTGACCCTGACACCTGACTTTGATATTTGACTCTAACACCTTACTCTGACCCTAACACAGTACCCTGACTTTGATATTTGATTCTTCATAGGTCTTCATAGGTCAGGGTCAAAGTCAGAATTCGTTATAAATATACTGTTGATTTGTATGGTAACTCACACAGCCAAAAAAAATCTGTAGCTGAGCTTATAGCTCTGTGTCTGAAATGCTGTAAGCCAACAAACTATAATGTTAGATAAAAGCATAGCTCAGTGGTTGGGTTGCTGCTTTGTAAGATGTTTTTAGGTTTAAGACCCAATAGAAACCTTAAAATGACAAGTTAATATTTTTAAGCCCTAGATAAGAGACAGATTCAAGTGATGTGTGACTTTGATGTCCTGACTTCACGTGTCAGTGTTGCAATGACTTATGGTTTTACTGTGTATTTGTATGCTGAAATATAGACAAGCCTATACAGTCTGGATGCTTCTGAAGCTTTAGAGGCTTACCATGGTAAGCTCCCTGCTAAGCTTTGCAGAAAGCATAGCTTAGCATGAAGCATGTAAAAATCTGATTAATAGAATCTCTATTAAACTCATGCACACATGCATACTTGCGGTCTGCAATGCACAGGTACCAGTCGTGTGCACTCCGGTTGCATATGCGGACCCATTGACTTGAATGTGTCCGTGATCTGCAACATATGGTCAACATGTTCTATCTATTTGCCTTGTGGAGGCACGGATCAGAAGCCCATGGAAAAGCTTTGTAGTGCTTCCGTAGGCTTTTGCTCATATAAGCGCTGCCTTCTCTTCAAACAGATGATTGGGAAATGGACACCCGCCAATCTGATATAAAGTGGACAAACCCTTTAAATATTATTAGAAAAGTAAAAAAAAGTTTAAAAAAAATATAAAAAAAAACATTGAATGCTTTACCTCTTCAACCACCATAACGTACCCATCAGACATAGTGGTTGAGGGAATGTATGAAGTGGGCTGCTGCAGTAAGCCTGCTCCATATGTGATGGGTGCTGGCTGTATCATACAGAAGGCACCCGGATGCAATTATGGGGAATGGTGATTCTGCCGAACCCCATTTTTTAACCCCTCAGATGCCGAGATCAACAGTGATTGTAGCACCTGTAAGATAAAGCAGAGGGAGGTGGCTCTGTCTGTCTTCAATTCGGATCCCCCGGAAATTTCGGTCCTCTGATAGGTTACCATGGCAGCCTGGGTGCATGTAAAGACTTCCAGTCCTGTCAGAAAATAGCGAAGCAAAGAAAATTTGTATATTTTCAAAGGTTTTTATTTATTAAAAGTAGTAAAAAAAAAACTATACAAGTTTGGTATTTCCGTATTCGTATTGAGCTGCATAATGAGGACGCCATGTCAATTTTAGCGCACAGTGAAAATTAACATGGTAAATTAAATGGTGCCCTTACAAAATGCAACCTAACCTAGCACAACAAAATAAACCCTCATATGGCTATATGAATGGAAAATTTAAAAAGTCATGGCTATTGGAACATGGGGACCAAAAAATGAAAATGCAAAACCAAAAATGGGCCCGATTCTTAAGGGGTTTAATGATTCCATTAGAAAGCGCAACAAGGCCTCATATGGCTATGTAATTGGGAAATATAAAAAGTTATGGCTCCACAAAGGCAAGGGTTAGGAAGCAAAAACCTCAACATTGAAATTGAAACCTCAAGAAGGACAGAGGCTACCACCTCTTATCCAATCCAGTACTGATCCACGCCCCCTGCACTGATCACATGACGGTGACATTACCCCAGGTCCTTAGTGTTGTCCAAGGTTCGGGTTCATCGAAGAATCCCCTTATGGATTCAAAATTCCATTATGGTCCATGGTAGCGAAATCCATAACGGGATTCTTCGATAACCCCAACCCGAACTTTGGATGCCAAACTTAAAATACAAGTTCGCTCAACTCTATTCTTTATGTTGCAATTGGAATATATATACCATATTTTTCGCCCCATAAGACACTGGTCCCCCCCTCCCCAAAGTGGGGGAAAAATGCCCCTGTGTCTTATAGGGCGAATACTAAGGACATCTGAGCCATGGGGCACATCTGAGGCAATGGGGGCTGATTAAAAGACGCATGTGGGCAGATCAAAAGTGGCAAGGGGCTGATCAAAAGAGTCTTGGAGGCTAATATGAGACTGGAGCTAGTCAAATGATGCATGTGAGCTGATCAAAAGAGTCTTGGGGCTAATGTAAGATTGGGGGTAGTCAACAGAGGCATGGGGGCTAATATGACTGGGGGCTGATCAAAAGAGGCATGGGGCTGATATGAGGCTGGGGACCGATCAAATAAGGCATGGGGGGCTGATATGAGACTGGGGGGCTGATTTGAGGTCTGAATGGGGTTTTATTTATATTGGGGTTCATATCTGAGGTCTGATTGGGGGGTCATTCACTTTTGGATGTGAGCTGAGGTCTGATTGTGGGTCTGATCTGAGGTCTTATTGGGGTCTTATTAACATTGGGGATCTGATTGGAGCTGTGATCTGAGGTCTGATTAACATTGGGGGTCTGATTGCTGGTCTGACCTGAGGTCTAATGAAAAACATTTTTTTCTTATTGTCCTCCTCTAAAACCTAGGTGCGTCTTATGGGCCAGTGCGTCTTATAAGTCTTAAAATACAGTAGCTTTATTTTATTTCTAGTCCGTGGCAAAGGGAATGGGAAGATTGCATTGCATACTATAATGCTATATACTAGAAGAATCAGTGATGCTATGTGACTATAGGACTGTTTTCTATTCGGGAGGGATAGGTTAACAATAGATTACTGCAATACCTTCCTGGGAAATGCAGGTTCTGGTGGACCTGTTGCTCACCCATGGAAAGATTAGCATCACTGATTGTGAGCCAAAGTCAGGTGTGTGTTAAAACACAGAACAGATTCAAACCTTTCTATTGTCACTTTTCTCTGTTTAGGCTCCACTCACTAGCAATCAATAATGGACATCACTGACCAAAACAATGACGTGTGAATTATGCCTTATTCCCACATCATAGAATCATGAATATGTGCTGTCGGTATTATCCAGGAAGAACACACATATCCATTAGTAGATTTTGTTCTGGGAATTAGTAGATTTTGTTCTATTTCAGTCTAACAGTATATGTGGTAAACAGATGTACACATATATACAAAAGACAGAGAGTACAGACCAAACAAATTTTAAAGATAAACTACTGACCATCTTGTTGCAGGCGTCATCATGCACTTGTAAATAAGGCCTTGGACCACTTTTGCGAGTCGCGGTTTGGTTAAAATGCCAAAAATTGACATACGAACAACACATGACATTGTAACGGATGAAACACAGAGGGCAACTTTTATTAAGACTGGTGTTTACCATGCTGGTCTTAGGACCCTCTGCACTGCCCGAGGAAGGGTCAAAAGTATGTAGAGGTGCAAGCTATGAGCTGTCTGAGAAGTGGTGCAGCCATCTTGGAAGGCAAAAGTGGATCCCAAGAATTAGCACATCTGCTACAAAAACAAACAAAAAAAAACTCAAAATGAGAGCACCAAGTAAAGGTGCATTTAGATGCACTAATAATCGTCCAGATTATTGGGAGCAACGCTCCTGCAAACGGTCGTTCCTGATCATCTGGCCATCTAAATGTGCTGCTGATTACCCGATGAGCGAGCAAAATGCTCATTCATCGGGTGATCCTGTCTCTCATGCAGGCATCACCAATCATGGCTTCTGAGCAGCAGATCATGTGATCTAAACAACGATTTGCTGCTCAGAAGCTATGATTCTATAGGAGGATGAGGGATTGCTATAGTGATCATCCACTCTCATACAGTGAAGAAGATCGCTGAATGTAAATGCATGGTCTCCTTCACTGAATGAGCAGCTAACTGTTGGGAAGGAGTGCTTCCTTCCCAACAATTGGCCACTCAGTTGGCCCATCTAAATCCACCGTAAGACTTATTTTGCTCCCCAGTTTATGTGAACTTGTTTTCTTGAATTGGTGGGGTCACTTTAATGACCACTTCTCCTCCAGTCAATTATAAATTATTGTTAAATTAAGAAACTTATTTTCTTAATAAGGTTAATTAGCTGTCAAGATTTACTTTGTGTACATAAAAGAGCAGATGCAGAAAATTGAAGGTAATCTTTTCTCTTTTTGGTACACAAATTCAATTAACACAAATGTTGATGTATCCCATTTTCCATAACACAATGTTTTGTTACAATGTAATTGGATTACTTATTTACTTTGTCACAAATAGATATGTTTTAATTGACAAAACATTCCCACATTTGATTTGTGTGAAGCTGGCTTCACAATAAGGGGTTATTAAAGCATAAAAGTGTAAGCCAGATTCAGCTTGAGTGTGGACTGAAACTTTAGCTCTAAACTGTGCCCATTGATTAGAGGAAGCCAAAACAGCCCTGAGCTAAATCAGTGATCAATCATTTTTATAACTTCAGTAGTAAGACAGAAATATGAGTCTGCTAAACTCATTGTGGCTTTAAAGAAACTTTGCTGTTGGCATTGCTGCCACAAAATAGAGTCGGCCACAAATTGTTGATTCTTCTTAAATTAGTTCTATGTTCTTTGGTGCAGGGCAACACATTGTTTGCTGCATATTATGTTCCTTTTTGTGCACCACTCTACTGCTCCTGCATGTTCAATTAAGATGTGATAGTTTTTTCTTGGGTGTTCACTTTTTACATTAAATAAAGATCTTATAAGAGTATACAATGATTTAACAATATACTTTAAGGAACATACTACTATTTCAGTGTTAGTTCAAAAGGCTTTGGAGGAATTATATTGTAATACATTTTTTTTAGCTATTTCAAAGCCACAGTAGGCCATGAAATTGGACAAGCAAAGGTCATGTAAATGTAGTCGGAACAATTAAATTTGAGCAGAAAGAGATCGGAGAGATAACACAAGAGACAAAACAGTTTTCTGAAGGTGCCTGAAAAGGTTTATTGCATGTTCCTTGGATAATTGTAGTTAGAACATGGTTTATATATAAGATCAGATATATTGTATGTGACTGCAGAATAAAAAGCTGAGAGGAAACTAAACGGTTGATTGAGGGTCCTAATATTAGTATTCTGGGTGTATTTTCCACTACTGAAGACCCTCTAAATATTTTATTATGCCCCTACATAAATACATTTTAAAGAAAATCAATTGGTTTTGTACATTTTAAAAAAATTCAATTTAGACCGACTTCCCTTGCTAGAATAAGTGGAAGTGCTTTTAAGTCTCCGTGGGAAGGACAGTATAGATCCATGAAGATGTGGCCTTATGACCATTATTATTGATTAGTGATACATTTTGCCATCACAGCTAATGGAAGAATGAAATGTAGTTTCCTCTGGGAAGTTTCAGTCATCATAGTAATACAAAAATTCTCACAATACTGAATTGACACACCGATGGGTATTTACCCATTAGCTAAACTAGAGAAAAAAAAACAAGAGTGCAAATTAGAAAATTTTTATAGGAGAAGATACAGATATATGTATGAATATAAATGCAATAGTATGGCTTGTCGATAGGGTAGACACAAGAGGGTTGGAATTAAGCCAGTTTATTGAAAACAATTATAAACAGGATGCCTGTCCAGCAGCACATTGTCCAATCGAAGCAGTGCTTTTTTCAGCAAGACAAACAGCACAAACTCTTTAGTTTTGACACATTGACATAACCTATATCTACAGGAAGGCTCATTCTGTAGAGACTGTTTGTTCTATTCAGCAAAACATAGCTTTACAGCTTCTCTGGAAACACAATGTTACCATTGGTCACATACAGCTTCCCTATTTTAATTACATGGAGAGCTTCACATGGACTCCTAGTTCAGCAGGGTAAAAACCTGTAGTGCAGTACAGGAATAGTCGTTCTACCAGGTTTCTATAGTAACTCCTACATCACAAAACCTAGGATGCACCTAAATAACACACATAAAGAGGTTACATGTAATTTTGATATTGATGATCAGTGGGGTCTGACTCCCAGCACCCTGTTTGAAGAGGTTGCAGAACTCTGGTGGGTGCTATGACCTCTTACTAGGCCAGGCACATATATTGGTAACATGTCCTAGGTGCAGCTCGGTCCCATTCAAGTGAATGTTTATGAGCTGCAATGCCAAGCACAGCCTCTGTAAAATGTTTGATGCTCTGCTTTTTAAGAGGCAACAGCGTTCAATGGAACGCTGCAACCTTTTCAAATAGCTAATCTATTATTTCTGAAGGAATTATAGGGGACATAATTGCTAAAAGCATGATAGGGGCATTATGATTAATACTGGGGGCACAATGGTGGGCCTTACTAATACGAGGCACTAAAGGTAATTAATATTAATGGAACATTTTGAGGTGCATTATCACTACTAGGAACATAATTTTTTTCTGCAGCATATTTTTTAGGGCATTGGGGACCACATTCAAAAATATTAGTCCAGCACCAGGAACATTAAAAGTAGTTGACATTATTTCATAATTTTAAAAAGATATTCTCATGGCAAAAACAACACTGAAACATGTTTTGATTGACTAAGCATTCTACATCATAGCACGTGTTACACCACAGATTCCTTTAATAAAGATCCAATAATGGTTAAAGGGGTTACGTCACTTCAGCCGGTGGCATTTATTATGTAGATAAAGTTAATACAAGGCACTTAGTAATGTTTTGTAATTGTTCCTGTTGCCTCATTTGCTGGCTTCAGTCATTCACATTATACACTGTTTGTATCTAGCAGTAGTGGTTGTAATCCCTGTATACAAACAGTTTATACTGTACAGTGCCTTGAAAACGTATACCTTGAATACAAGGTAGCAAGCATGTGTGAAATGGAAAGAAAATGATACATGTTTTTTTAAGATGTTTGAAAAATAAAAATCTGGAAATTGTTGCGTGCATTTGAATTCCTGAGTCAATATTTTGTAAGACCACCTTTTACTGCAACTACAGCTGCAAGTCTTTTGGGGTTTGTATCTACCAGCTTTTCACATTTTTTGCCCATTTTTCTTTGTAAAATAACTCAACCTTAGTCAGATTTGATGGAGAACATCTGTAAACAGCAATTTTTTAAGTCGTGCCAAGGATTCTCAATGAGATTTAGGCCTGGAAGCTGTCTGGGTCATTCTAACACATGAATATGCTTTGATCTTGTCACAAACTATCGGGTGTGAACCCACTGTGCCACATGTCCTACCTTCTCTAAGGGCATTGACTAAGTGAACCCCTCAATTCTTCACAATACCCCTGATGGTGGGGATAGATTTTCCTGTGGGGAACACCAGGTCACTACCTCTTGAGGAGGATAGGTACACGAGGCAGCTGCTCCAAGTGGACCAGGAGATACCTGAGAAAGGTACCAGAAGTACAGGAGTAGTCAGGCAGACAGAGTCATTACTAGTGACGGGCGCAAATATTCAAATTGCGAATTTTAATTGCGTATATCGCCACTTTGAGAATTTGCGAATATTTAGTATATAGTGAAATTTATTAGCAATTTTCGAATATTCTAGATTTTTTTTCATCTGAACCCTTGATCTGTATATATTACAGATAGTTAGTGGGAGATTGAAAAATATAGCTATAGTTTCCCACGCCTGTATTTTGCGCACATATTACTTTGCCGATTTTCTCAAACAAGATCATAATCGCGAATTCATGAATATATGACAAATATTCTACCAAATATTCGGTAAATATTGCAAGTTTGAATATTGCCCCTGCCACTCATCACTAGTCATTACCAGGAGCAACAGTGCAGGACCGAAGGATGAGGCAGAGGTGTAGTCAGACAGGCAAAAGGTCTGGTTCTGCAACAGGAGAGTCAAGGCAAGCTGGCAGGGATCAAACAAGTAACAGAATCCTGGAACACAGGTACACAAGTGGTAATCAGGAACGTAAACAGAGCACAATTAACTTGATACTGAGGCATCCGGGAAGGGGGATGAGCCACTTATATATGCCCAAGAGGGCTAGGATTGGTCAGCGAGGTCACATAACCCATAAAATCCAGGAAGTGACGAGCACCGGCCCGTAAGGAAGTGCTGCAAAAAACCAGCAGCAAGCATGCTGTGGCCAGGGAGATGAAATGAGATGAAACTGTGGAGAAGATCCTCAGAACTACAGAACCTACACAAACAGAGCCCAGAGCTGCAACAGTGAATCGGAAGCTCCGGCCACAGACCAGTGTTGACCATGGCGCCTAGGACCACGGTGGTAAGCAGGCGAACAGCGGCACACACCAGCCACTGTCGCAGATCTAAACAACTCCATTATAGCTCTGGCTGTATGTTTAAGGTTGATGTCTTGCTGGAATATGAATCTCCACCCCAATCCCCAGTCTTTTGCAACCTCTACCAGGTTTTTCTTCAGGATTGTACTTTTTTTTTTGTTCTATTCCTCTTTCCATAAACTATGAACAGCCTTGTCACGTTCTGGAGGACCAGGGCAGACCCCCGGAACGTCACGCAAACAGGACACAGACAAAAACAGACCAGGGACCAACAGAATATTTTATTACACATGTAATAAAGGAACATGACAGTAACAACAGGCAAGGGTATAGTGGTAGCACTACCACTGAACCAAGTGCACCAGTAGACCAGAGGAAAACCCCAGAGGACAAAGATCCAGTGAACCCCACTCTTCACAGAGCCACTGGTAGTGGCTTGGCTGATGGCTCTCCGGTCGCACCTCCAGGAAGATCCCCTAAACTTGGTGGCTACCTACAATCAACCACACTGGTGCAGCGGAACAGACAAAAGAGATGTCACGAACATAAAATTTTCCGTTCGCGATCTGCAAAGGTGAACTTCTGCAAATGTTCGTGAACGGGCGAACCGGGCAAACCGCCAGAGACTACAATAGGCAGGTGAATTTTAAAACCCACAGGGACTCTTTCTGGCCACAATAGTGATGGAAAAGTTGTTTCAAGGGGACACCTGGACTGTGGCATGCCGGAGGGGGATCCATGGCAAAAATCCCATGGAAAATTACGTAGTTGACGCAGAGTCGGGTTTTAATCCATAAAGAGCATAAATCACCTAACATTCCTAAATTGTTTGGAATAACGTGCTTTAAAACATCCAGTGTGTGTATATGATCAGGTATGATGTTGTATCGATCGGGTAGTGTAAGGGTTATGCCCGCTTCACAGTAACAGACCAAACTCTGACAGACTAAACTCCCCGTTTAACGCACCGCAAACAACTGCAAACAGTCCATTTGCACAACTGCAAACTCCCCATTTGCACAAGGTTGGATACCAAGCTAGCCATGTCCCGTTCCTTGTCCTCACTGACGTCATTGAAGGTCTCTTCCTCCACCCAGACACGTACAACACCAAGGGTCCCCGAAAGGTGACAACAAGCCCCCTGGGACACCTGCTGTGGTTGGTATTCCACCTCCTCAAAGCCACCTTCCTCCTCTGACTCCTCTTCTTCAGACTACTCTCTCTGCGTTGCCGCAGGTCCAGCAATCGACGACGACAAGGCTGCTTCTGGTGGTGATGGTGACCACAACTCTTCCTCTTCATGCTCATCTACGGCCTGGTCCAGCAATCTCCACAGGGCACACTCCAGAAAAAACACATATGGGATGAGGTCGATGATATTGCCTTGGGTTCGACTGACAAGGTTTGTCACCTCCGCAAAAAGACGCATTAGCCTACAGCCATTGTGCATGAGTGTTCAGTAACGCAGACAAAAAATACCCACCTCCACAGAGGCTGTCCTCTTTTCTTAAATTAAAAAAATCTGTTCTTACCTGTTTAATCTCTGTTTTGTCCCCTATCAGGGGCCGGTGTATGGAATAGATTTTAGGACCCGGGAGATGGTCCTCTTCCTTCCAATTTGGGGCACTGGGCGTGTGCCGTGAAATGTACTGTGCCACCCTATATGAGTGGTGTGTTAAGTAGTACTATTCCTATCAGTTTAATCCCTGTTACGTCCCCTATCAGGGGACATGTATCAAATAGATTTTAGGAATCAGGAGATGGAAAAAGATGATTGGTCGGTCCTCTTACCTCCAAACTGGGGCACTGCACAGAACAAAATATATCCTTTGCCGGACACTATTAAACTTTGCAAGTCACTGCTGGGACACTAAATTTAGGGGATTGCTATTTTGGTAATTGAATTTCATCACAGAAAAAAATCTATCCTTTGCCAGACAGCAGACAGTATAACAATTGGCTAGCCACAGCTGGAACACCAGATTTAGGGTATTGCTATTTTAGCAATTACATTTCACCCCAGAAAATAATATATCCTGTGACGGACACTATTAAACTTGGCCAGCCACAGCTGAAACCACTGATTTATGGTATTGCTATTTTGGCAATTGAATTTTTACCCCAGAACAAAACATATCCTTTGCCGGACATTATTAAACTTGTTCAGTCACAGCTGGAACACCAGATTTACTGTGTTTCTATTTTGGCAACTGAATTTCACCCCAGAAAATAATAAATCCTTTGCTGGACACTATGAAACTTGTCCAGTAACAGCTGGAACACCAGATTTACGGTATTGCTATTTTGGCAATTGAATTTCACCCCAGAAAATAAAAAATCCTTTGCAGCACACTATTAAACTTGGCCAGCCACTGCTGGGACACCAGATTTACGGTATTGTTATTTTGGCTATTGAATTTCACCCCAGAACAAAATATATCCTCTGCCGGACACTATTAAACTTTTCCAGTCACAGCTGGAACACAAGATGTACGGTATTTTTGCAACTGAATTTCACCGCAGAAAATAATATATTCTATGACGGACACTATGAAACTTGTCCAGTCACAGCTGGAACACCAGATTTACGGTATTGCTATTTTGGCAATTGAATTTCACCACAGAAAATTATCTATCCTTTGCCGGACACTATAAAACTTGGCCATCCACTGCTGGGACACCAGATTTAGCGGTATTGCTATTTTGGCAATTGAATTTCATCCCAGAACAAAATCTATCCTTTGCCAGACAGCAGACAGTATAACAATTGTCCAGTCACAGCTGGAACACCAGATTTACGGTATTGCTATTCTTAGCAACTGACATTTCACCCCAGAAAATAATATATCCTGTGACGAACACTATGAAACTTGGCCAGCCACAGCTGGAACACCACTGATTTATGGTATTGCTATTTTGGCAATTGAATTTTCACCCCAGAACAATAATCATATCCTTTGCCGGACATTATTAAACTTGTTCAGTCACAGCTGGAACACCAGATTTACTGTGTTATGCTATTTTGGCAACTGAATTTCACCCCAGAACAATAATAAATCCTTTGCTGGACACTATGAAACTTGTCCAGTAACAGCTGGAACACCAGATTTACGGTATTGCTATTTTGGCAATTGAATTTCACCCCAGAAAATAAACAATCCTTTGCCAGACAGCAGACAGTATTAAACTTGGCCAGCCACTGCTGGGACACCAGATTTACGGTATTGTTATTTTGGCTATTGAATTTCACCCCAGAACAAAATATATCCTCTGCCGGACACTATTAAACTTTTCCAGTCACAGCTGGAACACAAGATGTACGGTATTTTTGCAACTGAATTTCACCGCAGAAAATAATATATTCTATGACGGACACTATGAAACTTGTCCAGTCACAGCTGGAACACCAGATTTACGGTATTGCTATTTTGGCAATTGAATTTCACCACAGAAAATTATCTATCCTTTGCCGGACACTATAAAACTTGGCCATCCACTGCTGGGACACCAGATTTGCGGTATTGTTATTTTGGCAATTGAATTTCACCCCAGAACAAAATATATCCTTTGCCGGACACTATTAAACTTGTCCAGTCACAGCTGGAACACCAGATTTACGGTATTTCTATTCTTGCAACTGAATTTCACCGCAGAAAATAATATATCCCATGACGAACACTATGAAACTTGTCCAGTCACAGCTGGAACACCAGATTTACGGTATTGCTATTTTGGCAATTGAATTTCACCCCAGAAAATTATCTATCCTTTGCCTGACACTATTAAACTTGGCCAGCCACTGCTGGGACACCAGATTTACGGTAATGCTATTTTGGCTATTGAATTTCACCCCAGAACAAAATATATCCTTTGCCGGACACTATTAAACTTGGCCAGCCACTGCTGGGACACCAGATTTAGGGGATTGCTATTTTGGCAATTGAATTTCACCACAGAAAAAAATCTATCCTTTGCCAGACAGCAGACAGTATTACACTTGGCTAGCCACAGCTGGAACACCAGATTTAGGGGATTGCTATTTTGGCAATTGAATTTAACCCCTTAATAAAATATAGAAATTTCTATCTTGAGTTTCTAAGGGTGACAATAAGCACAGCCAAGCCCCTGATGTAGGATATAGCAAAAAAAAAAAAACTAGTATTGATGGATTGATGCACTCGCTGGCAGCTTGTGCTGGTGCACCACAAGACACAAAATGGCCACCGATCAAAGTGACAGAAAAACGCTCTGTGTAGCCTAAAAACCAGCGAGCAATTAACTAGCAGAAGTTGAATGATTAACAGCTGTAGATCGATCACTTCATTAGGTGTTTTTGCTGACTTTTCCCTGCCTAATCTTGTCCTCACAGAAGCTGCGTCCTCTCCCTACACTAATCAGAGCAGTGTGATGTGCGGCGCTACGTGACTCCAGCTTAAATAGAGGTTGGGTCACATGCTGCACTTGGCTAATCACAGCCATTCCATTAGTAGGCATGGCTGTGATGGCTTCTTATGGCAAGAAGTAAAACGCTAGCTTATTGGCTGCTGTGCAGCCCTTTAGAAAGCGGGAAGAAATCGCCGAACAACGGACCTGAACCCGAACTTTTTTGAAAATCTTTTTTGAACTATGCTTGAACTGTTCGCTCAACCCTATTTATAAACCATGCATCATTTTCTTTTCACTTCACACATACAGTAATTTCTTCTTTGTGTTTGTCTATCACATAAAATCACAATAAAATAGATTTAAGTTTGTGGGTGTCACAAATCCAACAGCGGTGGTTGTGCTTGCACACTATAGAAAAAAGTGACATCCTATGCGGTCTTCTGTGGTAACGCCCACCAGAGAGACCAGGCACTTACTAGTGTTTTGTGATTGTTCATATTGACTCATTTGCTGGCTTCAATCATTCACATAATTCACTGCTCCTATCTAGCAGCAGTGGCCATGCTAGGACAATTAGTGTTTCACTTGGTGGATGATGGGGATGAGACACAGTTGTCAATAAGTAGGGTCTTGTTAGGTCAACACAAGTCAGGAGGATGACCAGAGTGAGGAAGTGGATTTGGATATGGGGGACGATGAGAACACTGACCCAACCTGGGAGGGTGGAAAGCCAAGCGAGGACAGCATGAAAGCGAGGGAGAGATACACAGCACCGCAACAGGCTGGAAAAGGCAGCGGAGTGGTGAAAGGGAGAAGGTGGGCCACAACAAACAGGCCCGCAACTGTTCCCCCTTGCACAAATCTCCCTTGCCAAAGGGATAGGTGTTCCGCAGTTTGGGGCTTTTTTAAGGAAAGTGAGGACGAACAATTATTTTTAATTGGCAAACTGTGGTATACCAAAATAAGAACTCAACATTTCATAAACAACAATAACCATAACATATTTTTCATTCTATTGATAAACTCAGAACATAAAAATAAAACCTTAAACACGGAAACATAATGGAGGAAGACTGTACACTGAAGACTAAATAAGTAGGGATGGGAACACTAGCAACCTCAACACCACCAGCATGATCCGCCACATGGCATCACAGCACCCTAATAGGTGGGCCGAACCCCTGGGTCCACAATCAGTGTCTGTGAGTTAGACCACTGCCTCCTGTTCCTCCCCTGTGTTATGTGCTGGCCAATCCTCTGTCCTAGAAGCAGGCCTGGATGACTCCCGCCCGCAGCTGGGCCTTCGGAAGCACCATCAGCTGGCACACTCACTTCTGTTTTCAAACACAGCGTACAGATGTCGCCAGGCCTTTGAAGCGCCAATACCCCACCACCCACCCACATGTCATAGCATTAAATGTGCACCTTTCAAAATTTGGAGCCATGGAAATGTTGCCATTTAGGCCTGTGGACACTGAGGCTTTCCTCAGCCTCCTAGCGGCGGTCGTCCTTCGTTACTCAGTCCACAGCCGCCACTATTTTTCTCTGTTTGCCATCCCTGCATTTCACCAGCAATTGTGTCCCATAACATCACCCGTGCCCTGAACAACAAAATTATTGGGAAGCTCCACTTAACGACTGACACACAGACAAGTGCTTTTGGCCAGGGATGCTATATTTCTGTGATGGTACACTGGGTGAACCTTTTGGAGGCCGGTAGCGAGGCGTATCCTGGGATGGCACATGTGCCACCGACGTCAAGGATTGTGGGCACTACTTCCATCCGGATTTCTGCCACCACCTACATTAGTGGCTGCACCCCCCTCTATGATCCTCCGCCTCCACTGCAAAGTCTGAATTCTCATGGGGAAGTGGCAACAGACCTTGTTGAAATTAATTTGCTTGGGTGACAAACAGCACACCGCCGCAGAGCTATAGCAGGGTGTAAGAGACCATGTTGGTTGTGTCTGATAATGGCCATAACTTGTTGGCAGCTTTGTAGCTTGCCACGCTCACATGGAAATCATACTGCATATATGTGCCATGCGCAACAAACCTTGCACACTTATACATAAATTTAACTAAAAACCTAACACACAAGAGTGGAGGTAAACCAATGGCATGAACTTTTTAAGAACTCATAAATAACCAAATAACCATAACATATTTTATTTTGCAGCCTAGACAGAAACTCAAACCATAACAATAAAAAATCAAACCCTGGAACATAACAGGCCCATCCCTTAGTGAATTAGGGCCATCACAGGGGCAGAAAACAATCTCTGCCCAGTGAAAAAGGGAAAATTCTACATGGGACAAATGCTGATATGGCCATGTGGATCCCACCTTAATGTCCGGGATCCGGCCATATTATGCCTTGGCCACATGTTCTCAATTCTCAATTTTCTCCCAACCCACCCCATTTTGCCTGAGTTATTGGTGAAGGTGCGCTGTGTGTGTGCCCATTTCTGAAAGTCATCTACAGCTGCCGTTGGTTTGGTTTTAGCATTTGCCAGCTAACAGACTATTATGTGATGTGAGCAAGCGCTGGAACTCTATGTTCTACATGTTGTCCAGACTTTGTAAGCAGCAGAAGGCAGTAGTGGAATACCAGCTGCAACATGGTCTTGTATGTCTGACCTCAGTGAGGTTTTGAGGGATAAACACAGATGGTGAGTGGCGATGCCGCTATTATCAGCCTAACCATACCACTTCTAGTACAGTGTCTAGTGAAACGCTGGCTGGTAATGATGAAGGCAGACACTTCACATGTGGAAGAGGTGAAACTAGGGGGAAGACATTACACAGGGTGATAGCCAGGACACCATCAGTTCGGCTTCTCATTGTGAATCAGATGATGATGAGGAGGAGGAGCAAGAGACAGTTGCCTACGCTACAAAGGGTAGAAACAATAGCAGGTTTATTCCATCTGTTCTGCATAGATGGGCAGGAGAGGAGGCAGAGGATAAGGAGAATGAAAGTTATCCTCCTGATGACGACAGCGAAGTCTTGCTTGTTGGGAATCTGGCACACATGGCTGACTTCATGTTAGGCTGCCTTTCCCATGACCCGTGTGTTAAACACATGTTAGACCACACGGATTATTGTTTTTAAACCCTTATCAACCCCCCCTACAAAGAGAACTTCTCATCTCTGATTCCTGTGGTGGAGAGGATGAGCAAAACAATGCAATAACAGAATGTCATTGTTTAAAAATTGCTTAGAAAATTTCCATATGACAACACTGGAGGCAGAGTACGTAGTTCCTTGGGCAACCCAGGAGGGGAGATAAGGGGGACACACCACAGTTCCAACAGAGGCAGGACAACACTCTACAAGGCCTGGGACAGTTTCATGACACCTCGCCTGCACCCTTACCCTGATGCGCGACCTAGTGTCACAAGGAGGAAAACATTTTGGAAGATGGTGAAGAAGTACATAGCAGACCATGTCAGCGTCGACAATGATCCCTCTGTGCCTTACAACTATTGGGTGTCCAAGCTGGACACGTGGCACAAACTTGCACTCTATGCCTTTGAGGGGCTGGCCTGTATAATGTATTCACTAAAACCTCATCCAAAACGTATAAAATACAAACATAAAATACAACAGTGGTGGTAAAACAATGGCATGGCCTGTTGAATAATTCCTACTAGTCATAAACTCTAACTCAAACCATAACGAAAAAAAGTCAAACACAGTACACAGGGTTATAGCCAGACCACCCTCAGTTTGTCTTCTTTATGACTTGGCCAGCGCAGCCTACCAAGTTGGTGCACGGGAGACACCTGCTCCCGCAGGGCTCTTTTGTGACCTCAGATGTCGTGGCCATACGCCACCTCGACTCATATGACAAATATATGAAGGTCTACTTTTGACTGTCATCCTAATGTCCACTGATGGCCCTTTGTCCCCTGATGAATCGAGGGGCCTTCTCTTTAGCTTATGATCGATGAAACGCGTTGGGACATTTTTTGTATGGCTAAAGTTGACGATGGGACAAAATATAGGAGAATATTGACACAATACTCAATGAGTATATATTTCATTTCCCTTTTGAATTGTTTAAAGAGGCATTTGGTTTTGATGTTGAGGAGTTTGACACTGCACACCCTCACACCACTGCCCCACATTTTGCCTTTTTTTTTTTTCTCTCACTTCTTTCTGTGCACGACAGGAGCTATTCTGTACTGAATAGGATCACACCAGGGATAGTTGACCCAGGGACAGTGCTACTCCTTGTGGGGTAGGGCACTGTTAAATAGGTGAAGGGTGTGATAGGCCAAGTAGGGTGGCACTAGGGACTGTTAGACCATCTGCCCTATGTTGTCAATAAGTCCCTCTATCCGCACTGTGGCTCACCCTGACCTTTCTCCTGTGTGCCTTGAGCCAGAGCCATCTTATATGGTTACAGTGACTACTTGGTTAACAATAAGTTGGCCCTGTAATTTTTCTTTACCGATGAGGCAGTGCTGACTGGTTCTTGGACAAGAATCATTCGAGTTGGTTAATGTGCCACATCTGGCATGGTGATTTTTAGGCATTACTTTGTACCTATATGGTATTTTACTTAGACTTAGTAAAAGTTAAGTTTTATGATATAAGCTTGCTCCCCTTTTTTTCATTATATTCTGTCTTACTTGGGTAGCAAGGATCTGGGTGTCTGCGACCTGGATTCTCGCATCTAGGATTTTTATTATTCTTAACAACCCATTTTCCTCAGAATTGCAGCGAGAAATGCACTATAATCAGCATGTACAACATTTGCTGCCTTCCTTCCTTAAATAAGGGCAATAATTGCCACCTGTTTTTCAAAGAATGAATGACCTCACTAATTGAACTCCACACTGCTATTATTTTGAACATGCCCCTTTCAATTAGTGATTCAATTACACAGAATCAGCAGCATGCATGTCATGATTTTTGGATTTTGATTACTCTACTACACCTGCAAGTAATTTATTTGCCAGGTAGAAATATCATTTCTACAAAAAACTGTGATCAAGTTAGTGATGTCTGACTGCTATTATTTTGAACACAACTGTAAATATTATATACATGTAGTGCATTCTGAAAGTCTTAAGCCATTTTGGCGAAAGACCATTTTTGCTAAAGAAGATTTTGCTAAATATAATAGTATTTAAAACATTTACATTTTCCCCCATCAATCTTCACTCAATTCCCCATAATATGAAAGTGAAAACACAATTTTTTAAATGTTTGCAAATTTATTAAAAAGGAAAAACTAAAATGTTGCCTGGACATATATATTCAGATCCTTTACTGAAACACCTGAACAACTAAAATTCAGTTTGATTGGACATGATTTGGAAAGACACACCCTTGTCTATATAAGGTCTCACAGCTGGCAATGCGTAAAACAAGTCATGAGGAGGAAAGAACTGCCTGTAGTGCTCAGAAACATTGTGTGAAGGAACAGATCTGGAGAAGGGTACAAAAATTCTGCTGTATTTAAAGTTCACAAGAGCACAGTGGCCTCCATAATTCTTAAATGAAACAAGTTTGGAACAACCAGGTCAGTTTCTAGAGCTTGCTGCCCCACCAAACTAAGTAATTTCAGTAACTCTGAATGAGCAGGTCATGTGTGCAGATGGGAGAATATTTGTAAAGGTCCACCATTACTTCAGCACTCCACCAACCTGGGCTTTATTGCAGAGGGGACAAAAGGAAGGTGGGACAGGGAGACTATAGTGCATAGGAAAAGCTAAATGGAGAAAAGTACAGAATGGACTGAATTTTAACCTTCCAACAATAAAAATGACCTTAAGCACACAGCCATGACAACACTGAAGTGGCTTAGGCTAGCTTCACACTAGCACTAGTGATCCAGAAGGGAACAGCCTGCTGGATCTCTCTGCATTTTGGAAGCATGAAAGCCTCTGTTTGGCCCATTAACTAAAATAGAGACAGGTGGAGATCCGGCCGCAACCAGTTAAATATGCAGAGAATTGACCAGTAGAAAACTAAGACTGAGTTCACACTTCAGCTATTTTGTCAGTTATTTTCATCAGTTATTGTGACCACAATCAGGAGTGAAGTCTACACAGAGATAAGGTAAGGATAGATTTGCACCTGTTCTGTGTTTTTGACCCACACCCAGTTTGTGTTCACAATAACTGATGGAAATAATTAATCACATAACTGAAGTATGAATCAGCCTAAGGGCCCTTGCACACAAACGTATGCCCTCCGAGACATAAGGTATATGGTAAGATCACATGAGTGCGGGACAATAGTCCTGCAGGTGGCCGACGTGCACAGCATCATTGTAATCTATGATGCTTTGCACTCCCATGCTCACAATTGATGCCGCTCCGGGACATCTGGCCCACTCACAGACCGTATGTCTCAGAGGGCATACGGTCGTGTGCAAGGGCCTTAAAGCCTCATGCACATGTCAGTGTTCCGCAGACGTGTGCTGTGCGTGTTCTCAACGTTCCCATTCATTTTAATATGTGTATTCATACATCAGTGTTTTAGCACGATCAGTGGGTCCATTTTTTTTTTAGCATGGATGCATGCTCTATTTTGTCCGTGTTCACAGATCCATCACGACCATTATAGTCTATGAGCCCGTGATCATTAGGAAGAGATGCTTTGAAAATTATTTATCAGCTGTTCAGTGTCAGTGAAACACGGATGGCACACGGACCCAACACGGATCCTACACAGACAGCTTCAAGGATGCATCACTGACAACATGCTCACGGATTTGAGCACAGCACGGACACCGACGTGTAAATGTTAAGTAGGACCACCATATGACTTCTAAGCATAGAAATAAAAAATAAAAAATACTTAATCTTTTTCTATTAAACTATGGGGTAGCGTTATCAAAACTGATGTAAAGGAAGACTGGCTTAGTTGCCCAAAACAAATCATATACGGACCGTATACGGAACTATTAATTTCAATGGATCCTCTCTGAGAAGACACTGGAGGCTAGGCAAGGTAGAATAAAGAGCGCATGCTGTGCCAGTTTAGGCTACTGTTCCAGTCTGCCTGCCCAGAAATCCATGGGGTCAGGGAACAGGGTATGCGCCAGAGACAGAGTTTATGTAGGCCTGAACCTGGGTGTTGAGGGTTCTGTGGCTTCTGATGGTGGTGGTGGCTAGATGGGGGTGGATCTCTGGGCGTTGTAGAGGAGCCTACCTTTCAGACACACTTGTGGCAGGTGTCTGCTCACCATAAGCTGCAGCAAGCTGTGCACACAGTGTTTCATGGTAATAACATAATTTGGCCAACTTCTTCTGTGTGCCCTTCTTGTGGAGAAAAAGCACCATACAGGTGTTGCTTGCAAAGAACTGCAGGCAGCCAAGCTGGGCTTATCTCTGGCATGTTGTGGACCTAACCCACCTACAGTGTCAGCATCATCACCAGATCCTGAAGCAAATGTGACTCTGGCTGTTCTTTGCGAGGTACGTAGCTTCTGCCTTTTATTGCTGCTACCAAACCCCTTCACTGATGTTACATCCTCCTCAGCACCTCTATCAGGCTCCCAGGTCCTGTACAGCACACAATTGTGATTTGATTTCTCACTCTCCTTGCCACTTTTAGAAGACTGTGAAATGCCATGATGGGCTCTTGGGCCCCTCTGCCCTGCTCTGTGTTTTCCCTGACTGCCAAGGCTGCTGCCCCCACCGCCAATGGAACAAGTGCCACTATTATAACACCACCATCAAAGCTATGCATGGCGTCACCAGCCTCCTCCCCAACCTTCTCTTACGGGCAGCCCAAATGTTGACGACTCTTTTGACTGGCTGCTATAGGGAGTGTTTTCTTTTTTTTTTTTTGCCACTTCTTAGGAAAAAGGAAGGCACCCCACTAGGAAGGGGCAGTGCAGACTGAGAGGCCTCCACTGAAAGCCTTATTTGGGCTGCAATGAGGTGGAGCAGGATGAACGCTTGGCTCCACAAAATTGTTTCAGACTCCAAAGTCACCTCCACATCATCCTGCTGTGACTGGGAGAAGAACTAAGCCATCCAACCACAATCTCATACTCTTCTCCACAATGATAAAGTTGAGCCTTTCCAAAGCCTGCAGGGATAACTGCAGCCTACTACTACCACTACTACTGCTGCTACTACTACTACTACTATTACCACTACTATTACCACTACCACTACCACTACCACTACCACAACCCCCTCTCCCCCGAATAGCTGGTGCAACTACTAAACTACTATACATATTCTGACGCTGGCTCTTTTGTTTGGAACCTTTCCGTAGCCCTGAGGTTATTTGGACCTCTCAGATAATATTGGATGCTATCCTGTGTATTTTATATATATGCTGGTTTAAATGTAATCAACAACCTGCCACCTCTCAGGGGGGTGCCAGAAGCAATGAGCGTTTCCATCAATACAGATGGAAGCGCTCATTGCTTTTCCGTTTATAACATGCAGTGCATCTTATAAACCGAATACTAGTGAGCGCTTCCATAATAGATGTGCTCACTAGTCTGCAGGAGGAGGGGGAGATAAGACCTGTGTACTTACTCCTCCTCTTGTATGCTCTTCTCAGGGCCCACGCTGCTGTGTCCTGGCTGATTGCAATATCGGGACGTACAGAGCACACTCTGACCTAACGCTGCAGGAGGTCAGGTGACTGCAGCGCCGGCCCTGAGAAGAGAAGACAGCCAGGACAGGGAGATTGGCGGCAGGAGAGGTAAGTATTATTTTGTGATCTTATCTGAGGTCTGATATGGAGGTCTAATGGGGGTCTGGAGAAATCTAATGGGGGTCTGGAGTGGTCTATGGGGGGTCTGAAGGTCTGACTTGGGGGTCTGGAGGTCTGACTGGGGAGGTCTGGAGGTCTGACCGGGGCGTCTGGTGGTCTGACTGGGGGGGTCTGGAGGTGTGACTAGGGGTGTGTGGAGGTCTGACTGGGGGTCTGGAGGTTTGACTGGGGGGTCTGACTGGGGAGTCTGGAGGTCTGACCAGGGGTCTGATTGTGGGTCTGGAGGTCTGACTGGGGGGTCTGGAGGTAATATGGGGGTCTGGAGGTCTAATGTCGGTCTGGAGGTCTAGTGCGAGTCTAGAGGTCTAAAGGGGGTCTGGAGGTCTGATATGAGGGTCTGGTCTGAGGTCTGATATGTGGGTCTGGAGGTCTGATATGGGGGTCTAGAGGTCTGATATTGGGTCAGGGTCTTACATGGAGGTCTAGTAGGGGTCTGATCTTTGGTTTAATACTGTGGTCTTATATGGGATCTGACATAGAGGTCTAAAAGGGGTTTGGTCTGAGATGGGGGACTCTCATTTAGGGTTTTATTTGGGAGTCTGATCTGAAAGGAAGGGGGATTTTTTCTACTAGTGCACAATATAAAGGGGTGTTTTTTTAATGACACTGTATCTGTGTGGTACCAGTATTTTCAGGGGAACTGTTTCTGCAGGAAAGTATTGAGGAACACAGTGGACACAGTATTGGGGGTGGCAGGATGGGGTGTTGAGAAGGTTAGAGGATAATGGAAAAGTAGGAAAGTAAGATGTTGGTTTGTTAAGAGAGACGAGACGCGGCTTAAAGAAGTCACCATGGTGGTCTGGTCTAACAGGAGAAGAAGAGGAAAGAGAATATCTACATCAGAGAAGAGAAGTCACTGGATGTAAGAGGTATGTGGCACTGTATGACCCTGTATGTTCTGTAGGGCTGTATGGAATGTTTTCTTAGTATGTCTGTAAAAGGGGTTGTCCACTTTTTTTTTTGTATGAGCGCTGTCTTCTCTGCTCTGTTTACCTGCTCATTACAGTAAATGCTATGGCAAGCAGGTGAACAGAACAGAGAAAGTAGCTCTCATATGAGCGCTGCCCTCTCTTCAAACAGCTGGGGACTGGGGGAACAGAGGGCATAACTACTATGGAGGGGGCACAGAGGGCATTACTAATATGAAGGAGGCACAATGGGCATTTCTACTATGGAGGGACACAGAGCCAGAGGACATTACTACAATGAAGGGGGCATTGGGCATTATTAATGTGAAGGAGCACAGTGGGCATTATTACTATGAAGGGGGCACAATGGGGATTTCTACTATGGATGGGGCACAGAGGGCATTACTAGCACATTGGGCATTACTACTATTAAGGGGGGACAATGGGCATTATTACTGTGAAGGGGCACAATGGGCATTATTACTACAAAGGGGGCACAGTGGGCATTATTACTATAAAGGGGGCACAATGGGCATTATTACTATGAACTGTGAAGGGGCACAATGGGGATTATTACTGTGAAGGGGGCATAAAGAGGGCATTACAACTGTGAAAGGGCCACACAGAGGGCATAACTACTGTGAGAGGGCACAATGAGGGCAATACTACTGTGAGGGGTTACAATTTTTGGGAGTATTGGGAGGGGGTGCCAGAGAAAGGACCCGCCCGGGGTGCCAAACACCCTAGGCATGTCACTGCTAGTAGAGTATATGCAACACAGATTTACTAGAAAGATAAGGGTGTAGAAATGTTGGCACTTTTAGAGTCAGTAAGTGTGTATGGGCCCCTGGGAAGGCAGTAGTATTGCTGTCTGCATCGAAGGGCAGCATTTCTCCAGCAGCCAAGACCACTAAAAAGCTGGAGGAGAATAGCACAGAAATAGAAAATTGACAATAGATGATGGGAACAACTCATTTTCTCCCTCCACAGTGACTATAAATTAGAAGCTAACAGATCATATCCTAAGGCTTCCTATGTCCATGGCTGCTGTAAAACAAATATTAGAATTCTTATTCACAGCAACTTAGTAAAAATGGCTGCACCTAGAATTAATATGAAGAAAACAGAAAAATAAAAGATAAAAGCTATACTGTTAAAAAATGAATGCAATATAGAAAAAAAAAAGAATTACCTGCACAAAAAAAATGCAATTTATTGAAAACCCTTAGCGTAATTTAGAATGCTAACTCACAAATAGACAGAGCTTATGATGACCAATTGGGAACACTTGACCACAACATTGTTGATATGGATAGATGGAAAACATCCCAACAAATTCTAATAATTCTGGTAAACAGTTCTTCAAGCATATTTGAATGTAATTTTTTTATCATTTTAATCTCTTAAAATGCATTATTAGATAAAAATATGTAAAGTACAATGTACAGTACTTAGACATTAAAAAGCATTATAAATGTAGACTTCAGATTTACTTTATGCTTCCATCCTGCTGCATTAATAGAAAGGACCTTCATGTTAAATGATGTAATTCAGAGGAGTAATGATTAATATGGGTTTCACTTGGGTCATGAAAATAAAACTTAGTTGTTCTTATATATGAGCTTTCAAGAGGCAGAAAAGCTCTGTTTCTTAGATGACTGCTTTCAAGATATCTAAAAAAAGAGATCTTTTGTAGTCCCAAAAGCACATTTATCAGATATATTGGATGTTCAATCTGCTGCCCTTTTAATCTCACTTGAGATAACCTTCACAGAGGTCTGACTTAAAGTAAAATATTTATTTCTCCTTTATCACTTGCTCAGTCACTGCTAAAGTAAGGTATACTTTGTCTTCATGTTTCAAAAACCTGGATAGACATGATAATATAAATAGTGATGAGCGGCAGAGGCAATATTCAAATTTTACGATATTTCGCGAATATTTGGGCAAATATTCCCCACATATTCGCAAATTTGCGAAATCATGATCTTCAGGCATTATTTGTTTGATTGCGAAAATTCACATTAAAATAGACTGGTATTTAAAAAAAAAATATTTGTGATTATGAATATATTTTGAGATATTCTAAATATTTGCAAATTCTCAAAGTGCGAATATTCGCGATTAAAATTCGCAATTCGATTATTCGTGATCAACACTAAATATATATGGTACTGTCCTTAATATTTTGTGGTTGGTATTTTCTGTCTGCATGTTACTTAAATCTTGAATTAATGAACTTATACTGGTAGGAGCATTTAACACCTCATTTAGATTAACCCTTTAAAGACACAGCTGGTTTACTCTTTACAAGGAATCTGTCACCAGTTTTTATGATGCTAAGTTTTAACAATTTCATCGCATGCCAACGAGTCCTGATATTCCTGAGTTTATTGCTTTCTTCTTCTCTGCTAGAGATGAGAGAATTTCAAATTTGAAATTCGTTCACACTTTGTTTGGTGGTAAAAGGAAAATTACATTAGGGATTCCATGGACCATAACGCAATTATATGACGGAATGCATAACGGAATGCCTTTAGAGGCATTCCATTATTTAATCCGTCATAATAGAAGTCTATGGGATGCAAAACGGATCCGTCCCCTTTCGGTTATGCAGGGGAGTCCTCTCCTTCATAACAAAAATGGGACAGATCAGTTTTTCACCCCATAGACTTCTATTATGGCGGAATGCCTCTAAAAGCATTTTGTTATGCATTCCGTCATAGAATTGTGTTATGGTCCGTGGTAACGGAATCCAAATTGCAATTCACCTTTTACCACCAAATTAAGTGTAAATGAATTTCATAAGCGGACATTCGCTCATCTCTATTCTCTGCCATTGATTAGTAGAATTTGCAGCAGGGTGCAGAGAAAGTCCAGAGCTCATGAATATTCAAGACTTGTTGTCATGCACTTGAACTGTACAAGATTTTAGAAAAACAGCTGGGGCAATTAAAGTATGTGACCCAGCATTTTGCTAAGGAGATCGATCACTAGTTTATATTGCTCTTAGTTAAAACTCTGTAAAACTGATGTCACATTCCCTTTAAGAACCAAACCAAATTTTGCAAATCTGACACATTATGTGCTTCATGTTAGTGGTAAATTTAGGTCAATATGTTTTACCATTATTTATTTAAAAAAATAGAGCTGAGTCAATTTGTTCAAGTTTGTTTAGTGTCTGATTCATTTGATTTTTGAAAAAAAAAAAAGATTTTTGTCCAAATAATTTCAACACAAATTGAAGTTGCTCTAATCGCCCTGAAAATTGGGCTCAGATACATTAAGTTTTTATCTCTTTTTGTTAATTTTTTTTACAAATGTTCCTCTTTCTCTCCCTCTTCTCCCTTGCTAAGCTCTTGACAGCAATAGTAAATAATGTTAGAGTGACACCGACATATATAGCTATAGATAAACACACGTTTAGAGGTATTAATAAAGAGCAAACTTAAAAACACACCATGCTATAACATATGTTATGCTTTTTAATATTACAAGTTAAATATACTAATCAGTGTTAATCTCACGTGCTTTCCTGTTAGCAGCAGTCCTAAAAACAGGAAGGTAGGTCCGTACTTCCTATATTCCAAATTAAAAATAATAAAAATATTAGGTCCGCATTGTACTTTAAGCAAAAGCTTGCACACAACTACTAGTTCCTCAGGTGGCTCCTTCGCTTGATCTTCTCTCGAATATTCCCACCTTTTCTATCTCAATACCGACCGGCACCAAGCTTTTTAATTTCCTCCACAGTACACAGATCGACCAACGATATCCTTTTTCCATATACCCCTTCAAAGAGGAAAAACTAACATAGCGCAGACCCGTGGGTAAAAGTACACAGTGTGCTTTATTATACTCACAAAATTTTCTCTTTCAACATCGTATATGCAATAAAATTGCTGCCCGACCCGGGTTTTGCTCCTGCTTTGTCAGGTAAAAATAGAAGTTCTGGTATAGTATATTTTTATTTTTTGTTACATGCCGTTCACCTGATGGGGTAGATCATGTTATCTTTTTATAAAGACATTATGGATGTGATAATATCAATTATGTCAATTTTTTTATTTTAGTTTTACGCAATAAGAGCATTTTTAAAAATCATGTTTTTGTGTCATTTTCTTAGATCCATATTTTTATTTTTATTTTTTTTCACATGATTGTGTTATCATTGGTACTTTGGGTATTTTTTAGTTTGATATGTGTTTTCCAAGGTGGAGTGATCCAAAAATAGCTGATTTGGCTTTTTTTTTTTTTTTTTAACGGAGCTCATCTGATGACCCGATTAGAAACTTATGCATTAATGGCGACAGAATGTCTGCCCTTATTTATAGACATACAACTGGCAATTGCCAGAAGAAAGATTAGTTTGTTCTGAAGGAGCCTGGAATATTTCTCCCTTTTAATTGCAGCAGTACAGTACAGTGTGGCTGTGAAAAGTGTAGGGTAATAGTTGCATGTGGCACACAGTATTTCCTGTAATAAATAATTTGCCCACCCTTTTGGCAACAGGAAACATTTTCCCTATTTTGGTTGAAGCATGGCTATCCAGTAATCATCAGACTGCTTTATGTGTATGATATGCCTGTCCATTACATAAGCAAACAAGCATACAACATACCATTATGACCAACGTGTTGGAGGATGCAGTTGTTTCCGGATCTGAGATTATTGGTCAATGTGGCTGGCTTATGGGTTCCCAACAGCTACATGGGTTCCCAACAGCTTGTCCGCAGGCTGCGAACAAGAATAGGACATGCTCTATTTTTTGCGGAATTTTGGGGCCGCGGCTCCGCAAATGCGGAAGCGGAAAGCACATAGCAGATGCGTTCAGTGAAAACTGTGCGATTTCACAGTCAAAGCCATTAAGTTTTGCCTGCGATTGCGTTCAGTTGTTCATTTTTTTCTGCACGGGTGCAATGCGGTTTGATGCGATTTTCACGTGCGTGATAAAAAACTGAAGGTTTACAAACAACATCTCCTAGCAACCATCAGTTGCCTGCCAGTGGGTGTCAAGCCCACAGGCTGTACTGTGCCCACTGCCAGTGCCCACCACTCATATCGGGTGGCACAGTACTTTGCAGATAAAAAAGTCATTACATTTTTACCCTTTAATATAATTGCAGTTGCCTGCTAGTGTGTGTCAGTGCCACACAGACTGTACTGTGCCCACTGCCAGTGCCCACCATTCATATTGGGGGGCACAGTACCTTGCAGATAAAAAAGTCATTTAATTTTTACTCTTTAATATAATTGTAGTCGCCTGCCAGTGTGTTTCAGGCCCACAGATTGTACTGTGCTCACTGCCCACCACTCATATAGGGTGTCACAGTATATTGCACGGCACACGCGCAGTGACCTAAAATTCAAACATATCGGACCGACCATGGGTCTTTTTCCATCTCCCGGTTCCAAAAATCTATTTACTACACCGGCCCTGGCCCTGATAAGGGACAAAACAGAGATTAAACTGATAGGAATAGTACTTAGTTAACACTAGTTGCATTGGTGGCAAATTCCATTGCAAGTGCCCAAAATTTGAAGGAAGCGGACAGAGCAAGCTTTTTTCTCTATTTCTCCATTCAATGATTCAACATAACAAAGATTAAAATGGTAAGAATAGTAGTTCACACTATTTGTATTGGTGGCACAGTACATTGCGTGGCGCACGTGCAGTGCCCAAAATTGGAAGTAAGAGGACCGACCAATCATCTTTTTCCATCTCTCAGTTCCTAAAATCCATTCCATACACCAGCCCCTGATAGGGGACAAAACAGAGATTAAACTGGTAAGAACAGATTTTTTTTATTTAAAAAAAAGAGGACAGCCTCTGTGGAGGTGGGTATTTTTTGCCCTTGTTAATAAACGCTTATGCACAATGGCTGTAGGCTCATGCATCCTTTTGCGGAGGTGACAAACCTGGTCAGTCAAACCCAAGGCAACATCATCAACCTCATCCCATATGCATTTTTTCTGGCGCGTGCACTGCGAAGAGTGATGGATCTGGCCATAGATGAGCATGAAGAGGAAGAGTTGTGGTCACCATCACCACCAGAAGAAGCCTTGTCGTCGTTGATTGCTGGACCTACAGCAACACAGAGAGAGGAGTCTGAAGAAGAGGAGTCTGAGGAGGAAGGTGGCTTTGAGGAAGTGGAAGACCAACACCAACAGGCATCCCAGGGGGCTTGTTGTCACCTTTCGGGGACCCTTGGTGTTGTACGTGGCTGGGAGGAAGAGACCTTTAATGACGTCAGTGAGGACAAGGAAAGGGACATGGCTAGCTTGGTATCCAACCTTGTGCAAATGGGGAGTTTGCGGTTGTGCAAATGGACTGTTTGTGGCTGTTTGCGGTGCGTTAAACGGGGAGTTGGGTCTGTCAGAGTTTGGTCTGTCACTGTGAAGCGGGTGTAACCCTTACACTACCTGATTGATACAACATAATACCTGATCGTGTACACACACTGGATATTTTAAAGCACGTTATTCCAAACAATTTAGGAATGTTATGTGATTTATGCCCTTTATGGATTAAAACCCGACTCTGCGTCAACTACTTAATTTTCCATGGGAGTTTTGCCATGGATCCCTCTCCGGCATGCCACAGTCCAGGTGTTAGTCCCCTTGAAACAACTTTTCCAACACTATTGTGGCCAGAAAGAGTCCCTGTGGGTTTTAAAATTCGCCTGCCTATTGTAGTCAATGACGGTTAGCCCGGTTCACCCGTTCACGAACATTTGCGGAAGTTTGCTTTCGCCATTCGCAAACAGAAAATTTTATGTTCGCGACATTTCTATTCTTATGTACAGTAGTTTCTCATTGCATCAGCATGAGAGTTTGTTCTTACATAAATATATGGGGAATTACATTGTTTTTACCTCAGTTGTCCCCACTGACAAATTGTGTGGCCTCTTCATAGGGCTTCAGTACACAATAAACATTTCTGATTAGCTGCCACTTCCTGACCCTGAAACATCAAATGATCCCTGCTTTAAGCTGCTGATACAGACACTCTAGCATCCACAAGGTGGAATTCCAATGAGCTGGAATGTCACAGATTTAGCGGTGTAACGGCAGACCGTTCTTTCGCTACAAGCCCAGGAGGACATTTATTGCTACATAAGAATGTCTGGATATTTGTTTTATTATGTCCGCTAGGGTTGAGCAAATCGGTTTTGGATTGGTTTCCGAAACCAATTCTTTTAAAAACTTCATTAAAAATATCGGTTCTGTCCTACTGTAAAATGTATTGCCTTCACAGAGGTCTTTCCAAAGTTTCAGCAAATATAGTCAGACTTAATTCGTCTCGACTCTATCACGTGTCTCACTTAGCCTCATGCCCCATTACCGAATCTGTATTTCCTCACGCTACATGGTAACAAATCAGTTTTTACTAAAATGGCGGCTGTATGTGTTACAAAGTAAAAGTGAGAAGCGAGATCAACCATAATGCTGTGGAGCCAGCCAATTCACAGATAGTCATCCCCCATGATGTCAGAGCCCTGTAAAACCCTCCTCCTGTGCGGTCTCCGCCATTGTCCTGTGAGCAGAGCATAGGGATAGATGTGGCAAGCACTCATGCACTAAGAACAGTGTTGCTGAAAACCATTAATAGAAGAATATGTGTGTGAGAGAGAGAGAGAGAGAGAGAGAGAGAGAGAGAGTGAGGGAGAGAGAGAGCAGTAGGAATGCAGGTAGACTTATTCTGTGTCAGTTTTATTGATTTATTTATTCCTACAATTACTTATTCCAACATCAGCCATAAAGATATGTAATTCAATACCAATAACATGGAAGGCTGTATTATTCCATTGCCAGCATGCCAACCAATACCATCCAGTTTGCACCCCTTAGGGGGGCCAGGTCTTAATGATGACCATCCTCACCTTCTGCTGGCTTTACTCCTCCCAAATCATTCTTCAAAGTCCCCATGTTCTAGAAAAGTCAGCCAGATGCAGAGAGAAGAGGAGCTGAATGTTCCTAGTGACATATTCTCATTGATATTAGATTATTTGGAAAAGGAGGAAAAGCAGATAGCAGAAGAAGGGCTCCCACCTGTAGTGCAGGAGAGCGTTAGGGTTGGAGAAGTGGGTATGCCATAGCTGATTAATATTCAGTGTTTATTGCCAAATCATCTGCAGAAGATTTCAGGCAAGAATGGCAATAATACGCGAGGCTCCGTAAAGGGGGGCTCCAGGTGACAGGAGATGAACGCTTCCACTGTGGAAGCGTTCATCTCCATAGTGATCTGTATCGCCGTCCTCAGGACAGCGATACAGATCGCTGTGCTGTGCGGCAGGGGAGGGAGAGGCATCCTCTGATATGCTCCTCTGATAGGCTGTGGGCCTTGTGCCGGCAGCCTATCAGAGCGGTTCAGGCGGCGCGATGACGTCTTCGCGCCGCCTGAGCAGAGTGCACAGCGGGACACAGGACGGAAGAGGCCTGCATCCAGTGCTTCCAGGGAGGTAAGTATTGGGTAGGTGGGGGGACCCTGGACCCTATTGATGATTTGGGGGGAGGGGGGAAGCCTGGACCCTGCACATCATTTGGGGGGAGGGGGTTAATGTAGCCTGCACATGATTGGGGAGGGGGGTTAATGGAGCCTGCACATGATTTGGGGGGTTAATGGAGCCTGCACATGATTTGGGGGGAAGGGGGGGTTAATGTAGCCTGCACATGATTTGGGGGGGAGGGGGGGTTAATGCAGCCTGCACATGATTTGGGGGGGGGTTAATGGCCCTCACCTGTGGGGAGATTGGTGTACTTATAACAATTTTATAGAGAAATGATACTATTTACAGTCGCGCGGGGGGCGCGGAATGTTTTCTTCTTCCTAGGGGGGGGGGGGCATAACAGAAAATAATTGAGAAGCACTGCTCTAACCTAACCATGCTAACCCTATACTAGCAACAGCCCCTGTTTAAAGGAGCATTAAAAGTGCCGCACGGCCATTAACAATGAAGACCGACTATAGAGTGCTGTCCTTATTAAATGAAAGACAGATGCAGGCTAGCTGTCAGCAGTTTTTCACTGCAGCATGGCCTCAACCTGTCCGCAGTATGGCAGCTCCATGTGTTCATACCCTAAGACCCCTTTCACACGGGCGAGTTTTTCCGCGCGGGTGCAATGTGTGAGGAGGACGCATTGCACCCGCACTGAATCCGGACCCATTCATTTCTATGGGGCTGTGCACATGAGCGGTGATTTTCACGCATCACTTCTGCGTTGCGTGAAAATCGCAGCATGCTCTATATTGTGCGTTTTTCACGCAACACAGGCCCCATAGAAGCGAATGGGGCTGCGGGAAAATCGCAAGCATCCGCAAGCAAGTGCGGATGCGTTGCGATTTTCCCGCATAGTTGCTTAGCAACGGGACCCGATCTTTATTATTTTCCCTTATAACATGGTTATAAGGGGAAATAATAGGATTCTTAATAAAGAATGCATAGTAAAATGAAGTGGAAAGGGTTAAAAATAATAAAAGTTAACTTACCTTAGCCACTTGATCGCGTAGTTGCGATCTGTCCTCTCTTTCCCAGCATCAGCTAACACTCAAAGGACCTATGATGACGTCACATCACATGGTCCAATCACATGGTCCATCTTACCATGGTGATGGACCATGTGATTGGACCATGTGATGTGACGTCATCACAGGTCCTTTAGTTCATAGCTGATTCTGGGAAAGAGAGGACAGATCGCAACTACGTGATCAAGTGGCTAAGGTAAGTTAACTTTTATTATTTTTAACCCTTTCCACTTCATTTTACTACAGTGATGAAGTCCGGCTTCGGGTCTGGGTACCAAACATGGCGATTTTTCTCACGCGCGTGCAAAACGCATTACAAACGTTTGCACCCGGCGGGAAAATCGCGCATATTCCCACAACGCACCCGCCTCTTATCTGGGCGTCAAACATGACGCCCATATGAAAGAGGCCTAAAGCAGAGTGGCCTGGGTATACCTGATCTATCAGAATTAGGGATTAATTACACTCAGCGTGCATCTCCAAGTATATTTCTTTCCGTAAAAGGGTATATTACAAAAAGTGTTACATTACAATTGCTGAAAGCATAATCCTGTAAATCTGCACGCACTATTGTGCATTTCATATTGTATTTCTGTCCGTAAAAGGGTATATTACTAGTGATAAGCGGCAGGGGCAATATTCGAATTTGCGATATTTCGCGAATATTTGGGCGAATATTCGCCATATATTAGAAAATTCGCAAATTCGTAATCGCCAGACATAATTTTCTTGTTTGTGAAAATCCGCACAAAAAATTAGCATAAATTAGCATAAAAATTCGCATAAACTGGCATTTAAAAGATATCTTTTAAATACCATCTTATGCAAATTTTTATGCAAATTTACGCGCATTTGTATGCTAATTTATGCGAATTTTTTAATGCAAATTTTAGAAAACAAGAAAATAATGACATTATTTTCTTGCTTGCGAAAATTAGCATATAAAAAATTTGCATAAAGTGAATATTCGCAATTGCGAATATATTTTGCGATATTCTAAATATTTGCGAATTTTCGAAGTGCTGATATTCGCAATTAATATTCGCAATTCGAAAATTTGTGATCAACACTATATATTACACTTAAGGTGTATATACAAGTGCTGAGTGGGTCATCCTCAGTAACTTCACACACTACAGTGCATCTCTAAGTGTATTTCTGTCCGTTAAAGGGTTTATTACACAAAGTGTTAAAATACAATTGCTGAAGGCATAATCCTACATATTTTTTCACACGCTACTGTGCATCTCCAAGTAAATCTGTAGTTAAAAGGATACCTTTCATCCAGGGCCTAAATACTAGCCCTAAAAGAGATATTCCCCTAAATCAGTGGTTACTGCTGTGCCTGGATTAGTGTAATACGCTACATAAATAAATAGGCAGATAGTGTTAGTTGCCTGTAAAAAAAAATAGGCCTGAATTTGAAATCAATACATTGGACCAAATATTATTTTTCTTATTGTGGTGCTTGGTGAACGGTAACAATGAGGAAAACATCTAGTAAGGGACGCGGTCGTGGTGGTGTTAGTGGACCCTCTGGTGCTGGGAGAGGACGTGGCCATTCTGCCACAGCCACACATCCTAGTGAACCAACTACCTCAGGTTCCAGTACCCGCCAGAGTTTACAGTAATATTTGGTGGTGCCCAATGCCGTTCTAAGGATGGTAAGGCCTGAGCAGGTACAGGCACTAGTCAATTGGGTGGCCGGCAGTGGATCCAGCACGTTCACAACATTATCTCCCACCCAGTCTACTGCAGAAAGCGCACAGGTGGCACCTGAAAACCAAGCCCATCAGTCTGTCACATCACCCCCATGCATATCAGGGAAACTGTTAGAGCCTCAAGTTATACAGCAGTCTCTTATGCTGTTTGAAGACTCTGCTGGCAGGGTTTCCCAAGGGAATCTACCTAGCCCTTCCCAAGTGGAGGAAGACATAGAAAGCACTGATGCGCAACCAGTGATGTTTCATGATGATGAGAACATGGGAATACCACCTCATCGGAGTCCGCAAGTCTCTGATGATGACTAAACACAGGTGCCAACTGCTGCGTCTTTTTGCAGTGTGCAGACTGAACAGGAGGTCAGGAAGGAAGACTGTGTGGAAGACGATGCAGGGGACGATGAGGTCCTAGACCCCACATGGAATGAAGAGTTAACACCTTAAAAGCAAGGAACTCACTCAGGCTTCCCCTGCTCCCTCTTCTGCTGCTGCCTCGGCCTCTTCCTCCGCCTCGGGAGCAATGTTGGCACCTGCCGCCCACCAAACAGAGGATGTGGCACCGACACCACCACCTGCGTCACCAAGCATCTCCACCATGTCACAAGGCAGCGTTCAGCTCTCCATCTCACAAACCTTGGAGAGAAAGCGTAAATTCCCACCTAGCCACCCTCAGGCCATGGGCCTGAATGCCAGCATTTCTAAACTACTGGCCTTTGAAATGCTGTCATTCAGGCTGGTGGACACAGACAGCTTCAAACAGCTGATGTCCATGGCTGTCCCACAGTATGTTGTTCCCTGCCGCCACTACTTCTTCAAGAGAGCCGTGCCTTCCCTGCACAACCAAGCATCCGATAAAATCAAGTGTGCACTGTGCAACGCCATCTGTGGCAAGGTCCACCTAACCACAGATACGTGGACCAGTAAGCACGACCAGGGACGCTATATCTCCCTAACTGCACACTGGGTAAATGTAGTGGCGGCTGGGCCCCAGGTGGAGAGTTCTTCCGCCGCCAAGGATCGCAGGGCATCGTTCTTTGCCTCCTGTAGCCTCCTCCTCCTACTCGGCTTCCTCCTCCTCTGCTTCCACGTGCTCATCCAGTCAACCACACACCTTCACCACCGACTTCAGCACAGCCCGGGGACAGGCCCCACACTGCGCAAGAGTTGTGGCCGGGTATTGAACAACAGACCGACGAGTTGTTGCTGCCGGTGGGCCTCAAGCCCGGCCTGGTGGTGTGCGATAATGGGTGAAATCTCGTCGCAGCTCTGGGATCAGCCGGTTTGACGCACATCCCTTGCCTGGCGCATGTGCTCAATTTGGTGGTGCAGAAGTTCATTCACAACTACCCCGACATGTCAGAGCTGCTGCATAAAGTGCGGGCCGTCTGTGCGCGCTTCCGGCGTTCACATCCTGCCGCTGCTCGCCTGTCTTCGCTACAGCGTAACTTCGGCCTTCCCACTCACCGCCTCATATGCAACGTGCCCACCAGGTGGAACTCCACCTTGCACATGCTGGAGAGACTAAGCGAGCAGCAGCAGGCCATAGTGGAGTTTCAGCTGCAGCACGCACGGGTCAGTCGCACTGCGGAACAGCACCACTTCACCACCAATGACTGGGCCTCCATGTGAGACCTATGTGCCCTGTTACGCTGTTTCGAGTACTCCACCAACATGGCCAGTGGCGATGACGCCATTATCAGCGTTACAATACCACTTCTATGTCTCCTTGAGAAAACACTTAGGACGATGATGGAAGAGGAGGTGGCCCAGGAGGAGGAGGAGGACGAGGGGTCATTTTTAGCACTTTCAGGCCAGTCTGTTAGAAGTGGCTCTGAGGGAGGTTTTTTGCAACAGCAGAGGCCAGGTACAAATGTGGCCAGCCAGGGCCCACTACTGGAGGACGAGGAGGATGAGGAGGAGGTGGAGGAGGATGAGGATGAAGCAGGTTCACAGTGGGGTGGCACCCAACACAGCTCAGGCCCATCACTGGTGCGGGGCTGGGGGGATACGGAGAATGATGACAATATGCCTCCCACAGAGGACAGCTTGTCCTTACCTCTGGGCAGCCTGGCACACATGAGCGACTACATGCTGCAGTGCCTGCGCAACGACAGCAGAGTTGCCCACATTTTAACGTGTGCGAACTACTGGGTTGCCACCCTGCTTGATCCCCGGTACAAAGACAATGTGCCCACCTTACTTCCTGCACTGGAGCATGATGGGAAGATGCGCAAGTACAAACTCACGCTGGTAGACGCTCTCCTGAGAGCATTCCCAAATGTCCCAGGGGAACAAGTGGAAACCCAAGGCGAATGCAGAGGAGGAGCAAGAGGTCGCCAACGCAGCTGTGTCACGGCCAGCTCCTCTGAGGGCAGGGTTAGCATGGCAGAAATGTGGAAAAGTTTTGTCACCACGCCACAGCTAACTGCACTACCACCTGATACGGAACGTGTTAGCAGAAGGCAGCATTTCACTAACATGGTTGAACAGTACGTCTGCACACCCCTCCACGTACTGACTGATGGTTCGGCCCCATTCAACTTTTGGGTCTCCAAATTGTCCATGTGGCCAGAGCTAGCCTTTTATGCCTTGAAGGTGCTGGCCTGCCCGACGTCCAGCGTTTTGTCTGAATGTGTATTAAGCACGGCAGGGGGCGTGATTACTGACAAACGCAGCTGCCTGTCCACAGTCAACGTGGACAAGCTGACGTTCATAAAAATGAACAAGGCATGGATCCCACAGGACCTGTCCATCCCTTGCGCAGAATAGACATTTATAACTGCCTCCCCCTCAACCATATATTCTTGTACTCCAGGGCACTTCTTTATTGAATCCTCTATTTATAATTTTACCATTATATTGTGGTGCAACCAAAAGTCGAATGAACCTCTCCTCCGTCTAGGTGCCGTGGCCTAATTATCTGAAAGTGGCCTGTTCCAGGGGTGGGTGACATGAAGCCTGATTCTCTGCTATGCGACCTCTGTCTGGGTGCCGTGGGCAAAATATCTGGAAGTGGCCTTCTTTATTGCTGGGTTACATAAAGCTTGACTCTCTGCTATGCGACCTCTCTCCTCCGTCTGGGTGCCAGTTGCCTAATTATTAGAGTTGAGCGAACACCTGGATGTTCGGGTTCGACGAGTTCGGCCGAACTTTCGAAAAATGTTCGGGTTCGGGATCCGAACTCGACCCGAACTTCATCCCGAACCCGAACCCCATAGAAGACAATGGGGACCCGAACTTTTGGGCACTAAAAAGGCTGTAAAACACACCCGGAAAGGGCTAGAGGGCTGCAAAAGGCAGCAAAATGTAGTTAAATCCCCTGCAAACAAATGTAGATAGGTGAAATGATGAGTTAACATAAAATAAATAAAAATTAAACAATATTAATTGGAGTGAGGTCCCATAGCACAGAATCAGGCTTCAAGTCACCCACCAATGGAGAAGGTCACTTACTATTATTTTGACCACAGCACCCAGACAAAGGAGAGAGGTCCCACAGCAGAGAACCAGGCATCATATCACCCACCACAGGAGTAGGCCACCATTTAGTTACTTTGACCCCTACACCCAGACGGAGGAGAGAGGTTACACAGCAGAGAATCAGGCATTTAGATCACCCACCACAGGAGTAGGCCCCATTGAATCAGACCCTGGCAACCATGTCAGATGGCACAACCATCAGCTTTATATCAATCAGCACAGGAGAAGGCGACTTTGAAAGACTTTGACCCCTACACCCAGATGGAGGAGAGAGGTTTCACAGCAGAGAATCAGGCATCATATCAACCACCACAGGAGAAGCCACCATTTAGTTACTTTGACCCCTGCACCCAGGAAGAGGAGAGAGGCCCCACAGCACATATTCTGGCATCATATCAGCCACCACAGGAGAAGCCACCATTGAGTTACTTTGACCCCTGCACCCAGGAAGAGGAGAGAGGCCCCACAGCACATATTCTGGCATCATATCAGCCACCACAGGAGAAGCCACCATTGAGTTACTTTGACCCCTGCACCCAGGAAGAGGAGAGAGGCCCCACAGCACATATTCTGGCATCATATCAGCCACCACAGGAGAAGCCACCATTGAGTTACTTTGACCCCCGCACCCAGGAAGAGGAGAGGCACCACAGCACATATTCAGGCATCATATCACACACCACAGGAGAAGGCCTCTTTCAGTGATTTAGGCCTTTGGACCCAGACAGAGGAGAGAGGTCAGAGATTAGCTTCATATCCCCAGCACAGCAGAAGACCGCTTTATTTGACTTAGGCCTCAGCACCCAGACAGAAGACAGAGGTAGCATGGCAGAGGTTATGGCTTCTATGTCACCCAAGTTAGTTTAACTGGCCACTTTCATCTGGTTAGGCCCCGGCGCCCAGACAGAGAAGAGTTTCATCCAACTGTGGGTTTCATAAAATTTGTATCAAATAAAGAAGTGGCCCGTGTCAGCAACAAGACATGTTTTAGGCAGTTAATATAGGACTACTCTGCACAAGGGAGGGACAGGTCCTGTGGGATCCATGCCTGGTTCATCTTTATGAAGGTCAGCTTGTCCACGTTGGCTGTGGACAGGCGGCTGCGCTTGTCAGTAATGACGCCCCTGCCGTGCTGAATACGCTGCTTCAGATAAAACGCTGGCCGCCGGGCAGGAAAGCACCTCCAAGGCATAACATGCTAACTCTGGCCACGTGGACAATTTCGGAAACCCAGTAGTTGAATGGGGCTCGAACCATCCGTCAGTACGTGGAGGTGTGCAGACATACTGTTCAACCATGTTAGTGAAATGCTGCCTCCTGCTAACATCGCCCGTATCAGGTGTCGGTGCAGATAGCTGTGGCGTGAGACAAAACTTTTCCACATTTCTGCCATGCTAACCCTGCCCTCAGATGAGCTGGCCGCACACAGCCGCGTATGACTACCTCTGCCACTCCTCTGCCTTCACCTTCCACCTGTTCCCCGTGACATGGGAATGCTCTCAAGAGCGCTCTATCAGCGCAGTGCTTGTACTGCGCATCTTACGGTCGCGCTCCAGTTCAGGAATTAAAGTGGGCACATTGTCTTTATACCGGGATCCAGCAGGGTGGCCACCCAGTAGTCTGCACACGCAAAACGTGGCAACTCTGCTGTCGCTGCGCAGGCATTGGAGCATATATTCGCCATGTGGGCCAGGCTACCCATGGGTAAGGACAAGCTGTCCTCTGTGGGAGGCGATCGTCATCGCCCACCGTATCCCCCAGCCACGCACCAGTGATGGGCCTGGGCTGCCACCCCGCTGTGAACTTAGCGCCATCCTCGTCCCCTCCACCTCCTCCTCCTCATCCTCCTCGTCCCTCCAGTACAGTGCCTTGGCTGGCGACTCTGTGAACCTGTCCTCTGCTGCTTAAACAAACCTCCCTCTGAGCCACTTCGAACAGACTGGCCCGAAAGTGTTAGAAACGAGCCTCATCCTCCTCCTCCTCCTCCACCTGGGCCACCTCCTCTAACATCATTGCCCCAAGTGTTTTCTCAAGGAGACATAGAAGTGGTATTGTAACGCTGATAACAGTGTCATCGCCACTGGCCATGTTGGTGGAGTACTCGAAACAGCGCAGCAGGGCACACAGGTCTCGCATGGAGGCCCAATCATTGGTGGTGAAGTGGTGCTGTTCGGCAGTACGACTGACGCGAAGCGTGCTGCAGCTGAAACTCCACTATGGCCTGCTGCTGCTCGCACAGTCTCTCCAGCATGTGCAAGGTGGAGTTCCACCGGGTGGGCACGCCGCATATGAGGCGGTGAGCGGAAGGCCGGTTCCGCTGTAGCGCAGACAGGCGAGCAGCGGCAGGATGTGAACGGCGGAAGCGCGCACAGACGGCCCGCACTTTATGCAGCAGCTCTGACATGTTGGGGTAGTGGTGAATGAACCTCTGCACCACCAAGTTCAGCACATGCGCCAGGCAAGGGATGTGCGCCAAACCGGCTAGTCCCAGAGCTGCCACGAGATTTCGCCCATTATCGCATACCACCAGGCCTGGCTTGAGGCCCACCGGCAGAAACCACTGGCCGGTCTGTTGTTCAATACCCCGCCACAACTCCTTTGCGCTGTGGGGCCTGTCCCCCAAACATATGAGTTTCAGAATGGCCTGCTGACGCTACCCCGGGCTGTGCTGAAGTTGGTGGTGAAGGTGTGTGGCTGACCGGATGAGCTGGTGGAAGCAGTGGAGGAGGAAGCCGAGTAGGAGGAGGAGGCTACAGGAGGCAGAGAATGATGCCCTGCGATCCTAGGGGCGGAAGGACGTGCGCCAAGGAACTGTCCGCCGGGGCCCAGCCGCCACTACATTCATCCAGTGTGCAGTTAGTGAGATATAGCGTCCCTGGCCGTGCTTACTGGTCCACGTATCTGTGGTTAGGTGGACCTTGCCACAAATGGCGTTGCGCAGTGCACACTTGATTTTATCGGACACTTGCATGTGCAGGGAAGGCACGGCTGTCTTGGAGAAGTAGTGGCGGCTGGGAACCACATACTGCGGGACAGCCATGGCCATCAGCTGTTTGAAGCTGTCTGTGTCCACCAGCCGGAATGACAGCATTTCAAAGGCCAGCAGTTTAGAAATGCTGGCGCTCAGGCCAAGGGCCTCGAGGGTGACTCGGGGGAATTTGCGCTCCTCTCTAAGGTTTGAGATATTGAGAGCTGAACGCTGCTGTGTGATATAGTGGAGACGCTAGTTGACGGTGGCGGTGGTGGTGGTGTCGGTGGCACATCCTCTGTTTGCTGCTCGGCAGGTGGCAACATTCCTCTCGAGGCGGAAGCCGAGGCAGCAGCGGTAGAGGGAGCAGGGGAGCCTCAGCGAGTGCCTGGTTTTTAAGGTGTGTACCCCACTGCAGTTCATGCTTTGCATGTAGATGCCTGGTCATGCAGGTTGTGCTGAGGTTCAGAACGTTAATGCCTCGCCTCAGGCTCTGATGGCAGAGCGTGCAAGTCACTCGGGTCTTGTCGGTAGGACATTGTTTAAAGAAGTGCCATGCCAGGGAACTCTTTGAAGCTGCCTTTGTGGGCTGGGTCCCTGCTGGCGATGTCCAGTAGCAGGCGAACTCTGGGGCGGCGGCTCGCCTGCTTTGGCCCCTGCTCCTCTTTGGCTTCGCTGTTGTCTCGGTCTCACCACTACCTCTTCCTCTGAACTGTGAAAGTCATCGCCACGACCTTCAGTCCATGTGGGGTCTAAGACCTCATCGCCCTCTGCATCGTCTTCCACCCAGTCTCCCTCCCTGACCTCCTCCTGTTCAGTCTGCACACTGCAAAAGACGCGGCAGTGGGCACCTGTGTTTCGTCATCATCAGAGAGTCGGTGACTCTGCTGTGGTGGTATTCCCATGTCCTCTTCATCTGGAGACATAAGTGGTTGTGCGCCAGTGCATGGTATGTCTTCCTCCACTGGGGAAGGGCTAGGTGGACGCCCCTGGGAAACCCTGGAAGCAGAGTCTTCAAACAGAAGAAGAGACTGCTGCATAACTTGTGGCTCAGACCGTTTCCCTGATATGCTTGGGGGTGATGTGACAGACTGATGGGCTTGGTTTTCAGGTGCCACCTGTGCGCTTCCGCAGAAGACTGGGTGGAAGACCATGTGGTGAACGTGCTGGAAGCACTGTCGGCCACCCAATCGATCAATGCCTGTACCTGCTCAGGCCTTACCATCCTAAGAGCGGCATTGGGCCCCACGAGATATTGCGGTACATTCTGCCGGCTAGTTGAGGGAGTTCGCTCTCTACTGTGTGCGCCTAGCCGAACGGCCACGTCCTCTACCAGCAACAGAGGCTCCACGGACACCACCACGACCGCGGCCCTCGTCCCTTAATAGTATTTTTCTTCATTGTTGCGATTCAACTCGCACCACAATGAAATATATTATTTTTTATAAGCAAAATCCCTCACTGGAATACTTTCAGTCTTTTGACTGTATGGATTACAGATGGAATGACTGTTATATGTGAGTACCGCTTTCTTTGACAGATTCTAGTATGGGTACATATATGTTTTCCCAACCCCAGCACATTAGTTTGCTAATTCCAGATGTATGAAACGCAGGCCTAACTGTATCTAGTATATTGAACGCCAGATAAACTAATCTTGGCCTTTTTAAATAAAAAATTCCTCACTGGAATACTTTCAGTCTTTTGACTGTATGGATTACAGATGGAATGACTGTTATATGTGAGTACCGCTTTCTTGACAGATTCTAGTATGGGTACATATATGTTTTCCCAACCCCAGCACATTAGTTTGCTAATTCCAGATGTATGAAACGCAGGCCTAACTGTATCTAGTATATTGAACGCCAGATAAACTAACTTGGCCTTTTTTAAATAAAAAAATTCCCTCACTGGAATACTTTCAGTCTTTTGACTGTATGGATTACAGATGGAATGACTGTTATATGTGAGTACCGCTTCTTTGACAGATTCTAGTATGGGTACATATATGTTTTCCCAACCCCAGCACATTAGTTTGCTAATTCCAGATGTATGAAACGCAGGCCTAACTGTATCTAGTATATTGAACGCCAGATAAACTAACTTGGCCTTTTTTAAATAAAAAATTCCCTCACTGGAATACTTTCAGTCTTTTGACTGTATGGATTACAGATGGAATGACTGTTATATGTGAGTACCGCTTTCTTTGACAGATTCTAGTATGGGTACATATATGTTTTCCCAACCCCAGCACATTAGTTTGCTAATTCCAGATGTATGAAACGCAGGCCTAACTGTATCTAGTATATTGAACGCCAGATAAACTAACTTGGCCTTTTTTAAATAAAAAATTCCCTCACTGGAATACTTTCAGTCTTTTGACTGTATGGATTACAGATGGAATGACTGTTATATGTGAGTACCGCTTTCTTTGACAGATTCTAGTATGGGTACATATATGTTTTCCCAACCCCAGCACATTAGTTTGCTAATTCCAGATGTATGAAACGCAGGCCTAACTGTATCTAGTATATTGAACGCCAGATAAACTAACTTGGCCTTTTTTAAATAAAAAAATTCCCTCACTGGAATACTTTCAGTCTTTTGACTGTATGGATTACAGATGGAATGACTGTTATATGTGAGTACCGCTTTCTTTGACAGATTCTAGTATGGGTACATATATGTTTTCCCAACCCCAGCACATTAATTTGCTAATTCCAGATGTATGAAACGCAGGCCTAACTGTATCTAGTATATTGAACGCCAGATAAACTAACTTGGCCTTTTTTAAATAAAAAAAATTCCCTCACTGGAATACTTTATGGCTTTTCACTGTATGGATTACAGGTGGACTGGTATTAGTAGGGGTGACACAAGCACACCCAAGTCCCTGATGTAGGATTTCTATGGCACAGACCACTATTACAAGTGATTAATGGACGTTGGGAGAGATTGTGCTGCAGCACTAGTCCCAAGATGGCCGCCGCCTATCAGCCCAGTAACATGTGCCACAAAATGGTCTGCACAACCTTTAAAAAAATAGCCTTGGACTGTGCTGCTAAATCGCTATTGGTCTGAATCCCAGGTGTAGATGTCTGACTTGTTTGGAGCTTTGAATGCACACTGTGGCAGCTTCTGCTGCAGCACTACAAGTCGCAAAATGGCGGCCGGCGGTCAGCCCAGGTACATGTGGATGGAAAAATCACTCTGGCCACTCTAAAAATAGCCAATCCCTATCAAAAAGCAGCTCAGCTGCAGTTGTTCAGATGAATCACAGGTGGAGGAGAGAAATTTGCTTCCAGTTATTCAATTATCCCTGCCTATTCTCGCCCTAGCATCAGCTGCGTCTATCCCTGTTCTATTCACATCGGGAGTGAGCACGTCCCGACGTGCGCACAAGCTTATAAAGAGGCTGAGTCACATGCTGCACTTGGCCAATCACAGCCTTGCCAATAGTAGGCATGGCTGCGATGGCATCTTAGGGCAAGTAGTATGATGCATGTTGATTGGCTGCTTTGCAGCCTTTCAAAATGCGCCAAAATACATGCCGAACGACGAACCCGAACCCGAACTTTTTTGAAAATGTCCGGGTTCGGGTCCGGGTCCCGGACACCCCAAAATTCGGTACGAACCCGAACGATGCTCGAACTGTTCGCTCAACACTACTAATTATCTAAAAGTGGCCTTCTCTATTGGTGGGTGACATGACGCCTGATTCTCTGTTATGCGACCTCTGTCCTCTGTCTGGGTGCTGGGGCCTAAATAACTGAAAGTGGCCTGCTCCATTGGTGGGTGACTTGAAGCCTGATTCTCTGCTATGGGACCTCTCTTGAATTGATATTCCTAATTTTAATTTATTTTGTTTTATTTTAATTCATTTCCCTATCTACATTTGTTTGCAGGGCATTTACCTACATTTTGCTGCCTTTTGCAGCCCTCTAGCCCTTCCGTGGACTATTTTACAGCCTTTTTAGTGCCCAAAAGTTCGGGTCCCTATTGACTTCAATAGGGTTCGGGTTCGGGATGAAGTTCGGGTCGAACCCAAACATTTTCGGGAAGTTAAGCGGGACTTCTCGAACCCGAACATCCAGGTGTTCGCTCAACTCTAGTCCTTAATAATAATGTTACACTTTTCTGAAGCCAGGGAGAACTGTGGCCTTCTGCTACTGGCTGGACGGCTGGTGCTGCTACTAACACATTCTTACTCTGGGAGGACGAGGCTGTAGTCTTTTCTTTTGCAGTTTTCTGTTTTCCAGACAGTGGTACTATCATAGCTCGGTGGTACTACCATAACAGCAGCACACCTGCTGTCTTGGAGTCATGTTTAGTCTTTTCTTTGTTCCCCATATTCAATCACTTGCACGCTCTTGTTATCTACACCTCAAGAACATCTCCAGAATCCACCCTTTTCTCATGGTGGAAGCAGCCAAAACTCTTGTTGCTTTGATTCATTCTTGTCTTCTCTACTGTAATTCATTTCTTCCCCTCACTAAACTGACCTCCCTCCCTGCAGCAGCCAGGCTCATCTAGGTGCCTACAGCTTGTGCCAGTCACTTCACTGGTTGCCCATCCACCACAGGATATAGTTTCAACTTCTCACCCTGATGCACAAAGCCCTCCACAGTGCTGCATCTCCATATTTAATTTCCCTCATTTCCATCTAGCGCCATACTTTGGCTCTCTGTTCTGCCAATAAACTAAGATTAACATATTCCACAATTTGAACCTCTCACTTCCATCTTCAAGACTTTTCTCAAGCTGAACCTGCTCTCTTGAATGCACTGCCCCAGATAATCAGGTTAACTTCCTTAGTTTTAAACATGCTTAAAAACAATAACCCCATATCTTACTTTAATGCAGCACATAATAAAACCACACTTGTTTGTTTACTGGTATCATCTTTGCTTCACATGCCCTCAGAAATGATCTTCTATGAGATTCACTTACTGTTTCTCATGTCTCCTTAGCTCTGTGGGTGTTCCTTTTGATTTCACATGCACCAGCACAAGCTCCACAGGCACGCCCCCACATCCTGTTACATAGCACAGCAGGCAGCTCCTTACATACAGACGGCTTGTAATCAGCATATCTATTTCTCATATTCCATTCTGTAGAAAGTGCATTATTTGTGGATAGCAATAGATATTTCTGCTAATAATGTTAGTGCAGCAATCAATGGCGTTATAAGCAGGATATAGATCTCAATATATGTATTTAAAGAAAAAAATAACAGCACTCTCAAACACTTTATTCATCCCTATGGTCGCAATGTTTTCAGCTCATTCACAGAGCCTTTTTTCAAGCTATGAGCTTAAACGTTACGACTAGTGTTGAGCAAACTTCTGTTTTCAAGTTTGGCGTACAAGGTCCCGGTTATCTAAGAAATCTGTTAATGATTCCGCTACCATGGACCATAAGTTTGCATAACTTATGGTCCATGGTAGCGGAATCCATAATTGAATACTTAGGTAACCTGAACCTGAACCTTGTATGCCAAACTTGAAACCACAAGTTCGCTCAACACTAGTTTTGACCACAGGGATGAATAAAGCCATTGTTTCACCATGCAGTAAAAGTAACATGATCCTTTTATAGATCAGGTCATTACAGATGCGGCAATACGAACATGTTCAGTGTTTTGTGGATTTTTTTAGTGTTTTTTTTAACCACTTATGTGCAAATATAGGAAAAATTTTTTTTTTTACTTTTTTCATTTTTATGACACATTTTTTAAAACTTTTTTTGACTCAGACCCACTTGGTTCTTGATGATCCAGTAAGTCTGAGGGCTCTACAATACACTGCAGTACACTGTATAGTGTACTGCAGTTTATTTGCATGTACATTTACAGTCTCAGCTATACCATGGCAAGCTGGATTCCTATGAAGGCGTCCGGCTGCCATGGTAACCATCGGATTGCTGCCACAGCAGCGCAGCGGCCTGATGGGGAGGAAGCTCCCTCTCTCTGATAACCAATCAAGCATTGGGTCTCTGCCACAGCAGAGCAGCGGCCCAATGCTTTGCCCCTCCATACAGCGGTCCCTAAGGACCGTGGCATGGAAGGGGTTAAACAGCCTTCATCAGTGCCAGCACCGATGTTGGCTGTTTCAAGCAAAATGTCAGCTGTGTGTTACACTGACACGCTGCTCACCACTGCTGCTCTGCAAACATTTTTCGGTGGGGAAGGGGCTGACTGCTGCTCTGCAAACATTTTCCAGTGGGGAAGGGGCTGGGGGGTTTGGAGCTTGTTGCCACCCCAGCCATCCTGAAAAGGAGGTGGAAAGCTGGTTGTATGGAGGTCACTGTTTGGGGGTGAGGACGGCGATCTTGAGCTGGGGGGGGTTGCTGGGGACAGAGGAATGGCATTGTGCTGCTGCCACAACAGAGCAGCGGCCTGATGATTAGCCCCTTCCATACAGTGCACCACTCTGTCATCCTGAAGGGGGGGGGGTGAAGATAGACAGTGCGTGCTCCCGTGTGGAGGCAGGAGGAGTTACAGAAAATCTGTAAGATAATTTGCTGTAAATTCACTGAGAGCAGCCTGCTGTGCATAGTAAGCACAGCAGGCTTTAGAACCAAAACAAAAAAGATAGATAAACAGAACCAATTGGAGAAATTATTTTCTCCTCAAAATATATTAATTAGTGTAATTTTTTATTTTTTTTTTACAAAGGTGTCTATATCCTTAAAGGCAGGCTTATAATGTTCAGTAAATTGACTTTTCACCTAATAACCTCCCTCCCCCAACCATTATTCTGAACTGAACACCATCTTCTCACAGTAATCTCCACACCCAATAGACTAGCTCAGGGATAGGCAAACTGCGGCTCTCCAGATGTTGCAAAACTACAACTCCCAGCATTCCCAGACTGCCTATAGCTATCAACCTACAGCAGGGCATGGTGGGAATTGTAGTTTTACAACAGCTGGAGAGCCACAGTTTGCCCATCCCTGCCTAGCTCATGCAGCTCAGATTGCTCAACTCTATTTAGTACATAAGCGGCTTGACCACTATGTAAAACAAAACTTTCGGTTTTGTGTCTCCCCCCTGATTCACTCATAGATTGTAAGCTTGTTTTATTTGTTCATTACCCTGTAATTTTTTGATGTCTTTTGATTTGTACATGAATCCTGAATTGTAAATGACTGTGGATTATGGTGGCACTATATAAATAAAGATTATTGTTCTTATTATTATTTATTATGAGGCTTATAAATGAAAACTCACAGGTTTCATGTAAATAAAAAGTCATGGCTTTCTTAAATGACAAATTACAGGTTTGTTACATACAGAGTATTGAACTATACTAGCAAAAGTGTTTTTTTCTGTCATTTAAAGATGTAATCTACATCACTAATCATATGCTAATGAGTTGCAAGTCCAATTTATGCATGAGATTGATTGTCTATAAAATGATGGTAGTCTCACGTTCGAAGCTGTAGTGGATGGTGAGATATGGAGCCTGGAAGTCAAAAGTTCAAAACATTGTTACCCTTTTGCTTGTCAGTGTATTTAAATTCCTTCTACAAACATACTGCAAGCTGCTTTTGGCATAAAAATGCAGTTTTAGAGATGGAATTTCAAAGAACTATTTATGCGTTTAACCCTTTGGAAACCCATGACATACTAGTACATCATGGCCACCAGTGCCTTGGCGACCTTTGAGTTACTAGTATGTCAAGACAATCGGAAGAGCACAGGAGCAGTGCACGAGTGATCAATGCAGGGGCCTAACAGTCGCTAACAGCCAGGCCCCTGCTGTATCCGCTGGCATCACTGTAAACAGTGGTGTCAGTGGCTTAACCCATTGAATGCCGCCATCAAAGCTGATCTCGGCATACAGGAGGTTTGCGGAAGTCTGCGTCTGCATTTCCATCCCCATTGAATCCCCATTAAGCATGCCTTGCAAAGGCATCAGGGCTTGCCTTGTACGGAAGCCTAGGAGATCCAGCCCCTTAGGCTGGGTCTCCTAGGCAACTTTCAGGCAAAGCATTATAATACAGATGTATTATAATGCATTGCAGAAGGGATCAGACCCCCAAAAGTTGAAGTACCACAAGTGGGATAAAAATAACAAGTAAAACAAAAGTTAAAACAAAAGTGTTTTTCATAATAGAAAAAAAAGTTTCAAGTAAAAAAACACCCCTTTCCCATAATAAACACACATAAAATTGTAAAAAAAAGAAAAAAAAAAGAAAGACATATTAGATATCACCATGTCCATAGCAACTGGCTCCTTCAAAATATCATATAATCAATACCGTCAGGTAAAAGCCATTAAAAAAAAATGAATTAAAACTATGCCAAAAAAAGCCATAATTTATCACCTTAGATCACAAAAAGTGTAATACCAAGCAATCAAAAAGCCGTATATATCCCAAAAAAATACCAATCAAACTGTACCCTCATTCTGCAAAAAAAAGCCCCTACATAAGACAATCGTCACAAAAATATGATTTTTTTTTCCAAAAATGCTTTTATTGTATAAAACTGAAATACATTTTTTAAGACATATTAGGTATCGTTAGATGAATGCCTTAAAAAAATTAACAATTGTGCCAGAACAGACATATTTTTGTTACCTTGCCTCACAAAAAGTGTAATATAGAGAGATTAAAAATCATATGTACCCAAAAATAGTACCAACAAAACTGTCACCTTATCCCGTAGTTTCCAAAATAGAGTCACTTTTTAAGAGTTTTTACAGTAGGGGTGCATCAGGGGGTCTTCAAATGTGACATGGTACCTAAAAACCAGTCCAGCAAAATATGCCCTCCAAAATCCATATGTCCACCGTTTCTTCTGACTCCTGCTGTGTGCCCATACAGCAGTTTATGACCTCATGTGGGGTGTTTTTGTAAACTGCAGAAACAGGGTAATATATATTAAGTTTTGCTTGGCTTTAAACCCTTGATGTGTTACAGGAAGTTTGGATACAAATGTAAAATCTGTCAAAGTTAAATTTTGAAATTTCATCTCCATTTTCCTTTAATTCTTGTGGAACACCTCAAGGTTTACAAAGTTTGTAAAGTCAGTGTTAAATAACTTGAGGGGTGTAGTTTCTAAAATGGGACCATTTATGGGTGGTTTCTATTATGTAACTTCCACAAAGTGACTTCATAAATGAGCTGATCCATAAAAAGTTGGTTTTGCAACTGCCGTATTGCCTGGTGAAGTGGCGAGCACCAGAAGGGCAGTTCAAGCTGGTACGGTGGCACGTGCAGTAACTCCCCCGTCGCAGCCACCACGTTCACAGGCCCGTAGAGCCCTTAGTATCCCAGAGGTGCTGGCAAACCTTAATTGGCAATCCCCTGCTTCCGCCGCACCCGTATTGTCCCCTTTCACCGCCCAGTCTGGAGTTTGCATGGAGACAGCTCATTTAGGATCGGCCCTTGAGTTTTTTGAGCTGTTCTTCACCGCGGATCTCTGACTTAGTTGTGGCAGAAACCAACCACTACGCCACAGACTATATTACCGCCAATCCGGAATGTTTCTATGCTCAGCCTTTCTGGTGGAAATCAGTCACAGTTTCTGAGTTTAACATTTTTTGGGTCTTATCCTCAGCATGGGTCTAACTAAAAAAAAATGTATTGCGGTCCTATTGGTCTAAAGACCCAATACATTACATTCCCATGTTCTCTGCTGCAATGTCCAGGGCACGTTTTGAGGTCATCATGCGCTTTATGCATTTCGTTGACAATAAAACCTGTCATCCAAGAGGCCACCCTGCTTATGACCGCAAAATTCGGCCCCTCATAGACCATTTGTCATCCAGATTTGCAGATGCGTATGTCCCCAATCAGAACATCTGCATAGACGAGTCCCTTGTACATTTTACCGGGCGCCTTGGCATCAAACAGTACATCCCCAGCAAGCGCGCCCGGTATGGGGTCAAACTGTATAAGCTCTGTGAAAGGGCCACAGGCTATACATATCATTTTAGGGTCTATGAGAGAAAAGACTCAACACTGGAGCTGTGTGCAAAAAAAAAAAGAGGGGAAAGGCGTCTGCCAGGACATACGAGCTCCTCCTATGTCCTGGCAGATGCCTTTCCCCTCTTTTTTTTTTTGCACATTTTTTGGCAGAGATTTTTTCATCCACATTGATCGATGCGAATGAAGAAATCTGTTCCGTTCATTTTTTCTTTCAGCCCAGAGTCTGAACGGAAAAAAAAAATCTCATTACCCGTATGCTCAATATAAGGAGAATAGCAGAAACTCCTAATGCTGGCCATACATTTAATGATTGTGGAGACCCTCAAATGCTTGGGCAGTACAAACACCCCACAAACGACCCCATTTTGGAAAGAAGACACCCCAAGGTATTCGCTGAGGGCATATTGAGTCCATGAAAGATTGAACTTTTTGTCACAAGTTAGCGGACATGGAGACTTTGTGAGAAAAAACAAAAATAATAATCCGCTAACTTGTGCCAAAAAAAAAAAAAAAAACTTCTATGAACTCACCATGCCCCTTATGAAATACCTTGGGGTATCTTCTTTCTAAAATGGGGTCACTTGTGGGGTATTTATACTGCCCTGACATTTTAGGGGCCCTAAAGCGTGAGAAGCGTCAATTTTTACGTAAATTTGTTTTCCCTTAGTCCTAATAGCAGCACAAGTGGGGATTTCTCCCCTGTGAACTAGTAGGACAGCGGAATTTTTATTGAGAAATAAATTCCCTACCAAGTAATAATTATATCATTAATTGAAAAACCCTCCTATAAAAGGTCACCCGCCCAACACACTGTGCATATTAACAAGAACATAAACCAGGGGGGGATTTGTGTGCTGCTGATAGGACTAAGGGAAAACAAATTTACGTCAAAATTGATGTTTCCCTTACTTCCTACAGCAGCACAAGTGGGGATTTAGCGAGTATTCCAACAAATAGGGAGGGTAAACTAATATTAGGTCAAACTGACCCACTCACTATAACACAAAAAACTTTTTTTTTTTTTTTTTTTTTATGAGAGGGAGGCGGACAGAACCATACACCTTAAGACTGTGTCTTCAGAACGCCTAGAGTCTAGGCGGTAGTGTTTAATAAAAGTGCTGTGGGAGTTCCATGACACTGCAGCACAAATCGGTTCCAGCGGAAGTAGACTCCTTTCCGCAAAGGAAGTGGATACTGCCGTTGTAGAATGGGCAATAACAAAGGATGGAGGCGATACCCCCTGGGCGACAAAAGCTTCCCGGATTGCCTCTTTCACCCATCTACTCAGAGAGGGTTTGGAGGCTTTTAGACCTTTGTTCCTGCCTGCAAAGGATAATAGAAGATGTTCGGATCTTCTAAAGTCTGCAGTCCTCTCAAGATAAATCTTGAGACTTCTAGCAATGTCCAAGGAATGAAGAGCTTTTTCTTCAGATGAAGATGGAGAGGGACATAGGACTGGTAGGGATATGGTCTGGTTCCGTTTACGGAATGGTGGAACTTTAGGAGCAAAGGTTGGTAAAAATCTCAACAGGACACAGTTCTGGAGAAAGAGGGTATAGGGTTCAGCGGCCGCTAAGGCCTGTAGCTCTCCAATCCTTTTTGCCGACGTTATGGCAAGCAAGAATGTGACTTTTAAGGATAAGAACCTAAGGTGCACAGATTCTAGGGGTTCAAAGGGGGGAGAGGATATCCCCTTAAGAACAACCGATAAATCCCACTCGGGGATAGGTCTCAGGATTCTAGGTTTTAGTCTTTCGGCCCCTTTAACATGTTGCCGACCGCCTCACGCAGGATTGCGTCCTGCGGGCGGTCAGTTCATTCCTCCTTGACGCGCGGGCGCGTCATCTCGCGAGAGGCGAGATTTCCTGTGAGCGCGCGCGCGCGTTCACAGGATCGCGTCAGGGACAAGGTAAACTACAGCCAGCCAGCGCTGATCGTGCGCTGGCAGGCTGTAGAAGTTTTAAAAAATGGCATATCAGACGCTGTTTTGTTAACAGCGTCTGATATGCTTGCTGATCGTTCCTTTGGTGGTCCCATTTGCTTGGGACCACCAAAGGAAACTTTTATAAGTGCACCAAATCACCACAAAAACCCCCCCCACCCCTCCACCCCCCCCCATCCCCGTCACTGATTAACCCCTGATTAACCCACGATCACCCCATGTCACCCCCCTGACACTAATTACCCCCTGTAAGGCTCATTCAGACGTCCGTATGTGTTTTGCGGATCCATGGATCCGCGGATCCGCAAAACACGGACACCGGCAATGTGCTTTCCGCATTTTGCGGATCCACACATTGCCAGAACTATATAGAAAATGCCTTTTCTTGTCCGCAATTGTGGAGCTGCGGCCGGATGTTTGGGGGCCGAAACCCGGAAGTTTGCGGCCGCAGCTCCGCAAATGCTGATGCGGCGAGCGCATAGTGTGCTCTCCGCATCACTGCCAGCTCCATTCACACTGAATGGGTCCGCATCTATTCCGCAGAATTGCGGAATAGATGCGGACATTTTTGCGGACGTGTGAATGGGGCCTTACTACTTTTTTTTTTGCACATTTTTTGGCAGAGATTTATTCATCCACATTGATCGATGCGAATGAGGAAATCTAGTGCCGTTTTTTTTTTTGCACATTTTTGGGCAGAGATTTTTTCATCCACATTGATCGATGCGAATGAAGAAATCTGTGCCGTTCATTTTTTTCTTTTCAGCCCAGAGGCTGAACGGGAAAAAAAATCTCATTACCCGTATGCTCAATATAAGGAGAATCGCAGAAACTCCTAATGCTGGCCATATGTGTAATGGTTGCGGAGACCCTCAAATGCCAGGGCAGTACAAACACCTCACATGTGACCCCATTTTAGAAAGAAGACACCCCAAGGTATTCGCTGAGGGGTATGGCGAGTTCATGTAAAATATTATTTTTTGTCACAAGTTAGTGGAATATGAGACTGTAAAAAAAAAATAAAAAAAATCAATTTCCGCTAACTTATGCCAATTTTTTTTTCTTTCTGTGAACTCGCCATACCCCTCACAGAATACCTTGGGGTGTCTTCTTTCCACAATTGGGTCACTTGTGGGGTATTTATACTGCCCTGGCATTTTAGGGGTCCTAAAGCGTGAGAATCCAAATGCATAAAAATGGCCTGTGAAATCCTAAAGGTACTCATTGGTTTTAGGGCCCCTTTGCGCATCTTGGCTGCAAAAAAGTGTCACTCATGTGGTATCGCCGAACTCAGGAGAAGTAGAGCAATGTGTTTTGCCCTACACATTGCCCTACTTGTCTTGAGTACGGCGATACCACATGAGTGACACTTATTTGCAGCCTGGTTGCGCAAAGGGGCCCAAATTCCAACGAGTACCTTTAGGTTTTATATGGCTGCTCACAATTAGCCCCACCCAAAATGCCAGAACAGTACAAACACTCACTAAATGACCCCATTTCGAAAGTAGACACTCTGAGGTATTCACTGAGGGCATAGTGAGTCTGAGATTTCTTTTTTTTGCCAGAAGTTAGCAGAAATTGAAACTTTTTTTTCTCAGAAAGTGTCATTTTCTGCTAACTTGTGAAAAAAATGAAATGATACATGAACTCACCATGCCCCTCCGCGAATACTTTGGGGTGTCTTCTTTCTAAAATGGTGTCATTTGGGGGGTATTTATACTATTCTGACATTCTAGCACCTGAAGAAACATGACAGGTGCTCAGAAAGTCAGAGATGCTTCAAAATGCGAAATTCACTTTTTTGCACCATAGTTTGTAAACGCTATAACTTTTACCCAAACCAATAAATATACACTTATTGGACTTTTTTTATCAAAGACATGTAGAACAATAAATTTAGAGAAAAATCTATATAGAAATGTAGTTTTTTTTGAAAAATTTTACAACAGAAAGTGAAAAATGTCATTTTTTTGCAAAAATTTCGGTCATTTTTGATTAATAGCAAAAGTAAAAATGTCAGCAGCAATGAAATACCACCAAATGAAAGCTCTATTAGTGAGAAGAAAAGGAGGTAAAATTCATTTGGGTGGTAAGTTGTATGACGGAGCAATAAACGGTGAAAGTAGTGTAGTGCGGAATTGTAAAAAGTGGCCTGGTCATTAAGGGTGTTTAAGCTAGGGGGGCTTAAGTGGTTAAGGAACCTCCTGAGTAGGGGGTCTTGAGACAAAGGTCTGCCTAAAAAGGCAAAAAGAGCACTGGTATGGACTTTGAGAGTTGACGGGCTTAGACCCTTGTCCAGGCCGTCCTGCAGAAACTGTAAGATAGCTGAAAGAGGAGGATCTAAGGAAACTACCTCTTTGCCAGCACACCACTGAAGAAAAATTCACAGAAATCACAGAAAAGCCACAGAAAGCCCACTAGCTTCTAGTAGGGACCTGTCAACCTCCAGACTGTCAGATTGAGTCTCCTCAGATCTAGGCATGGAACTGTGTTCTGATACACTAGGTCCTGCATTGGGGGAAGCCTCCAAAAATAGCCCTGACTCATCTTCATGAGCTGGGTGAACCAAGACCTCTTCGGCCAGAATGCCATTATTGCTATGACCAGGGTTTGGTCTTGCTTGATTTTCGTCAATACCCTTGGTATCATGGAAAGTGGAGGGAATATGTATGCCAGCCTGAACCTCCAGGGTATGGACAGAGCGTCTATCGCCACAAGGTTGTCCTCTTTGTAAAGGGAGCAGAACTTATCCACCTTTGCGTTAAACCGGGTCGCCATCAAGTCGATCTCCGGAATGCCCCAACGGAAAGTGATCTGGGTGAAGATGTCCTTGTTCAACGACAATTCGCCCGGAACTGGCAGACCCCGACTGAGCCGATCCGCAACAACGTTGAGATCTCCTCTGATGTGATCTGCGGAAAGGTGGGATAGACTGCTCTCTGCCCATGCGAGAATTAGACCAACTTCCTGGAGAAGAAGTTGAGATCTCATACCTCCCTGTCTGTTGATATATGCGACTACTGTCTTACTGTCCGAGCGGACTCTCACCGCCTTTCCGCGGATGAGAGGAGCGAAATGATAGAGAGCTAGACGTACGGCTCTCAGTTCTCTCATATTGGATGAGAGAAGCCTCTCCTGTGGAGTCCAAGTACCCTGTATTGGACTGTCTTCCAGATGGGCTCCCCAACCTAGAAGGGAGGCGTCTGTGGTCAACGTGATCCAATGAGGTTGAATCAGGGACCTCCCATCTGATAGGTTCCTCCACCACCTGAGGGAGGACCGGACTTTGACAGACAGGGAGTGCGTCTTGTCTAACCCCTTGGGGTTGCGATTCCAGACTGCCAACAATTCCTCTTAAAGTTGACGCAGGTACCAAAGGGCCCAAGGAACTGCTTCCGCGGACGCTGACATGTGGCCCAACATCTTCATAAGTGTTCTGATGGTCACCCGACGTGGTACCATGAGGAACTGTGCGGCTTCTCTGAATCTGAGTTTCCCACAGTCCACAGGGACAGAGAAAAAAAGCACAGTGTGTTGGACGGGTGCCCTTTTATAGGAGGAGTTTTTCAATTAATTATACAGTATAATTATTACTTGGTAGGGAATTTATTTCTCAATAAAAATTCAGCTGTCCTACTAGTTCACAGGGGAGAAATCCCCACTTGTGCTGCTGTAGTACGTAAGGGAAGAAGTCTGGAATCCAAATGCCTAAAAATGCCCTCCTAAAAGGTACTCATTGGAATTTGGGCCCCTTTGCGCACCTTGGCTGCAAAAAAAGTGTCACACATGTGGTATAGCCATAATCAGAAGAAGTTACAATTGAAACTTCATTTTTTAATTTTCATAAAGCACTTTTTAAAATTTCATACACGGCAGTCCTGGAGCCCTTTGTGGGGAGGCAATGAGATGAGAGAGGGAACACCCTTTGCCTGTCCAACCTCTTAGATGCCCAGTCAGCATTGACCGCATCAACTAAGGGGTTAATCAACTGGCATCTGAGTTTTCAGTGATGCTCTCTGATACAGAAGGAGTCTGGCTGTCAGTAACAGCCAAGCCCCTGTGCTTATCAAGCAAGCACAGTTTCTGTGCCTGATCAATCAGAGCACTGTGAACTTCCTGAAGAATTTGCAAACGCTTTGTTCGCTTTCTCATATATGTATGCCACTCATCCTCAAGGGGTTAATCCTAAAAGATGACGTTTTGTTTGGTAATTTCTTTTTGTTTGTTTTTTGATCTTAACATTTAAAAAGCCACAACTTTTTTATTTTTCCATCGACATAGCCGTATGAGGGCTTTTTTTGCAAGAGGAGTTGTATTTGTAATTGCCACCATTTTGGGGTACATGTAATGTAGAATGTTGAAATGTGTTGATGATGACTAGAGATGAGCGAACACCTGGATGTTCGGGTTCGAGAGGTTCGGCCGAACTTCCGGAAAATGTCCGGGTTCGTGATCCGAACTCAACCCGAACTTCATCCCGAACCCGAACCCCATAGAAGTCAATGGGGACCCGAACTTTTGGGCACTAAAAAGGCTGTAAAAGACTCCCGGAAAGGGCTAGAGGGCTGCAAAAGGCAGCAAAATGTAGGTAAATCCCCTGTAAACAAATGTAGATAGGGAAATGATGACTTAACATAAAATAAAATTAAATTAACCAATATTAATTGGAGTTAGGTCCCATAGCACAGAATCAGGCTTCAAATCACCCACCAATGGAGAAGGTCGCTTACTATTATTTCGACCCCAGCATCCAGACAAAGGAGAGAGGTCCCATAGCAGAGAATCTGGCATCATATCAACCACCACAGGAGAAGGCCACTTTCAGTGACTTAGGCCTTAGCACCCAGACAGAGGAGACATGTCAGATAGCACAAGCATTACATTTATACCATCCAGCACAGGAGAAGGCCACTTTTAGTTACTTTGACCCCTGCACCCAGAAAGAGGAGAGAGGCCCCACAGCACATATTCAGGCATCATATCACCCACCACAGGAGTAGGCCACCATTTAGTTAATTTGACCCCTGCACCCATGTCAGATGGTACAAGCATCAGTTTTACATCACCCAGCACAAGAGAAGGCCACTTTTAGAGACTTTGACCCTGCACCCAGACGGAGGAGAGAGGTTTCACAGCAGAGAATCAGGCATTTAGATCACCCACCACAGGAGTAGGCCACCATTTAATGGGACCCCGGCAACCATGTCAGATGGCACAAGCATCAGTTTTACATCACCCAGCACAGGAGAAGGCGACTTTGAGAGACTTTGACCCCTGCACCCAGACGGAGGAGAGAGGTTTCACAGCAGAGAATCAGGCATTTAGATCACCCACCACAGGAGTAGGCCACCATTTAATGGGACCCCGGCAACCATGTCAGATGGCACAAGCATCAGTTTTACATCACCCAGCACAAGAGAAGGCGACTTTGAGAGACTTTGACCCCTGCACCCAGACGGAGGAGAGAGGTTTTCACAGCAGAGAATCAGGCATTTAGATCACCCACCACAGGAGTAGGCCACCATTTAATGGGACCCCGGCAACCATGTCAGATGGCACAAGCATCAGTTTTACATCACCCAGCACAAGAGAAGGCCACTTTGAGAGACTTTGACCCCTGCACCCAGACGGAGGAGAGAGGTTTCACAGCAGAGAATCAGGCATTTAGATCACCCACCACAGGAGTAGGCCACCATTTAATGGGACCCCGGCAACCATGTCAGATGGCACAAGCATCAGTTTCACATCACCCAGCACAAGAGAAGGCGCACTTTGAGAGACTTTGACCCCTGCACCCAGACGGAGGAGAGAGGTTTCACAGCAGAGAATCAGGCATTTAGATCACCCACCACAGGAGTAGGCCACCATTTAATGGGACCCCGGCAACCATGTCAGATGGCACAAGCATCAGTTTTACATCACCCAGCACAAGAGAAGGCGCACTTTGAGAGACTTTGACCCTGCACCCAGACGGAGGAGAGAGGTTTCACAGCAGAGAATCAGGCATTTAGATCACCCACCACAGGAGTAGGCCACCATTTAGACTGGGACCCCGGCAACCATGTCAGATGGCACAAGCATCAGTTTTACATCACCCAGCACAAGAGAAGGCCACTTTGAGAGACTTTGACCCCTGCACCCAGACGGAGGAGAGAGGTTTCACAGCAGAGAATCAGGCATTTAGATCACCCACCACAGGAGTAGGCCACCATTTAGACTGGGACCCACGGCAGACCATGTCAGATGGCACAAGCATCAGTTTTACATCACCCAGCACAAGAGAAGGCCACTTTTAGAGACTTTGACCCCTGCACCCAGACGGAGGAGAGAGGTTCTCACAGCAGAGAATCAGGCATTTAGATCACCCACCACAGGAGTAGGCCACTCATTTAGACCTGGGACCCACGAGCAGACCATGTCAGATGGCACAAGCATCAGTTTCACATCACCCAGCACAGGAGAAGGCCACTTTTAGAGACTTTGACCCCTGCAGCCAGACGGAGGAGAGAGGTTCCACAGCAGAGATTCAGGCATTTATATCAGCCAGCACAGGAGAAGGCCGCTCAGTGACTTAGGCCTTAGCACCGACACAGAGGAGACAGGTCAGATAGCACAAGCATCAGTTTTACATCAACCACCACAGGAGAAGGGCACTTTTAGAGACTTTGACCCCTGCAGCCACACTGAGGAGAGAGGTCCCACAGCAGAGATTCAGGCATTTATATCAGCCAGCACAGGAGAAGGCCGCTTTCAGTGACTTAGGCCTTAGCACCGACACAGAGGAGACAGGTCAGATAGCACAAGCATCAGTTTTACATCAACCACCACAGGAGAAGGGCACTTTTAGAGACTTTGACCCCTGCAGCCACACGGAGGAGAGATGTCAGACAGCACAAGTATAACATTCATATCACCCAGCACAGGAGAAGGACACTTTCATGTACTTTGGCCCCGGCACCCAGACAGAGGGAAGGTTCATTCAACTCTGGGTTGCACACCAAGATCCTACTTAATTTCAAAAATTGATTTTTCAATGAAGAAGTGGCCAGGAGTACAAGACAACATAGTTTAAGGCAGTTATTAAGGACTACTCTGCACAAGGGAGGGTCAGGTCTTGTGGGATCCATGCCTGGTTCATTTTTATAAACGTCAGCTTGTCCACGTTGGCTGCGGACAAGCGGCTGCGTTTGTCAGTAATGACGCCCCCTGCCGTGCTGAATACACGTTCAGATAAAACGCTGGCCGCCGGGCAGGCCAGCACCTCCAAGGCATAACATGCTAATTCTGGCCACGTGGACAATTTGGAAACCCAGAAGTTGAATGGGGCCGAACCATCCGTCAGTACGTGGAGTTGTGTGCAGACGTACTGTTCAACCATGTTAGTGAAATGTTGCCTCCTGCTAACACGCTCCGTATCAGGTGGTGGGGCAGTTAGCTGTGGCGTGGAGACAAAACTTTTCCACATTTCTGCCATGCTAACCCTGCCCTCAGAGGAGCTGGCCGTGACACTGCTGCGTGGGCGACCTCTAGCTCCTCCTCTGCCTTGGCCTTCCACCTGTTCCCTGTGACAGTTGGGAATGCTCTCAGGAGCGCTGCCTACCAGTGTGCGCTTGTACTCGCGCATCTTCCTATCACGCTCCAGTGCAGGAAGTAAAGTGGGCACATTGTCTTTGTACCGTGGATCCAGCAGGGTGGCCACCCAGTAGTCAGCACACGTTAAAATGTGGGCAACTCTGCTGTCGCTGCGCAGGCACTGCAGCATGTAATCGCTCATGTGTGCCAGGCTCCCCAGAGGTAAGGACAAGCTGTCCTCTGTGGGAGGCGATCGTCATCATCCTCTGTATCGCCCCAGCCACGCACCAGGGATGTGCCTGCGCTGTGCTGGGTGCCACCCCGCTGTGAACCTGCTTCATCCTCATCCTCCTCCACCTCCTCCTCATCCTCCTCGTCCTCCAGTAGTGGTCCCTGGCTGGCCACATTTGTACCTGCCCTCTGCTGTTGCAAAAACCTCCCTCTGAGCCACTTCTAACAGACTGGCCTGAAAGTGCTAAAAACGACCCGTCATCCTCCTCCTCCTCCTCCTGGCCCTGGCCCACCTCCTCTTCCATCATCGCCCTAAGCGTTTTCTCTAGGAGACATAGAATTGGTATTGTCACGCTGATAACAGTGGCATCGCCACTGGCCATGTTGGTGGCGTACTCGAAACAGCGCAACAGGGCACACAGGTCTCGCATGGAGGCCCAATCATTGGTGGTGAAGTGGTGCTGTTCCGCAGTGCGACTGACCCGTGCGTGCTGCAGCTGAAACTCCACTATGGCCTGCTGCTGCTCGCACAGTCTCTCCAGCATGTGCAAGGTGGAGTTCCACCGGGTGGGCACGTCGCATATTAGGCGGTGAGCGGGAAGGCCGAAGTTCCGCTGTAGCGCTGACAGGCGAGCAGCGGCAGGATGTGAACGCCGGAAGCGCGCACAGACGGCCCGCACTTTATGCAGCAGCTCTGACATGTCTGGGTAGTTGTGAATGAACTTTTGCACCACCAAATTCAGCACATGCGCCAGGCAAGGGATGTGCGCCAAACCGGCTAGTCCCAGAGCTGCCACGAGATTTCGCCCATTATCGCACACCACCAGGCCGGGCTTGAGGCCCACCGGCAGCAACCACTGGTCGGTCTGTTGTTCAATACCCCGCCACAACTCCTGCGCGGTGTGGGGCCTGTCCCCAAACATATGAGTTTCAGAATGGCCTGCTGACGCTTACCCCGGGCTGTGCTGAAGTTGGTGGTGAAGGTGTGTGGCTGACTGGATGAGCTGGTGGAAGCAGAGGAGGAGGAGGAGGAAGCCGAGTAGGAGGAGGAGGCTACAGGAGGCAAAGAATGATGCCCTGTGATCCTTGGCGGCGGAAGGACGTGCGCCAAGGAACTCTCCGCCTGGGGCCCAGCCGCCACTACATTTACCCAGTGTGCAGTTAGGGAGATATAGCGTCCCTGGCCGTGCTTACTGGTCCACGTATCTGTGGTTAGGTGGACCTTGCCACAAATGGCGCTGCGCAGTGCACACTTGATTTTATCGGACACTTGCATGTGCAGGGAAGGCACGGCTGTCTTGGAGAAGTAGTGGCGGCTGGGAACCACATACTGGGGGACAGCCATGGCCATCAGCTGTTTGAAGCTGTCTGTGTCCACCAGCCGGAATGACAGCATTTCAAAGGCCAGTAGTTTAGAAATGCTGGCATTCAGGCCAAGGGCCTCGAGGGTGACTAGGTGGGAATTTGCGCTTCCTCTCAAAGGTTTGAGAGATGGAGAGCTGAACGCTGCTGTGTGAAATAGTGGAGACGCTAGGTGACGGTGGCGGTGGTGGTGGTGGTGTCGGTGGCACATCCTCTGTTTGCTGCTCGGCAGGTGGCAACATTCCTCTCGAGGCGGAAGCCGAGGCAGCAGCGGTAGAGGGAGCAGGGGGAGCCTGAGCGGGTTCCTTGTTTTTAAGGTGTGTACTCCACTGCAGTTCATGCTTTGCATGTAGATGCCTGATCATGCAGGTGGTGCTCAGGTTAAGAACGCTAATGCCTCGCCTCAGGGTCTGATGGCACAGCGTGCAAACCACTCTGGTCTTGTCGTCAGCACATTGTTTGAAGAAGTGCCATGCCAGGGAACTCCTTGAAGATGCCTTTGGGGTGCTGGGTCCCTGTTGGCGCTGGCCAATAGCAGGCGAACTCTCTGGACGGCGGCTGTTCTGCTTTTGCCCCTGCTCCTCTTTGGCTTCGCTGTTGTCTCGGTCTCACCACTGCCTCTTCCTCTGAACTATTTAAGTCAGCGGCACGACCTTCAGTCCATGTGGGGTCTAAGACCTCATCGTCCCTCTGCATCGTCTTCCACCCAGTCTTCCTCCCTGACCTCCTCCTGTTCAGTCTGCACACTGCAATAAGACGCGGCAGTGGGCACCAGTGTTTCGTCATCATCAGAGACTCGGTCACTCTGCTGTGGTGGTATTCCCATGTCCTCATCATCTGGATACATAAGTGGTTGTAAGGCCAGTGCATGGAATGTCTTCCACCGCTGGGGAAGGGCTAGGTGGACGCCCTGGAAAACCGTGGGAGCAGAGTCTTCAAACAGAATAAGAGACTGCTGCATAACTTGAGGCTCAGCCAGTTTCCCTGATATGCATGGGGGTGATGTGACAGACTGATGGGCTTGGTTTTCAGGTGCCACCTGTGCGCTTCCGCAGAAGACTGGGCGGAAGACAATGTGGTGAACGTGCTGGAAGCACTGTCGGCCACCCAATCGACTAATGCCTGTACCTGCTCAGGCCTTACCATCCTCATAACGGCATTGGGCCCCACCAAATATCGCTGTAAATTCTGCCGGCTACTTGAGGGAGTTGGTTCACTACTTTGTGCGCCTGAGGCCTAACGGCCACATCCTCTGTCAGCAACAGAGGCTCCACGGACACCACCACGACCGCGTCCTCGTCCCTTAATAGAATGTTTCCTCATTGTTGCGAGTCAACTCGCACCACAATAAAATATATTATTTTTTAGCCCCAAAATTCCCACACGGGGAGATATAATTCCTTTTTACAGGAGTAAAAACGTGCGGCCTACTGTTTCTGGTCTAACTAACACCAGATTGATTAAATTGGCCTTTTTTTCACCAAAATTACAACACTGGACAATGTAATGCCTTTTTGCGGTATTAATTACAAGAAGACTGCTGCTAATTGGACACCAGAATTTTTAAAATGCTAGTTTGTGTACATAAATTCCCACACTGGAAGATATAATTCCTTTTTCCTGTATTAATTACAAGAAAACTGCTGCAAATTGGACACCAGAATTTTTAATATGCTAGTTTTGGTACATAGATTCCCACACGGAGAGATATAATTCCTTTTTACAGGAGTACAAACGTGAGGCCTACTGTTTCTGGTCTAACAAACACCAGATTGATTAAATTGGCCTTTTTTTCACCAAAATTACAACACTGGACAATGTAATGCCTTTTTGCGGTATTAATTCCTTTTTACAGGAGTAAAAACGTGAGGCCTACTGTTTCTGGTGTAACTAACACCAGATTGATTAAATTGGCCTTTTTTTCACCAAAATTACAACACTGGACAATAATGCCTTTTTGCGGTATTAATTACAAGAAGACTGCTGCTAATTGGACACCAGAATTTTTAAAATGCTAGTTTGTGTACATAAATTCCCACACTGGAAGATATAATTCCTTTTTCCGGTATTAATTACAAGAAAACTGCTGCAAATTGGACACCAGAATTTTTAAAATGCTAGTTTTGGTACATAGATTCCCACATGGGGAGATATAATTCCTTTTTACAGGAGTAAAAACGTGAGGCCTACTGTTTCTGGTCTAACAAACACCAGATTAATTAAATTGGCCTTTTTTTCACCAAAATTACAACACTGGACAATAATGCCTTTTTGCGGTATTAATTACAAGAAGACTGCTGCTAATTGGACACCAGAATTTTTAAAATGCTAGTTTTGGTACATAGAATCCCACACGGGGAGATATAATTCCTTTTTACAGGAGTAAAAACGTGAGGCCTACTGTTTCTGGTCTAACAAACACCAGATTGATTAAATTGGCCTTTTTTTCACCAAAATTACAACACTGGACAATAATGCTTTTTTGCGGTATTAATTACAAGAAGACTGCTGCTAATTGGACACCAGAATTTTTAAAATGCTAGTTTTTGTACATAGATTCCCACACGGGGAGATATAATTCCTTTTTACAGGAGTAAAAACGTGAGGCCTACTGTTTCTGGTGTAACTAACACCAGATTGGCCTTTTTTTCACCAAAATTACAACACTGGACGATATAATGCCTTTTTGCGGTATTAATTACAAGAGGACTGCTGGTATTTCAGAACACCGGAATTTTTAAAATGCTAGTTTTGCTAGATAAATTTCCCACACTGGGAGAAATATTGCCTAAGCCTTTTTACAGTATTAATTACAACAGGAGTGCTTCTTCTGGTCTAACACCAGAATAATTTTATTATTACGGTGAAAGCTTTTTCTAATTTATATTTCTGGCACATAAAAAAAAATATATATTTCTGGCTGACAGTATTGGACTTGGCTGTAGTGGCACTGGCTAGCCTAGCTGGAACAGCACATTCATGGGATTTGCTATCCAAGTGGGTTACTTTCAGTTTCACCACTGATATATTAAATATCTTTGCAGTTAGTATGGGTGACACAAGCACAGCCAAACCCCTGATGTAGTATATCTATGAAAAAATCGACTATTACATGAGATTAATGGACGTTGTGGCAGCTTTTGCTGTAGCACCACAAGTCCCAAAATGGCCGCCGCCTATCAGCCCAGTAACATGTGCCAGAAAACGGTCTGCCCAGCCAGAAAAAAAATAGACTTTGACTGAGCAGCTGAATCACTGTTGTTCTGATTCACAGGTGTAGATTTTACACTTCTTTGGAGCTTTGGTTTAGACTCTGTGGCAGCTTGTGCTGGCGCACCACAAGTCCCAAAATGGCCACCGCCGGTCAGCCCAGTTACATGTGCCAGTAAAAATCGCTCTGGCCAGTCTCAACAAAATAGTGACTTTCAGTGAACAGCTCAGCTGAGTTGTTCTGATGCACAGGTGTAGAAAGGTAGATCATTCAATCACTTCTTTATCCCTGCCTATCTCGCCCTCACAGAAGCTGCATCCTCTCCCTACACTAGTCAGAGCAGTGTGACGTGCGGCGCTACGTTACTCCAGCTTAACCTGTTCCCGACCGCCGAACGCACGGATGCGTCCAGGCGGCGGCAGGTTTATTCCTCCTGGACGCATCCGTGCGTCATCTCGCGAGAGCCGAGAACTGCTGTGAACGCGCGCACGCGCGCGCACGCGCGTTCACAGCAGAGCGCGGCTCTGCAGTTGTACTACAGCCTGCCAGCGATGATCAATCGCTGGCAGGCTGTAAATGTAAAATAAATGAGATCAAAGTGGTATATCAGACGCTGTGTTGCTAACAGCGTCTGATATACCTAATACCTGGTCCTCTGGTGGTCCCATTTACTGGGATCGACCACCAGAGGACCAGGTAACAATGTAAAGTTGCACCAAACACTACACTAACCCCCCACCCCCTCACTTTATAACTACTATTAACCCTTTGTTAACCCCTGATCACCCCATATAGACTTCCTGATCACCCCCTGTCACTGATCACCCCCTGTAAGGCTCTATTCACATGTCCATATGTGTTTTGCGGATCCGCGATCCGCGACGCGGATCCGCAAAACACGGACACCGGCAATGTGCTTTACGCATTTTGCAGATCCGCACATTGCCAGAACTATATAGAAAATGCTTTTTCTTGTACGCAATTGCGGACAAGAAAAGGACATGTTCTATATTTTTGCGGAACGGAAGTGCAGACTCGAAGTGCGGATCCGCAATTCCGATCCGAGCGGGACAAAGTCTGTCCCCATAGAAATGAATGGGTCCGCAATTCCGCTCCGCAAACAGAATTTCGGACGTGTGAATGGAGCATAAGGGTCCCTTATCACCATCAGTTAGCTAGCTACTTGTTAGGTAGCTAGCGCCCAGCCCACCGCACCGCAGTCACTGATTTGGCAGAGATTTTTTCATCCACATTGATTGATGCGAATGAAAAAATCTGTGCCGCTCATTTTTTTTTTTTCAGCGCAGAGGCTGAACGGAAAAAATCTCATTACCCGTATGCTCAATATACGGAGAATCGCAGAAACTCCTAATGCTGGCCATACGTGTAATGATTGTGAGACCCTCAAATGCCAGAGCAGTACAAAAACCTCACATGTGACCCCATTTTAGAAAGAAGACACCCCAAGGTATTCGCTGAGGGGTATGGTGAGTTCATGCAAAATTTTATTTTTTTGTCACAAGTTAGTGGAATATGAGACTTTGTAAAAAAAAAAAAAAATCAATTTCCGCTAACTTGTGCCAAATTTTTTATTTTTTCTGTGAACTCGCCATGCCCCTCACGGAATACCTTGGGGTGTCTTCTTTCCACAATGGGGTCACTTGTGGGGTATTTATACTCACCTGGCATTTTAGGGGTCCTAAAGCCGTGAGAATCCAAATGCGTAAAAATGTCCTGTGAAATCCTAAAGGTACTCATTGGATTCGGGCCCTTTGCGCATCTTGGCTGCAAAAAGTGTCACTCATGTGGTATCGCCGTACTCAGGAGAAGTAGGGCAATGAGTTTTGGGTGTATTTTACATATACCCATACTGGGTGAGAGAAATATCTCTGTAAATGACAACTTTTTAATTTTTTTATACAAGGTTGTCAATTTACAGCGATATTTTTCACACAAAGTATGGGTATATGTAAAAATACACCCCAAAACACATTGCCCTACTTCTTCTAAATACGGCGATACCACATGTGTGACACTTTTTGCAGCCTGATGCAAAGGGCCCAAATTCCAACGAGTACCTTTAGCTTTTACATGGCTGCTCACAGTTTAGCCTCGCCCAAAATGCCAGAACAGTACAAACACCCCACAAATGACCCCATTTTGGAAAGAAGACACCCCAAGGTATTCACTGAGGGGCATAGTGAGTCCGTGAAAAATTTAACTTTTTGTCAAAAGTTAGCAGAAAGGGAGACTTTATGAGAAAAACTATAAAAAATCACTTCCGCTAACTTGTGCCAAAAAAATCTTCTATGAACTCGCCATGCCCCTCATGGAATACCTTGGGGTGTCTTCTTTCCAAAATGGGGTCACATGTGGGGTATTTATACTGCCCTGGCATTTTAGGGGCCCTAAAGCGTGAGAAGAAAAATGCGTAAAATGCCATCCTTAAAGGTACTCATTGGTTTTAGGGCCTTTGCGCATCTTGGCTGCAAAACAGTGGCACACATGTGGTATCGCCGTACTCAGGAGAAGTAGGGCAATGTGTTTGGGGTGTATTTTTACATATACCCATGCTGGGTGAGAGAAATATCTCTGTAAATTGACAACTTTGAATAAAAAATGTAAAAAGTTGTCGTTTACAGCGATATTTCTCACACCCAGCATGGGTATATGTAAAAATACACCCCAAAACACATTGCCCTACTTCTGCTGAGTACGGCGATACCACATGAGTGACACTTTTTTGCAGCCAAGATGCGCAAAGAGGCCCAATTCCAACGAGTACCTTTAGGATTTCACAGGGCATTTTTATGCATTTGGATTCTCACGCTTTAGGGCCCCTAAAATGCCAGGTCAGTATAAATACCCCACAAGTGACCCCATTTTGGAAAGAAGACACCCCAAGGTATTCCGTGAGGGGCATGGCGAGTTCACTGAATTTTTATTTTTTTGGCACAAGTTAGCGGAAATTGATATATATTTTTTTTTTTTTTTTTACAAAGTCTCTTATTTCACTAACTTGTGACAAAAAATAAAATTTTACATGAACTCACCATACACCTCACAGAATACCTTAGGGTGTCTTCTTTCTAAAATGGGGTCACATGTGGGGTATTTATACTGTCCTGGCATTTTAAGGGCCCCTAAAGCGTGAGAAGAAGTCTGGAATCCAAATGCGTAAAAATGCCCTGTGAAATCCTAAAGGTACTCATTGGTTTTAGGGCCCCTTTGCGCATCATGGCTGCAAAAAAGTGTCACACATGTGGTATTGCCGTACTCAGGAGAAGTAGGGCAATGTGTTTTGGGGTGTATTTTTATATATACCCATACTTTGTGTGAGAAATATCGCTGTAAACGACAACTTTTAAAAAAATTTTATACAAAGTTGTCAGTTTACAGAGATATTTCTCTCACCCAACATGGGTATATGTAAAAATACACCCCAAAACACATTGCCCTACTTCTTCTGAGTACGGCGATACCACATGAGTGACACTTTTTGCAGCCTGGGTGCGCAAAGGGGCCCAAATTCCAACGAGTACCTTTAGGTTTTACAGGGCTGCTCACAATTTAGCCCCGCCCAAAATGCCAGAACAGTAAACACGCCCCACAAATGACCCCATTTCGGAAAGTAGACACCCCAAGGTATTCACTGAGGGGCATAGTGAGTCCGTGGGAGATTTTTTTTTTTTGCCAGAAGTTAGCAGAAATGGAAACTTTATTATTTTTATTTTTTCCTCAGAAAGTGTCATTTTCCGCTAACTTGTGAAAAAAAATGAAATCATACATGAACTCACCATGCCCCTCCGCGAATACTTTGGGGTGTCTTCTTTCTAAAATGGTGTCATTTGGGGGTTATTTATACTATCCTGGCATTCTAGCACCTGAAGAAACATGACAGGCGCTCAGAAAGTCAGAGCTGCTTCAAAATGCCGAAATTCACTTTTTGCACCATAGTTTGTAAACGCTATAACTTTTACCCAAACCAATAAATATACACTTATTGGACTTTTATTTAATCAAAGACATGTAGAACAATAAATTTAGAGAAAAATGTATATAGAAATGTAGTTTTTTTGAAAATTTTACAACAGAAAGTGAAAAATGTCATTTTTTTGCAAAAATGTCGTTAAATTTTTATTAATAGCAAAAAAAGTAAAAATGTCAGCAACAATGAAATACCACCAAATGAAAGCTCTATTAGTGAGAAGAAAAGGAGGCAAAATTCATTTGGGTGGTAAGTTGCATGACGGAGCAATAAACGGGTAAAGTAGTGTAGTGCGGAATTGTAAAAAGTGGCCTGGTCATTAAGGGTGTTTAAGCTAGGGGGGCTGAAGTGGTTAAATAGAGGCTGGGTCACATGCTGCACTTGGCCAATCACAGCCATGCCATTAGTAGGCATGGCTGTGATGGGCTCTTAGGGCAAGAAGTAAAACGCTAGCTGATAGGCTGCTGTGCAGCCCTTCAGAAAGCGGGAAGTAATCGACGAACACCGGACCCGAACCCGAACTTTTTTGAAAATGTCCGGGTTCGGGTCCGTGTCACGGACACCCCAAAATTCGGTACGGACCCGAACGATTTTCGAACTGTTCGCTCAACACTAATGATGACGCAAAAAAAAAAATAACAATTCTGTCAATGTTTCAAGGATCAGCAACCTTGGCACTCCAGATGGTCTGAAGCTACAACTCCCAGAATCCTCCTTTCACTTCTGTGGGAGTTACTAAAACAGCTAAATAGTTTTGCATGCTGGGAGTTGTAGTTTCACAGCAGCTGAAGTACCGAAGATTGCTGATCCCTGATATATACAGTTATATACCCATATCCATATATGTCCATATATGTTTGGACACTGACACAAATTTTGTTTTATTACCAGTTTACTAAAACATATTCAAGTTATAGTTATATAATGGACATGGATACAAAGTCCAGACTTTTAGCTTTCATTTGGATGAAGGGTTTAGGAGTTTCAGCTCCTATATATGTGGTGCCCTGTTTTTAAAGGGACCAAAAGTAATCGGACAATTGACTCAAAGGCTGTTTCATGGACAGGTTGGGCAATGATTTCATGATTTCACTCTCAATAAAGCACATAAACGGCCTGGAGTTGATTTGGGGTGTGGTGTTTGCATTTTGAAGATTTTGCTGAGAAGTAAACGTGCAGTCAAAGGAGCTCTCCATGCACATGAAACAAGCCATCCTTCATCTGCAAAAACAGAAAAAAATCTGAGAAATTGCTACACTATAAGGAATGGCAATAACTACAGTTTGGTACACCCTGATAAAGAAAGAAAGAAATAGCACTGGTAACCTCAACAATGCAAAAAGACCTGGACGTCCACGGAAGACAGCAGTGATGGATGATCGCAGACTAATTACCATGGTGAAGAGAATCCTCTTCCCAACAGCCAACCAAGTGAACAACACTCACTAGCATATAGGCATATCAATATCCATATCTAACATTAAGAGAAGACTGCATGAAAGTAAATACAGAGGGTTCACTGCACGGTGCAAGCCACTCATAAGCCTCAAGAATAAAATGGCTAGATTGGACTTTGCTAAAAAAAAGAATATCTTAAAAAAACAGGACACTTCTGGATGAAAATTCTTTGGACAGATGAAACCAAGATCAACCTCTACCAGAATGAAGGAAAGAAGAAAGTATGGCTCAGGCATAGTATACATAGGTGGACATAGGTCCAAAGCATACCACATCATCTGTAAAACATGGCAGAGGCAGTGTGATGGCTTGGGCATGCATGGCTGCCAGTGGCAATGGGTCCCTAGTCTTTATTGATGATGTGACACAGGACAGAAGCAGCCAGATATATTCTGGGGTTTTCAAAGACTGTGTGCTCAAATCCAGTCAAATGCAGCCAAACTGATTGGTCGGCGATTCATTATAAAGATGGACAGTGACCCAAAACATAAAGCCAAAGCAACCCAGGAGTTTATTAAAGCAAAAAAGTGGAATATTCTTGAATGGCTAAGTTGGTCACCTGATCTGAACCCAATAGAGCATGCACTTCACTTGTTAAAGACTAAACTTCAGACAGAAAGGCTCACAAACAAACAACAACTGAAAACCGCTGCTGTAAAGGCCTGGCAGAGCATTAAAAGGAGGAAACAGCGTCCGATGATGTCCATGAATTCAAGACTTCAGAGAGAGATTACCAACAAAGAGTTTTCAACCAAGTATCTTAAATGAACATTTTATTTACAATTATTTAGTCTGTCCGATTTCTTTTGAGCCCCTGAAATGGAGGGTTGAGTTTAAAAAATGCTTTAGTTCCTCTCATTTTTATGCAACATTTTGTTCAACCCACTGAATTAAAGCTGAAAGTCTGAACTTCAAAAAAAATCCATTGTGGTAATGTGCAGAGCAAAAATTAGAAAAATGTTTTCTCGGTCCAAATATATATGGCCCTAACTGTATAGTATCATTCCTAGTATATGATATCTGGGGAACATATCAAAGATATGGAATCTAGAGTAAACTTGAATACAAAGCTGTTAATTTCATTCATATAGGACTTGACACAATAGTGTCCATTAGAGATGGCTGAGAAGTTTTAAAACATTTGCCAGTTTTCTTTTAAGAAATTTGCTTAGTTCTGAATTCATTTGTCAGGAAACATGTTAAATCAGCTATATCCCAGCCTGCAGGGAAAGTGTATCTTGGTGTACATCACTTTGCATTGCAACAACATAAACTCTTAACAGCAATATCAAAGATTGGTGTGGTTTAACCAAGAACACCTATCAAGTACAACTACTCCACACCATATCATTATAAAAATAAATTTTTATTATTATGGATACACATAGTAACAATATAAGATCACAATAGTGAAAGGTAACGAGAAGAAACATCTTATCTATATTTATGTACACTCTGGACGTATTTAACAACCATTAAGCTGGGTTTTCGGATTGTATCTTATCATCTGTGGGTATTTTGTCCGGGCACATGCTGGCTTATGTGTTTTTCTTCTCGTTACCTTTCACTATTGTGATCTTATATTGTTACTATGTGTATCCATAATAATAAAAATTTATTTTTATTGCAACAACATGCATAGCTAGTCTTTCTGGTAGTGAAACAGTTACTGTGCATCAGTATGACAGGCAGGTCACATACAGTATATGGACAAGTGCATTGTCATGCAGGCCACCAACAGTCCTTGCTAACCCCTAGCTAAACCAAAAGAAAAACATGACCGCTGGATGACAGTGGCAGCTATGGCCTGCTGCTGCGCCTGCCGCTACCTTAACCCCCCCTCCCCACACTTCCTCTGTTGCTACTTCTGCCAGCTCCAGCAACATTTTTGCCACTGCCCGTTCCTTTGGAGGGCCCTGACAACTGCCTGTTGGACATACTGTACTGTAACATCAACTGTTTATGTAAAATAATTTATACAATGTCAATATTGACACCCCACTAACACTAAAAGGACATAGGTTATTCCCCCCAATTTGAGAATCAAGGCCTAATAGAATTGCTTATGTAAAAAACAAGGTGGACACCACACTAACAGTAGAACAAGACAGGTTATTCACCCCAATTTGAGAATCAAAGAGTAATAGAATTGTTTATCTATTAAAAAATGTTGACACCCCAATAACAGTAGAACTAGACAGCTTATTCACCCCAATTTGAGAATCAATGCGTAAAAGAGTTGCTTATATATTAAACAAGGTGGACACCCTAATAACAGTAAAATTAGAACACTTATTCACCCCAGTTTGAGAATCAAGGCCTAATATAATTGCTTATCTATTAAACAAGGAGGACACTGTTCAATTAGATAACTCTGTGCCCTACCCAGGGATTGACGCAAACTCTGCTGTCTCCTATGGATCCCTTCAGCTTCAGATTACAGTCCCTGCAGTGACCTCTATGCTCTCCTTAAAGTGTGTAAAAACTCTCCTTATGATCTCCCTACACTGTCCCTGCACTCTCCCTATCCAATATTCCACAATTAAAGGCATTTAGAAACACTGTCCTTTGCATTTGTCATATCTCTGCCTATGCTTAGATCACAGTGAAATAGCGGAGACTGTGTAGTACGAGTCTTTTATAGGGCTGTGACATCACAGGGCTAGCTAGCTGCTGATTGTCTGTCTGCATGGCATTATGGGTGATCTCGCATTCCCAGGTTTCTTACTTTCACTTTGTAACATGTGTAGCCGCCATTTTAGAAAAAAAAAGATTTGTTACCACAAAGCGCAAGGAAATTCAGATTAAGGCCTCTTTAACACGAGCGTGATGGATTGGCACCGGTTGCATTCAGGGTGCATTCAGTGAAACTTGTCTGTGATTGCGTTCAGTTAATTTTTTCGCGCAAGCAAGTGCGGATGCAATGGGTTTTTCACTGATGGTTGTTAGGAGATGTTGTTTGTAAACCTACAGTTTTTTATCACGCACGTGAAAAACGCATTTGATGTGTTTTTCACGTGCGTGATAAAAAACTGTAGGTTTACAAACAACATCTTCTAGCAACCATCAATAACATGCAGTAACACGCATAGGGAGTCTGCTCTGGTAGTGAAATGATACTGCATGTCCGTACGACATGCATATGACAGGTGTCGCTCTTAGAATCACTGCACACTTCATTTATTTGGGCAGTCATGGGGCCAAAACTGTCCAAATAACTCAAGTGTGAACTTAATCTTACAGGTGAATGTTAGCATTAAGAAGAAGCACACCGTCAGCAGCTGATTCCACATAGATGTCTACAGAACCTGTTCTATTAAACGCTTATACAAGTAGATCCCTCCGACAGAGTGGAGAGGGAGTCAGCAGTAAGTTTGTGTTGACGTCACTGATTATTTTGCCCTTCCTCTGATCCGTCAGAACAATAACCCACAAAAAACAGATTCTGTCTGTTGAGCATCCACGTTCACTTGTTCAGCATTTGGTCAATAATCCATCAGTATTGCTAATGTAAAAAAAAACAGGCGTGAATCCAAAACAGAGATAACATGTGAATAGAATATTTGCATGTCTTCTGTGTTTTGTACCCACTCCTGCTTTTGGCTACCAAATAATAAGCCAATTCTAATAGGACCATACAGGCCTTACAGCTGCTACACAGACCGGATCCGTTGTGAGTCTCATTTTTCCTTCCTACTAACAGATCAGAAGAAGGGTCAAATAAATGATGTCAGCCAGGCCGAAAGGCAAAATAGTGGCCCAGTTATGAAGTGGTGAGGTGGAAGCAGCATGAGGAGGCCACAGAGTGGCAAAATGACAGTGTGGAGATGGCATCAGCAGCATCATGAGGCCACAGAGTGGCAAGGTGACAGTGTGGAGGTGGAAGCAGCATGAGGAGGCCACAGATGGCACAATGACATTGTGGCCCTCATTTTTTTCAACTTTTCCAAAACACAAAAGGACTTTCACCAGATAAGTGCAACTATGAATGGCGTATATATTTTTATTTTGCCACTAATACATGATAAACTGGGCTTTAGAATATATCACTGCACCGCAGAACGGCAAATAGGTCCTAATTTTTTTCCACTTATTCATAACACAAAAGGATTTTCAACAGATAAGTATAACGCAGAACGGCGAAAATATTTTTATTTCACCATTAATACAGGGCAAACTGGGCTTTAGAATATATCACTGCACCGCACAAGGGCAAATATATTTTTCTTTTGCCACTAATACATGGCAAAAAGGGTTTTCCAACCTATAACTGTACCGCACAAGGGCAAATAAGACGTACTGTAGGAATATTTCCTTGCAATAAACCCTGTTAATGGCGGATCAAACAGCACTTTCACTCTAATAACAAGAACGGTTTGGTAGAATGACAGAGCTGTATACTGGCAATTTGGATCCCCAGTCAGTGCACCAAGGCATAATAGGATTGTTCCTATTACCCAGTTTGCAGCCTCCCCTACTGAACCCTGGTCTACATAAATGCTGTGGAACGATTCCTTGCTATCCTTTACCTGCACTTATAAATCGTTTTTTCACCACAATCAAGTCTTTCCTATCACTGTCCCTAGCGCCTGCAGACATCTCTCCCTGTACTAAGTACACTGGTAAATGGCAGAATCTAAGATGGCTGATGCTTTTGTGGTGAATCAAATTTTCCTTTAAATTCAGATCAAAGTCCACTTTGGATACTTTGATTTGCTCAACCCTAATTGTGAGTAGATTTATCTTTTCCATCTTGTTCTGACCTGTTCAATTTTAAGCTAGTTTTAAAAATATTTAAGACAAAATGAATCGCTTAACTCTTCAGTGCATAACAATGCCAAATATGTGTAGGTTGTATGACACCACTATAGTGCCCAGAACAAGGACCTTGTTTTAAATTTACATGTATTGCTCTCTCTTAGATTCATGTGCAGCATCTGCTTAGAGAAGATAACCATCCAAGTTCAGAATTTTGTCAGGTGCAGAGGCAGATACGTCTCATCCATATGGGTAAATAAAGTTAGACTTTTTTTAACGTTTACTTGGTGTGTCACCGTTTTTATGGATTTCCTTGTTTAAGAATATCGCCAGAATCCGCCCGTTTCTTACGGTGGAAACGGCAAAAACTCTTGTTGTTGCCCTGATTAATTCTCGTCTTAACTACTGCAACGCATTACTAATCAGTCTTCTTCTCACTAAACTGTCCCCCCTTCAGTTTGTTCTAAATGCTGCAGCCAGGCTTATCTATCCATTCAACAGCTACAATGATGCTACTAGTTTGTGCCAGTCACTTCACTGGTTGCCCATCCACCACAGAATACAGTTGAAACTTCTCAACCTCACCCACAAAGCTCTCCACAGTGCTGCACCTCCATATATCTCCTCCCTCATCTCCATCTACCATCCTACTCATGCTTTCTGTTCTGTTAGTGACATAAGATTAACCCCTTAAGGACACGGCCCTAATTCACCTTAAGGACCAGGCCATTTTTTCAAAATCTGACCACTGTCCCTTTAAGTGTGAATAACTTTGAAACGCTTTTACTTACCCAGGCCGTTCTGATATTGTTTTTTCGTCACATATTCTTCTTTACAACACTACTAAAATTGGGTCAAAAAAGTTAATTTTTTTGCATTAAAAAATTGAATTTTTACCAAAAATTTGGAAAATTTAGCAAATTTTAAAGTTTCAGTTTCTCTACTTCTATAATACATAGAAATACCTCCCAAAAAAGGGATGATTTTACATTTCCCATATGTCTCCTTCATGTTTGGAGCATTTTGGAAATGCCATTTTATTTTTTGGGGATGTTACATAGCTTAGAAGTTTAGAAGCAAATTTTGAAATTTTTCAGAAATTTTCCAAATTCCACTTTTATGGACCAGTCCAGGTCTGGAGTCACTTTGTGAGGCTTACATAATAGAAACCGCCCAAAAATCACCCCATTTTAGAAAGTACACCCTCAAGGTATTCAAAGCTGGGTTTACAAACGTTGTTAACCCTTTAGGTGTTCCACCACAGTTCATGGAAGATGGAGAAACAATTTTGGAATTTAGAATTTTTGGAAAAATTTCCATTATAATCCATTTTTCCAGTAATAAAGTGAGGGCTACCTGCCAAACAAAACTCAATATGGGTTGCCCTGATTCTCTAGTTTACAGAAACACCCCATATGTGGTCCTAAACTACTGTTTGGCCAAACGGGAGGACATTGAACGAGGGGAACGCCATATGGGTTTTGAATGGCAGATTTTGCAGGACTGGTTTTTTTAACACCATGTCCTATTGCAAGCCCCCTGATGCACCCTAGCATAGAAATTCCAAAAAGTGACTCCATCTAAGAAAGTACACCCTCAAGGTATTCAAAGCTGGGTTTACAAACGTTGTTAACCCTTTAGGTGTTCCACCACAGTTCATGGAAGATGGAGAAACAATTTTGAATTTAGAATTTTGGAAAATTTCCATTATAATCCATTTTTTCCAGTAATAAAGTGAGGGCTACCTGCCAAACAAAACTCAATATGGGTTGCCCTGATTCTCTAGTTTACAGAAACACCCCATATGTGGTCCTAAACTACTGTTTGGCCAAACGGGAGGACATTGAACGAGGGGAACGCCATATGGGTTTTGAATGGCAGATTTTGCAGGACTGGTTTTTTAACACCATGTCCTATTGCAAGCCCCCTGATGCACCCTAGCATAGAAATTCCAAAAAGTGACTCCATCTAAGAAAGTACACCCCTCAAGGTATTCCAAGCTGGGTTTACAAACGTTGTTAACCCTTTAGGTGTTCCACCACAGTTCATGGAAGATGGAGAAACAATTTTGGAATTTAGAATTTTTGGAAAAATTTCCATTATAATCCATTTTTCCTGTAATAAAGTGAGGGCTACCTGCCAAACAAAACTCAATATGGGTTGCCCTGATTCTCTAGTTTACAGAAACACCCCATATGTGGTCCTAAACTACTGTTTGGCCAAACGGGAGGACATTGAACAAGGGGAACGCCATATGGTTTTTGAAAGGCAGATTTTACTGGACTGGTATATTTACACCATGTACCCTTTCAAGCCCCCTGCTGCACCCCTAGAGTAGAAACTCCATAAAAGTGACCCCATCTAGGAAACTACAGGATATGGTGGTTGTTGTTTTGGGACTATTTTAGGGTAAATTTGATTTTTGATTGCTCTATATTACACTTTTTGAGGCAATATAGCAAAAATGGAAATTCTAAAATTGTTAATACATTTGCCATTCATTTTTGTGGAACACCTAAAGGGGTAACCAAGTTTGTAAAGTGATTTTTGAATACCTTGAGGGGTGTAGTTTCTTAGATGGGGTCACTTTTTTGGAGTTTCTAGTCTAGGCTACATCAGGGGGGCTTCTAATGGGACATGGTGTAAATAAACCAGAATATCAAAATCTGCCTTCCAGAAACCATATGGTGTTCCCTTCGTTCTATGCCCTGCCTTGTGGCTATATAGCCATTTATGACCACATATGGGGTGTTTCTGCAAACTACAGAATCGGGGCAATAAATATTTTTTTTTATTTTTACTGTTAACCCTTGCTTTATTACTGGAAAATATGGATTAAAATGGAAAATTTGCCACTTTTTTTGATGTTGGGTGACATAAATGGCTTTATTAAACACTGTTTTTATTTTTTATTTTTAACGTCGTTCATCCGAGGGGTTGGGTCTAATGTTATTTTTATAGGGCAGATTATTACGGACGCACCAATACCTAATATGTCTACTTTCTTTGATTTATTCAGATTTCACACTAGATTATCCTATTAGTAAAATGATCTGTTTTTTTCCCAATCTAAATAGCCTGGCGGCTGCAGTTTTTTTTTTTGGGGGGGGACTATATAATGTAGGGGCTCATTTTTTGCGGGATGAGATGGCGGTTTTATTGGCACTATTTGGGGGTGCATACGACTTTTTGATCGCTCGCTATTACACTTTTTTTGATGTTGGGTGACAATAAAAATGGCTTTTTGGACATAAAAAATAAATAAAAACTAAGTCGTTTTTCCAAGGGGTTGGGTCAAATTTTATTTTTATAGAGCAAATTTTTACGAACGTGGCGATGCCCAATATTTATGGCTCTCAGACTTAGGAGACACTAAAACAGGCATCCTCAAAAGCGGCCCTCAGATGTTGTAAAACTACAATTCCCACTATGCCTTGCTGATACCTGTAGCTGGGCATGCTGGGAGTTGTAGTTTTACAACAACTGGAAGGCCGCATTTTGAGGATGCCTGCACTAAAACTAATATTTTTGGGGAAAAAAATTGTTTCTGTGCCTCCAAAGACTGAGAGCCATAGTTTTTTATGTTCTCTAGGGGACTGTAGGGAATTATAAAAATTTAGAACTCCATGGAAGTGTGATACTCCCTGAAGCAATTGATAACGCAGAGGCCCGGATGATCGGGGCACGTGTCGCATTGAATGGTGGTGTCCTTCCGTATCCCCTCTTGCGACACACTCTGCACTTTTTTGGGTTCGTCCCTCTTTCCAGTATGGGGACCACACCTGGAAAGTGTTGGCCAGGGACGATCCGGGCGCCCTAATTCTCGAGGTACTCCGACCTGCTCTTTCCCGGTCTGAAAAGATCAGGTCCTTGAGGACTGCCTCATAGAATTGGAGGAAAGTCTCTGTGCTGCCAGCGCTCGGCATAGTACAAAAGCGTTGTACAAGGCAACCTGTACCATGTAGACCGCAACTTTTTTGTACCATGCCCGGGTTTTCCGCATGGCATTATATGGTTGGAGAACTTGATCAGACAGATCAACTCCACCCATATACCGATTGTAGTCGACGATACAATCGGGTTTGAGGACCGTTGCCGTGGATCCTCGCACAGAGACTGGGGTGATGCCGTTACCATGGATTGTGGTCAGCATAAGGACATCCCTCTTGTCCTTATATCTGACCAGCAACAGGTTGTCGCTGGTAAGGGCACGGGTCTCACCCTGGGGATGGGTACCTGGAGGGGTAGGTAGGGAGGCCACGCTGATTTTTCCGCACGGTCCCACAAGCTGAACGTGGATCTGGCGGCAAGGGACCTGAACAAGGGAATGCTGGTATAAAAGTTGTCCACGTACAGGTGGTAACCCTTATCCAGCAGTGGGTGCAAAGGTCCCACACGATTTTCCCGCTAACACCCAGAGTGGGGGACATTCTGGGGGTTCAATACGGGAATCTCGTCCCTCGTACACACGAAATTTGTAAGTGTACCCTGAGGTACTCTCACAAATTTTGTAGAGCTTCACGCCATACCTCGCTCGCTTAGTGGGAATGTATTGGCGGAAACTGAGTCTCCCTTGAAAGCAACGAGAGCTCATCAATCGCCACCTCCCTTCCAGGTATGTAGGCCTGCGCGAATGCGGCCCCAAAGTGATCGATGATTGGCCGTATCTTGTACAGCCGGTCATAGGCAGGATCAGTTTGGGGGACATGCTGCATTATCTGCATAATGCAGGCATTTCCGTATGGCCTCAAACCTTGAGCGTGTCATGGCCATACTGTACAGTGGGGTCTGGTAGAGGACGTCCCCACTCCAGTATTGCCTGACACTGGGTTTTGAACTAAACCCATATGCAGCACGAGGCCCCAAAAGGTCCTCATTTCGGCTGCACTGACTGGCGTCCAGCCACCGGGTCTAGCCAAAAAGGAACCTGGGTGCTGAGCGACGAACTGTTGGGCGTACAGATTCGTCTGCTCCACCATCAGATTCACCAGTGGGTCACTGAAAAAAAACTGAAATAGTCTATTTCAGTGAACCCCACTGTGGGAATCTGGATTCCAGGATTGCCAGCAAAATCCGGAATCACAGGCTCATAGTCCACTGGGGACACCAGCTAAGTTCACCGGTAGGGGGCTCCGGTGCGCTTATTTGGTGGGCCGGGAAACCAGTACGAGCCCCAGGGCTGCTCGTACTGGTGTGGGCCACAGGGTCCCTAGCATGTGGGGCCCTTGGCTCCGCCTGGCGGCGTCTCCGCCGCCTTGGGAGCTCATCATCATCAGATGATGATGAGGAGGATGCAGATGACAGGAGGAAGGTGGGGTCATCGTCATCCTCACTGGCGCCTCGGTGTCGGAGAGCATCTGGGCGTATGCCTCCTCCACCGTGAACAGCTGGCGGGCCATGGGTGTGTGTGCGTGTATGTGCGTGTGTGTCAAACTTTATTGTATGTGCGTGTGTGTTGGGGCGGGTGTTCGCGTACTAATAAGAAAAAAAATGTTATGGGCAAGTTCAAACTTGCTGATCAGCTGTCCGGCACTGATCAGCAGTGGGTCGAGCGATGCGCTAACAGTGGCCGGACGCAAAGAGTGCCGGCCACAGTAAGCACACGAAAAAGTGGTGGCGGAGGGTGGTGGTGGGTGGCGGAGGGGTTAGCGGGTGGTTTGTGGCGGAGAAGGGAGGCGGAGGTTAGTGGCGGGTGGCGGAGGGGTTAGCGGGTGGTTTGTGGCGGAGGTGGGTGGCAGAGGTGGGTGGCGGAGGAGGGAGGCGGGTGGTGGAGGGGGTTAGCGGGTGGTTTGTGGCGGAGGGAGGTGGAGGGAGTTAGCGGGTGGTTTGTGGCGGAAGTGGGTGTCGGAGGCGGGTGGCGGAGGAGGGAGGCGGGTGGTGGAGGGGTTAGCGGGTGGTTTGTGGCGGAGGGAGGTGGAGGGGTTAGTGGGTGGTTTGTGGCGGAGGGAGGTGGTGGAGGGGTTAGCGGGTGGTTTGTGGCGGAGGGAGGTGGTGGAGGGGGTTAGCAGGTGGTTTGTGGCGGAGGGGGTGGCGGAGAAGGGAGGTGGGTGGCAGAGGTTGGTGGCAGAGGGTGGGGCGGCAGAGGGGATAGCGGAGTGGGGGATCAGCACCCCTGGGTGGGTTTAGGGCGCACAGCTAAGTGCTGTGGACCCCAACCACCACAGGCAGCACAGCAAATAAACTTTTTTTTTTTTTTTGGGGGGTTCCTAAAACTAAACTGTCCCTTCTATCCCTGCCTAAACTACCTCTCCCTCACTGACCCTAACCTACCTGATGGATGGGTGCAGGAGGGTGATGGGAGCTGAAGTAGGGAGGTCACACGAGCGGTCTTGTCCGGGCGCGCGGCAGCAGCAAGAGGAGGGGAGAGAGGAGCGACGGGAGTTTGAATCCGCCGCCTCTCCCTGACCAATCAGGAGAGATCACCGCCGCCACCGCCCCAAATCAAGAACGGTGATTGGTGGTGTGATATCACACCACCGATCACCGTTATTTTCCGGTTCATCAGGTCACCGCGGACCCGAATGAACCGGAAACGCAATAAACCGCAGGTCTGAATTGACCTGCGGTTTACTGCGATCGCCGATGCGGGGGGGTTACACGACCCCCCTCGGCATGTTAACATGGTTCCTGCTGCAAGATCGCAGCAGGAACCATGTTTCTAGCGCGTTTTTTTTTTTTACTACACGTGATTTAATACAGGGCGTATGGGTACGCCCTGTGTCCTTAAGGACTCGGACATTAGGGCGTACCCATACGCCCTGTGTCCTTAAGAGGTTAATAACCTGCATAGTTCGGACCTCTCACTCCCGTCTTCAAGACTTTTCTCGAGCTGCACCTACTCTCTGGAATACTCTGCCCCGGAATATTAGGTAAATTCACAACTTCTTCACCTTCAAACGTGCCTTAAAAACACATCTTTTCAGGCAGGCTTATCAAGCCTCCTAAAATGACTTTTCCAGGGTGCATAAAAGAAGAGATCCTGTCCCAGGGAGACCAATAGTCTCAGGGAATGACAACCTTACACAGGGCGCAAGCCAATACATTGATCGGATTCTTAGAGAATTTGTGACATCACTCCCATCATTCATTAGGGATACCAAAGATCTACTCCTGAAGTTGAATGACATTTCCTTCCCTCCAGAAATTTTACTGGCCAGCTTGGACGTCGAATCCTTATATAGCAGTATACAGCACCCTCTTGGACTTTCTGCGGCGAAATATTTTTTGGACACAAAAAGCACTGTTTTTAGGGAGCACAATCAATTTGTTTTGACACTTCTGAGTTTTGTTTTGGAACACAATTTTTTTACATTCCAGGACCGTATCTATGAGCAGACAACAGGGACTGCAATGGGTACGGCCTGTGCACCCACTTTCGCAAACCTTTTTTTAGGGTGGTGGGAAAATGAAAACGTTTTTGTGGATGAGCTGTCACTATATACCTGCCACATATTATTCTGGGGCAGGTATATAGATGACATTCTCATCATTTGGGATGGTACACGCCCCTTTTTCCTGGAATTTGCACAGGCACTGAATCATAATAACATTGGGATGAAATACACGTATGAAATACATGAGAATGAGATTACCTTTTTAGATTTAAAAATTAAAAAATTAATGGATGGGTCACTGAGCACAGAAATTTTTAGGAAATCGACGTCTACAAATGGGTACCTGCATTGGACCAGTTGGCACCCTATTCCCTTAAAAAGAGGAATACCAACTGGCCAGTATCTCCGCGCTCGACGGAACTGTTCAAACGAAGGAAGCTTTCTGGAGGAAAGCAAGGAACTATACCTAAGATTTAGAGATCGAGGGTACCCGAAGACCCCTCTAAAAAGAGCTTTTAATAGAGCAAAACAACAGAAAAGAGAAGACCTATTGGGTCCCAAGGAGGAGCAGGAGGTAAAAACAATCAGGTGTATTGGGACTTATGATAGAGGTGCCCAGGATATGAGAAAAATACTACAGAAACACTGGGGTATTTTACAGTCTGATAGGGATCTGAGAGAAGTCATAATGACATATCCAAATATCACTTACCGTAGAGGCCAAAATTTAATAGACCTATTGGTCCATAGCCATTTTCAGGAACGGAGAACAGAGGCAAAAATTGGAGTAGGATCTGTAATAGGATCGATGCCATGTGGAGATTGCAGTTTCTGCAAATATATCTGCAAGATAAAATCATTTGTGAATCCAGATGATGAAAAGAGATATGAAATAAGACAGAGGATAAATTGTAAAACCAAAGGCGTTATATATGCTGCATCTTGTACATGCCCGAAATTATATATTGGGAAGACTACGCAAGAATTGAGGCGTCGTATTTCGGGACATTTAAGTACTATTGAGACCAAAAAAGACACACCTATATCCAGACATATCAGATATCAACATAATAGTAATATCAACCATCTAAAATTCTGGGGCATAGAAAAAATTACCTTGGGCCCTAGAGGTGGAAACTTGGATAAAAAACTTTTACAGCTGGAGGCTCGCTGGATACATAGGTTGAATACGATGTCACCAATAGGTCTCAATGAGGGTTTTTCCTTCGCAGCATTTATCTAAATATATACAAGAGAACATAGAAGTTATGAAGTTATGAGGTACATGAAGAATGGCATTTTAACATACCAATAGTGGAGCCCGTATTTCAACCAAATAATTCCTGTAAGAATAATGTTATATTAAAGTCGGTGCCATTTAGCAGCATGAAGAAAATAATCCTAATAGCCACAATGTAATAATCGAGCATGTAGGATTAAATAGCATTAGGTGATTTATATGAAAACAGTTCGCAAAGCAGTCCCACCTTGGAAAAAGTAAAATATTAAGAAGTACAATCTTTTATGTACTAACTAATATAATAGTAAATAACAATGAAGTGGATAAATATATGAGGTACCATGAGCCTTGATATACAGCATACCCACCTTGATATATATCATACCCACCTAGAAAGGAGTAGAGAGGGATAAGAGGAATATGTCCCCTTAGTGCTCCGAGCCTGAACCCAGAGTAGTAATATACGCACAGGGATATTATATATAAAAAGTAACCACTCGTTTAAAGTGGTAAAATACATGCATGGACGACTATAAGAACGTAAGAGTAAAAGGATAACATTGAGATCCTGGAATATAGCCTCGGACTCTAAGTGTGGAGACATGTGCGGTGGAAACCGTAATACTGCATTAGAACCTAAGTGAGGAGACATGCGTGGTGGGAACCGTAATACTGCATTAGAACCTAAGTGTGGAGACATGCGCGGTGAACTTGCGGACGGCACTTTGAATCTAAGTGTGGAGACATGCGCGGAGAGTTCATCATGGATCTCGCATTCAGTCTAAGTGTGGAGACATGCGCGGTGAGTACTGCCGGATAGCGCTCTGTTTTCTAAGTGTGGAGACATGCGCGGTGAGTACTGCCGGATAGCGCTCTGTTTTTTAAGTGTGGAGACATGCGCATTTAATGGAAAGCGGTGCTTTGGAATATAAGTGCCGTGACATGCGCTAATGGATAACGCCGATTGGCGGAGCGGAAAGACAAAAGAAAAAAGTGTTTGGAGTACGGAGTCTTGGTCATCCTATGGAAAGGAGCCATTAGAAGGAGGAGGGTCTCCTCGGGGCTTAAATGGCCGGAAATTGCGGCGCCCGGCTCATATACTCCATACCCTGAAGAAGCCAATTAGTGGGGAAACATGTTGGGGAGTTAGAAAGGATAGCTTTTAAGATTCCTCAAGACCTTAGGGATAAGCGCAGGGACGTATCTGCAGGCGACTTGTGGCAGAGTAAATTGAAAGATTGTATGAAGGGAATCTTTCACATAAAAGGAATTGCGACAATTAGATACAAACAAGAAAACATTCGGCTGATATAAGGAAAAGCAATGCAGCTGGATGTGTGAGATCAGCACATCCAGACGCAGAAAGTGAACAGGGACTATGGATGTGTGAAATAAACACATCATAGAGTGTCTAAAGAATGTGAAAGATACATATATAAGGGAACTTTAGAATAAACACCCTAGGTCTGGGGTTTAATTTTAAAATTAGTAATACACATTGTTGGTTTGTGTTTTTCTTTTATATTAAAAAAACGAAATAAAAGTTATATTTTAAGCCAGAAACAGGAAGTTTAGTGACTAATGAGCCACTTTTGTGTAAAAATATGCTTCAACTCTTTACGCCAGGTTTGCCCTGTCAATTGAGACGCTGCCTTCTCATGTCTGCTCTTTCAACATGCTCATTTTCTGAGTGGTGCTCTCGTCCGCTCTCGCATCACGTTTACGCTCCACGCATGGTCACAACAGCGAGTAAATCTGTCTTATTCTCGGTGCATTTATTTATTTATATATATATTTTTTTCTTTTTCTGTCATCCTGTTTTTTGCATTCATACCTCTTTTGCTTTCATATGTTTGCTTGCACCACACTCAGACCGGTGTCACACGTCCACTGTTGCTTAGGCCCATTGCAAGAGCGCGTTCATGTCACCGTTACAGTTTGTTTATGCCTCATTCACTGCAGGCTGCGGTCATACCAAATTTTACACTTGGCCTGTTGCTAGAGTTGGGGTTCACACTACCGCTGTGACTCCGGGTTTTACTTTCACGTTTACGTCTCAATGTTCCCGCCCATCAATGGCCGCATCTCACATCTGTTGTTACAGCAAGTTAATACTCCTTTCACGCTCTAGCTGAGTTCACACATTTGCTGTTACATCTAGTACTACACTCCATTCCCTGCTAGAACTGAGTCCATGTGTTCGCTGTCGCGACGCTATCTTACTCCGCTCACACTCAGGTATGCATTTTGGTTATACCATGTTTTTTAGGTTTTACTCATTCCAGGTCCACAGTCACCCATCTGCTGGCACACACATGCTCCCATTCAAGCCACATTCTCCTGTCGGTTTCTACATCATGGTTGTTTTACTCGATAGTCATACCGAGGCAGTTGGTGGCTCCGGTGCCACTCTCCTGTCAAACATGACAGGCATCAATGGTCATTTCCTTTACATCTGGTTTTTCTGCGCTCTAGTTGCAAGCAAAAAAAATAAATAAAATTATCTTTTGTCTGCTCTCCTTTACTTCTGGTTTGTATTCACTAAGATTGCTCCCACTGCCCCAGTTCAATAAACAGCCTCTCAGCTGGGGCCAGTGGGTCATTAGGGTTTGAGCTTCCTACTCACTACTGTTTCTTTCAAGTTTTTCAGTTGTTTGTCGCGACAAGGGACTTGACTTTGCAAATTGCAATGCCTCAGGTTTTGGTTGTTCTCTCTTCTCCGTTTCATATTCCACTTTTGCATTTTTAAGTTTTATGGCTGGTTTCGGTTTTTATACTTATGTCCGTTGTTCGGATTACTAATGTCCATACCTGTCAGCAGTCACATTCCTTTCCAGGCCACTTTTAGACGCCCCAATCATCCTTGTTGTTGCTTTTTTCATCATGTTGGGCTCACTCTTATTTACCTTCACCCATCACGTACATCTATGACGGCCTTATGGCCCCGGGGGCCCCTTAATTGCTTGGGCCGCAAGGCCGCAAGACCCCTTGATTGCTTTGGCCTCATGGCCGCGGAGGCCCCATGACTGCTTTGGCCTCAGGGAGCAGGGATTCCATGACCGCTCTGACCCCATGGTGTCGGGGGCATGATGACCGCTTCGGCCCTTTGGCATCGGGGTCTCGAGGACTACCTTGGCCTCACGGCTTGGGGACCTCATGACTGCTTTGCTCTCATGGCTCTGAGGGTTCCATGACTGCCTTGGGCTCATGACTTGAGGTCCTCGCAATTTCTGTGGCCTGGGTCTCATGGCTTGGGGGCCCTATGATTACTTGGCCTCAGGATTTGGGGGGCCCCATGTTCGCTTTTGCTTCATGGCTTGGGGACCCCATGACTGCTTGGCCTCATGGCTTGGGGGCCCCTGACTGTTTCGACCCTATGACTTTGAGGGCTCGCTGACTGCTTCGGCCCCATGGCTTTGAGGGTTCGCTGACTGCTTCGGCCCCATGACTTTGAGGGCTCGCTGACTGCTTCGGCCCCATGGCTTTGAGGGCTCACTGATTGCTTCGGCTCCATGGCTTCGGGGGCTCGAAGGCTGCTTCGCCCCATGGCTTTGAGGGCTCGCTGATTGCTTCGGCTCCATGGCTTCGGAGGCTCGATGGCTGCTTCGCCCCTATGGCTGGGGGCTCGACGACTGCTTCGGCTCCATGGCTTCGGGGGCACGATGACTGCTTCGGCTCCATGGCTTCAGGGGCTCGATGACCGCTTCGGCCCCATGGCTTCGGGGGCACGATGACCGCTTCGGCCCCATGGCTTCGGGAGCACAATGACCTCTTCGGCCCCATGGCTTCGGGGCACGATGACCGCTTCGGCCCCATGGCTTTAGGGGCACGATGACCGCTTCGGCTTCATGGGTTTGGGGGCACGATGACTGCTTCGGCTCCATGGCTTCGGGGGCTCGATGACTGCTTCAGCTCCATGGCTTCGGGGGCTCGATGACTGTCATGGCTCAGGGGGCACAATGACTGCTTCGGCTCCATGGCTTCGGGGGCACGATGACTGCTTCGGCTCCATGGCTTCGGGGGCTTGATGACTGCTTTGGCTCCATGGCTTCGGGGGCACGATGACTGCTTCGGCTCCATGGCTTCGGGGACTCGATGACCGCTTCGGCTCCATGGCTTCGGGGGCACGATGACTGCTTCAGCCCCATCGCTTCGGGGGCACGATGTCTGCTTCGGTCCCATGGTTTTGGGGGACCGATGACTGTTTTTCGTCCTACCTGGTGATCGACCTGGTGGGTTGAACTTCTGTGCATCCAGGTTGATTTGGCCCAAATGTCTCACATCCAATTTAGTGCTTGGCAGGGATTATGGTAGGTCCTTTGCTATGCTCGGCTGACAGGAAGCCGATTCCAGAAACATACTAATAGACTTAATCGTGGTACATACAGGATGGGCGGCGGCGCCACTGCCGCCACATACAACGTATCGTTATTGTGATTAGGAGCGTGGGCCACCCCCGGGTGTCATAGCTCTTGTTTATTTTGTTAGGCCCTTGTTCTCTAACTCAACGTCCTTAGCCCATTACATTCCAATCATCCACATTCAATTATTTATGTCACACTTAGGCTTCTGTTTTAAACCTATTGTCTGTACTTGTTGCATTCTTCATCCTACGTTTTCAATCACCATAGTTGGTTGCCCGCTTATGTTTTTCTTCACGTTCAACAATCAATGTGGCCAGCTCACGAACTCCTGCTTGGTCGACAGATCACCTGTCTGGCTATGCTCCCCCCCCAAGACCAGACTTCAATTTCCGGAGTTCAAGTCATTGGTGTCATCGGTCACCTACCTTCAGGTTCTCGTACTGAATGACACTCGTCATTAGGTGTCACCGGCCACGTTGGTCTGGTCTTGTGTTCACGATATTCGCCTGTCATGTTTTTTCAGGAAATGTAGTTATTTTAAGTATCGCCTATCACATCGGCCAGGCCCATGGTGTAATTCCACCTGTACTTTGTTCAGGCCACTTTTTTAGTTTATTTTCTTGTTTACCCCTCATATTTGTCATTTGTATTACCATGCCGGTTACATTTTCAATCAGCCAGGTCTGCGAACTAAATCGCCAGCAGCTTACCGCAATCGCACTCCTTCACTGCGTGAGGGCATTAACAGGATTCCATATACTACGTTCTTAGCTTATTGCTTTACATCCTCTCCTGGCCTACATGGTATTCTTCGGGCCCTTCTTTGCATAGTCTAGACAGTTAGGCTCACAGTTCTCCGGTCTCATAAGGCTAGGGGGAATTGGTCAATGCTCGCACCACAACCAAGTCTTCAGGTTTAGTTAGTATCGTCCACGCTTCCTTCTGAAGCGTTTCCCAGTTCCTCCCTCGTGCATTGGGGCAGTATCTGCGACATTCAGCATTCTGTCCTGGCTCTATTCGCAGGATGGATGCAGGCATCATTATGGTTGACTTATGTACCCGAACTCTCGTGGGAGATATTGCTTCGCAGTTTGGATCAGGGGTTTCTTTGTACAGGCCATTCAAGTCTCTTTTCACCCTACATGTCTGGTTTTGCCCCCCTTTTTATAGGCCTACCCACGGACATGGCTACAGGCACACCACTAGCCATTTAGTTAGGTAAGATGCGTCTTGCAGTTACAGTGGGTCTCGGTGTTTATCCCACGAGGGCTCTTCGGCTTTCGTGTCAGTAGCCCTGACCACAAGTATTGCAGTCTGATTAGGCTGCATTTGTGGGAGGGGCGGAGGCTCTACTTAAACCAGGCACAGCCCCACCTAGGGGCAGGCGTTTTCTCAGTTGCCCCACCCTCTCTCCCTTTCTATTTTCACTTCTACAGGGTATGCCGCCCTTTTTATAGGCCTACCCACGGTCATGGCTACAGGCACACCACTAGCCATTTAGTTAGGTAAGATGCGTCTGCAGTTACGGTGGGTCTCGGTGTTTATCCCACTAGGGCTCTTCGGCTTTCGTGTCCGTAGCCCTGACCACAAATATAAATTATATATATATTTAATATATAATCAATTCCATTAGGCCTTCATTCTAAGATTGGTATGAATAAGCTATGCAACTTAAATGTTATTGGGGTGCCCTCCTTTTTTAATAGATGAGCAAACTTGTCTAATTTAACTGTTGTGGGATGTCCACCATGTTAAATAGATAAGCAATTCTATTAGGCCTCGATTCTAAAATTGGGGTGAATAAGATGTATAATACTACTGGTTTTGGGGTGTCCACCTTGTTTAATAGATAAGCAATTATGCTTGCTTACGCTTGATTGTCAAATAGGGGTGAATAAGCTTTCCCATTTAACTGTTATTGTTGGGTGTCCATTTTGTTAAATGGATAAGCAATTCTATTATGCCTTGATTCCCAAATTGGCATGAATAAACTGTCTCATACTACTGTTATTGGGGTGCCCACCTCGTTAAATGGATAGCAATTCTTTTACACCTTGAATCTCAAATTTGGGTGAATAATAGGAACAATATTCAAATTTGCGATATTTAGCCAATATTTTTGTGAATATTCGTCATACTGTACCTTCGCAAATTCGTGAATTCATGAATTCGTGATCTCCAGTCATTATTTTCTTGATTGTGAAAATCGGCAATTGAAAAATTTGCCATAAAAATTTGCGATCCGAAAATTCACAATCAACACTACTACTAAATCTGTAAAAAATAAGTCAAGGCAAGTGTTGAGCGAACAGTTCGAGCATAATTTGAGCATAGCACATTTTCAAAAAAGTTCGGGTTCGGGTTCGTTGTTCGGCGATTACTTCCCACTTTCTGAAGGGCTGCACAACAGCCAATCAGCTAGCGTTTTACTTCTTGCCCTAAGAGCCCATCACAGCCATGCCTACTAATGGCATGGCTGTGATTGGCCAAGTGCAGCATGTGACCCAGCCTCTATTTAAGCTGGAGTCACGTAGCGCCGCACGTCACACTGCTCTGATTAGTATAGGGAGAGGACGCAGCTTCTTGAGGGCGAGATTAGGCAGGGAAAAGTCAGCAACATCACCTAATGAACTGATCGATCTACAGCTGTGAATGATTGAGCTTCTGCTAGTTACTTGCTCACTGGTTTTTAGGCTGCACAGAGCTTTAGCCATTTAGTGACTTGTGGTGCACCAGAACAAGCTGCCACCAAGTCCATCAATCCATCAATACTAGTTTTTTTTTTGCTATATCCTACATCAGGGGCTTGGCTGTGCTAATTGTCACCCCTAGAAACTCAGGATAGAAATTTCTATATTTTATTAAGGGGTTAAATGCAATTGCCCAAATACCAATCCCCTAAATCTGGTGTTCCAGCTTTGGCTAGCCAAGTATAATACTGTCTGCTGTCTGGCAAAGGATAGATTATTTTCTGTGGTGATGGTGAAATTCAATTGCCAAAATAGCAATACCATAAATCAGTGGTTTGAGCTGTGGCTGGCCAAGTTTCATAGTGTCCTGCAAAGGATATATTTTGTTCTGGGGTGAAATTCAATTGCCAAAATGGCAATACCCTGAATCTGGTGTCCGAGCTGTTGCAGGCCAAGTGTAAATCTGTCCATCCAGGGCCTAAATACTAGCCCTAAAAGAGATATTCCCCTAAATCAGTGGTTACTGCTGTGCCTGGATTAGTGTAATACGCTACATAAATAAATAGGCAGATAGTGTTAGGTGCCTGTAAAAAAAGGCCTGAATTTGAAATCAATACATTGGGCCAAATATTTTTTTTCCTATTGTGGTGCTTGGTGAACGGTAACAATGAGGAAAACATCTAGTAAGGGACGCGGACGCAGTCGTGGTGGTGTTAGTGTACCCTCTGGTGCTGGGAGAGGACGTGGCCATTCTGCCACAGCCACACGTCCTAGTGAACCAACTACCTCAGGTTCCAGTACCCGCCAGAATGTACAACGATATTTGGTGGGGCCCAATGCCGTTCTAAGGATGGTAAGGCCTGAGCAGGTACAGGCGGTAGTCAATTGGGTGGCCGACAGTGGATCCAGCACGTTCACAACATTATCTCCCACCCAGTCTTCCGCAGAAAGCGCACAGGTGGCGCCTGAAAACCAAGCCCATCAGTCTGTCACATCACCCCCATGCATATCAGGGAAACTGTCTGAGCCTCAAGTTATGCAGCAGTCTCTTGTGCTGTTTGAAGACTCTGCTGGCAGGGTTTCCCAAGGGAATCCACCTAGCCCTTCCCCAGTGGTGGAAGACATAGAATGCACTGATGCACAACCACTGATGTTTCCTGATGATGAGGACATGGGAATACCACCTCATCGGAGTCCGCACATCTCTGATGATGACGAAACACAGGTGCCAACTGCTGCGTCTTTCTGCAGTGTGCAGACCGAACAGGAGGTCAGGGAGGAAGACTGTGTGGAAGACGATGCAGGGGACGATGAGGTCCTAGACCCCACATGGAATGAAGGTTGTGCCACTGATTTTCATAGTTCGGAGGAAGAGGCAGTAGTGAGACCGAGCCAACAGCGTAGCAAAAGAGGGAGCAGGGGGCAAATGCAGACCAGCCGCCTCCAAGAGAGTTCGCCTGCTACTGGCCACTGCCACCAGGTACCGAGCACCCCAAAGGCAGCTTCAAGGAGTTCCCTGGCATGGCACTTCTTTAAACAATGTGCTGACGACAAGACCCGAGTGGTTTGCATGCTGTGCCATCAGATTCTAAAGCGAGGCATTAACGTTCTGAACCTTAGCACAACCTGCATGACCAGGCATCTACATGCAAAGCATGAACTGCAGTGGAGTAAACACCTTAAAAGCAAGGAACTCACTCAGGCTCCCCCTGCTCCCTCTTCTGCTGCTGCCTCGGCCTGTTCCTCCACCTCGGGAGGAACGTTGGCACCTGATGCCCACCAAACAGAGGATGTGCCACCGACAACACCACCTGCGTCACCAAGCATCTCCATCATGTCACATGGCAGCGTTCAGCTCTCCATCTCACAAACCTTGGAGAGAAAGCGTAAATTCCCAACTAGCCAGCCTTGGGCCTGAATGCCAGCATTTCTAAACTACTGGCCTTTGAAATGCTGTCATTCATGCTGGTGGACACAGACAGCTTCAAACAGCTGATGTCCATTGCTGTCCCACAGTATGTTGTACCCAGCCGCCACTACTTCTCCAAGACAGCTGTGCCTTCCCTGCACAACCAAGTATCCGATAAAATAAAGTGTGCACTGCGCAACGCCATCTGTGGCAAGGTCCACCTAACCAAAGACACGTGGACCAGTAAGCACGGCCAGGGACGCTATATTTCCCTAACTGCACACTGGGTAAATGTAGTGGCGGCTGGGCCCCAGGCGGAGAGTTCCTTGGCGCACGTCCTTCCGCCGCCAAGGATCGCAGGGCATCATTCCTTGCCTCCTGTAGCCTCCTCCTCCTACTCGGCTTCCTCCTCCTCTGCTTCCACCAGCTCATCCCGTCAGCCACACACCTTCACCACCAACTTCAGCACAGCCCGGGGTAAACGTCAGCAGGCCATTCTGAAACTCATATGTTTGGGGGACAGGCCCCACACCGCGCAGGAGTTGTGGCGGGGTATTGAACAACAGACTGACCACTGCCGGTGGGCAACAAGCCAGGCCTGGTAGTGTGCGATAATGGGCGAAATCTCGTCACAGCTCTGGGACTAGCCGGTTTGACGCACATCCCATGCCTGGCGCATGTGCTGAATTTGGTGGTGCAGAAGTTCATTCACAACTACCCCGACATGTCAGAGCTGCTGCATAAAGTGAGGGCCGTCTGTGCGCGCTTCCGGCGTTCACATCCTGCCTCTGCTCGCCTGTCTGCGCTACAGCGGAACTTCAGCCTTCCCGCTCACCGCCTAATATGCGATGTGCCCACCAGGTGGAACTCCACCTTGCACATGCTGGAGAGACTGTGCGAGCAGCAGCAGGCCATAGTGGAGTTTCAGCTGCAGCACGCACGCGTCAGTCGCACTGCGGAACAGCACCACTTCACCACCAATGATTGGGCCTCCATGCGAGACCTGTGTGCCCTGTTGCGCTGTTTCGAGTACTCCACCAACATGGCCAGTGGCGATGACACCGTTATCAGTGTTACAATACCACTTCTATGCTTCCTTGAGGAAACGCTTAGGGCAATGATGGAAGAGGAGGTGGCCCAGGAGAAGGAGAAGGATTGGGAGTCATTGATAGCACTTTCAGGCCAGTCTGTTAGAAGTGGCTCAGAGGGAGGTTTTTTGCAACAGCAGAGGCCAGGTACAAATGTGCCCAGCCAGGGCCCACTACTGGAGGACGAGGAGGATGAGGAGGATGAGGATGAAGCAGGTTCACAGCGGGGTGGCACCCGACACAGCTCGGGCCCATCACTGGTGCGTGGCTGGGGGGATACAGAGGACTCCCACAGAGGACAGCTTGTCCTTACCTCTGGGGGGCCTGGCACACATGAGCGACTACATGCTGCAGTGCCTGCGCAACGACAGCAGAGTTGCCCACATTTTAACGTGTGCGGACTATTGGGTTGCCACCCTGCTGGATCCCCGCTACAAAGACAATGTGCCCACCTTACTTCCTGCACTGGAGCGTGATAGGAAGATGCGCGAGTACAAGCGCACGCTGGTAGAGGCGCTCCTGAGAGCATTCCCAAATGTCACAGGGGAACAGGTGGAAGCCCAAGGCAAAGGCAGAGGAGGAGAAAGAGGTCGCCAACGCAGCTGTGTCGCGGCCAGCTCCTCTGAGGGCAAGGTTAGCATGGCAGAAATGTGGAAAAGTTTTGTCTCCACGCCACAGCTAACTGCACCACCACCTGATACGGAACGTGTTAGCAGGAGGCAGCATTTCACTAACATGGTTGAACAGTAGGTCTGCACACCCCTCCACGTACTGACTGATGGTTCGGCCCCATTCAACTTCTGGGTCTCCAAATTGTCCACGTGGCCAGAGTTAGCATTTTATGCCTTGGAGGTGCTGGTCTGCCCGGCGGCCAGCGTTTTGTCTGAACGTGTATTCAGCACGTCAGGGGGCGTCATTACTGACAAACGCAGCCGCCTGTCCACAGCCAACGTGGACAAGCTCTGTCAATTGACTATATCAATGTGAAGTGTATCATCATTAATCTTGAGCTGACCTTTATGGCTTTAACACTAGAGTTAATATAGCTAATTATATTGTCTATAATACCACCATTGATTATGTATATTATTTGAATTCTGTATATATCTATTGTCTTCAGGCCCTGAGGAAGGTCTTGGTTAAGACCGAAACGTTGGCCTTTTCTATATGGCTACATATGGTGGCTGAATAAACAAGTTACATTGCATCACAACTGTCGCAAGAGTGCCGTGTTTCTTTATCTTATATAATTTGGGATACTCCCACAACACAGAGCACCACCAATAGGAGGAGTGCCAGCCATTATTGTTTATGAATATTATTGCTCTTTGAGCTTGAGCACCCACCCATGTCAGCGACAACATTTTCGTATGATGTTTCTACTGCAGATGATATATTCTCTCGGGTCAGGACATCAAGTGAATTCCTACAGATACCACACAGTGAATTCAGATCTCGTGATTGGGAACGTGAGTCAAAAAAGGTGATTTCATCTGAATTACATTGCACCACCTTGGCAGAGTACTATAGGAGTGGCCGTATTCCAAGAGGCCTGAGAGTAAACCTCCGTCCGAATCTATTTCCTAATAATAAGGAGTATTGTGATAAATTTGAGACTATTCTCAATAAATGTTCGCTCGACATTATTGTACTCAGCATTGAATATCTCCAGCAATCTATTATAGAGAGCCGTGAAAAACTTACAGCAATTGAAACGCAGCTGACTTCAACCCTCCCTATACAGGAGTGGACTGAACTTAAGAAGAAAACAGAAAAAATATTGGATGACCACAAAAAATATATAGAACGCACTAAGAGAGCTAAGTATCTACGTGACACCGAAGATTATCAGTTAAAAAAGGTATACCGTTGGCAATGGCAGACCTTCGAGAATTTGGGATATCGATCCTATGGGGACTATGCCTCATCCTCCTCTGGGAGCGAGAGATCTATTCGCCATCGCCCACAGCGTTTTTTTCGCGGGAGGGGATCCCGCCAACGCAGAAGAACACACGAATACGAAGGGGGAGAGGCTCAAGAGCCTCAAGAACCAACCAACATGACGACCCGATCACAGGTACGGACTTGATAGTCAATATTTCTTCACGATCTCTTTCATCAACAGAACTTTCGGTGTTAGCAAGGGGTTTATCCTTTTGCCCCACGGACTCTCTACATACATTTGGGGTAACCCAGGATCTGTATAGATTTTTCAGAATCTTACGTCTCAAGGCTCACTTTGCACAGACTGCGACTACTGATAGACAGGTTGAAACATGTCATTCTCCTCTTTCTATTGCAACATTGGGTTTGCGTAATAAGAGTGAATTTTCACCTCCAAAAACGTATCATGGTGTAGAGGCCTACATTGATATTATTAACAGGGAAATACAAGGTGAAATGGAAGCTTACAAGAGGGGTCACTATCCATCACGTGCAAATTTGACACTTTCTGAACAGAGTGCTTTAAAAACTCTTAGAGACGATAAAACGATCACAATAAAACCGGCCGATAAAGGCGGAGCCATTGTCGTGATGGATACTACCTTCTATAAAGCTGAAATTTTACGCCAACTATCAGATCAAGAAACATATGTATTATTATCCTCAAATCCATCCTTTCAGATACAGAGGGAGATTGATAATTTTTTGCAACAACATTTGACACAAGGTACTATTGACAAAGCCACCTATACCTTTTTGAGTAATAAAAATCCTATTATACCAGTGTTCTATGTGTTGCCAAAAATACATAAAGACTTACAACATCCTCCTGGTCGTCCAATAGTGGCCTCTTCTGAGTCACTTTTGTCACCCATATCTATCTATCTGGAAAAGATTCTGACACCATTTGTGCGTTGTACTAGGTCTTTTCTTCTCGACACCTCACATTTTCTAGAACTGATTAGATCTTTGGATATTCTCCCTATCGATACTCTCCTTGTTACTCTTGATGTGAGCAGCCTGTACTCCTCCATTACCCATGAGGATGGTGTACAGTCTGTCCGTACATTACTTAGAGATAGCTCACTGTCAGTGGATCAACAACAATTCTGTATAGACCTACTACGCATCGTGTTGGAAAAGAACTTTTTTATGTTTGGCGACAATTTTTATTTGCAGCGGAAGGGGACCGCAATGGGGGCGAATGTGGCCCCGCCCTATGCCAATGTCTTCATGGACCGCTTTGAACAGGACTATGTATATCCACACCCCCTATATTTATCACATATCATAATATGGCGTCGATACATCGACGACATATTCTGCATTTGGCATGGGGATCGTGCATCTTTTGACAACTTTTTTAGAGAGCTCAACACGATGGTAGTAGGTCTTCAGTTTACTGCTCATGTAGACACTAACTCCATCAACTTCCTTGACGCTACCGTGTCTAGGAGTACTGATGGTAGTTTGTCTGTTGACTTGTATTCTAAACCCACTGATAGAAATACACTGCTATTATTCTCCAGTAGTCACCCCAGGAACACTAAAACTTCGCTACCACGATCACAATTTTCACGTGTATCTAGAATTGTCAGCGATCCTGGACGTAAACAACAACGTCTGGCGGAAATGGCCTCTAAGTTTGAATCTAGGGGTTATCCACGTACACTACTTGATACCGAATTGGCCTATTCTGACCAATGTCGCCCCAAGGAACCAAGGACTGATCCCGTACGGATCCCATTGGTGATGACATACCATCCGTTTGTTCCACGCTTACGGTATATCATACAAAAACATTGGCCACTGTTGGCTAAATCGTATCCATCGATTTCTGAATTTACTTCACCTTTACGAATGTGTTACAGACGTACTAAAAATATCAGGGACTCCTTGGTCCGTGCCGACATTGGTCCGACTAGGCCTAGTATTGTCCAGACTACTCTGGCTAAAACCAAATATGGCACCTTTCCTTGTTTGAACTGTGCACAATGCACACATGTAAAGAAGGGCCCCACATTCACACATCCGCATTCTGGAAAGAATTACCAGATACGGGGTTACTTCACCTGCCTTACAGCATTTGCTGTTTATCTCATAAAATGCCCGTGCGGTCTCGCATACATTGGGGAGACTTCCCAGTGTGTGCGAGACCGCATATGCAAACATAAATCTGACATACGATGTGGCAAAATTGAGCTTCCAATTCCCCAACATTTTGTGCATATGAAACATCAAATCAGTCAACTGCGGTTTCAAATTTTGGAACACATTCCCGTACCTCGCCGAGGTGGTGATCGCAAATTACTTCTAAGAAGACGCGAGGCCTTCTGGATTCACGAATTAAAAACATTACACCCATTAGGTTTGAACAGAGATTTTGACCTATCATTTTAGATATTTACTTGTGTCCTGAGATGAGACCTAGCATAATCGTATCTTTGGTTTAACCAACCCCCCTCCCCCCTTCCCCCACCTCCATTTTTTCTTTAAGGGTTTATATTAATTTATCCATTATTATATAGATCTAATGATGTGATTAGATTAGGGCCATATTTATCCATATATGATGTACTATCATGTCTAATGCATCTTTATGTATATATATATATCGGTTTTCTTGATTATGTTCCCTTCTCTATTACACCTTATATCTTCTAATTTTATCTTTAATATGCATATTGATTATTGTAACATCTAGAGATGTAGCCTAGTGTGTGTAGGACATTAATTTAATCCAGGACTTAATCGCTATTAATAATGTGGACCCATAGCCCGTGATTTGTTAGAATGATACACTGCTGTCCGGTGTGTGTGCGCAATCGCATTGTCCTACGGTCACATGATAACCTATATCTCTATTTGCCCTGTTTTGTTCGGCCTCAGCTGGAGAACTGCGCATGTCCGTGACGCACTTCCGGCCCCGGCCGCGAACCGGAAGTAAGCTCTAGGCGCGCTATTTAAGACGCCGGTATGGCGTATTTGTTATGCCACCTGTCACTGAGCTGCTACACGTACTTTCCGGTATGTATCCCTTGCAAGTTGGGCTATTCCTCATATACTGATTTTGATTAACTATGTCTTCATCGCTATGTCTATAAACCTTAATTGTACTATATATGAGCTATAGGACCTAGCTATATCTCTAGATGAGTGTTTAATATGCCCTGATAGGTCTGCTTTACTTTATTGTGTTACAAATGTGAATCTCTGTCAATTGACTATATCAATGTGAAGTGTATCATCATTAATCTTGAGCTGACCTTTATGGCTTTAACACTAGAGTTAGATAATATAGCTAATTATATTGTCTATAATACCACCATTGATTATGTATATTATTTGAATTCTGTATATATCTATTGTCTTCAGGCCCTGAGGAAGGTCTTGGTTAAGACCGAAACGTTGGCCTTTTCTATATGGCTACATATGGTGGCTGAATAAACAAGTTACATTGCATCACAACTGTCGCAAGAGTGCCGTGTTTCTTTATCTTATATAATTTGGGATACTCCCACAACACAGAGCACCACCAATAGGAGGAGTGCCAGCCATTATTGTTTATGAACGTGGACAAGCTGACATTCATAAAAATGAACCAGTCATGGATCCCACAGGACCTGTGCCTCCCTTGTGCAGAATAGACATTTATAACTGCCTCACCCTCAACCATGTATTCTTGTACTCTGTACAACGGGACACTTATTTATTGAATCCTCATTTTTTTAACTTTACCATGATCTTGCGGTGCAACCCAAAGTTGAATGAACCTCTCCTCTGTCTGGGTGCAGGTTCCAAAATAACTGAAAGTGGCCTTCTCCAGTGGTGGGTGATATGACGCTTGTTTCCTTGCTGTGGGACCTCTCTCCTCTGTCTGGGTGCTGGGCCGAAATAACTGAAAGTGGCCTTCTCCAGTGGTGGGTAATATGACGCATGATTCCTTGCTGTGGGACCTCTCTCCTCTGTCTGGGTGCTGGTTCCGAAATACCTGAAAGTGGCCTTCTCCAGTGGTGGGTAATATGACGCATAATTCCTTGCTGTGGGACCTCTCTCCTCGGTCTGGGTGCCTGGCCTAAATAACTGAAAGTGGCCTTCTCCAGTGGTGGGTGATATGACGCATGATTCCTTGCTGTGGGACCTCTCTCCTCTGTCTGGGCCGAAATAACTGAAAGTGGCCTTCTCCAGTGGTGGGTGATATGACGCATGATTCCTTGCTGTGGGACCTCTCTCCTCTGTCTGGCTGCTGGGCCGAAATAACTGAAAGTGGCCTTCTCCATAGGTGGGTGATATGACGCATGATTCCTTGCTTTGGGACCTCTCTCCTCTGTCTGGGTGCTGGTTCCGAAATAACTGAAAGTGGCCTTCTCCAGTGGTGGGTAATATGACGCATGATTACTTGCTGTGGGACCTCTCTCCTCTGTCTGGGTGCCTGGCCTAAATAACTGAAAGTTGCCTTCTCCAGTGGTGGGTGATATGACACATGATTCCTTGCTGTGGGACCTCTCTCCTCTGTCTGGGCCGAAATAACTGAAAGTGGCCTTCTCCAGTGGTGGGTGATATGACGCATGATTCCTTGCTGTGGGACCTCTCTCCTCTGTCTGGGTGCTGGGCCGAAATAACTGAAAGTGGCCTTCTCCATAGGTGGGTGATATGACGCATGATTCCTTGCTGTGGGACCTCTCTCCTCTGTCTGGGTGCTGGTTCCGAAATAACTGAAAGTGGCCTTCTCCAGTGGTGGGTAATATGACGCATGATTACTTGCTGTGGGACCTCTCTCCTCGGTCTGGGTGCCTGGCCTAAATAACTGAAATTTGCCTTCTCCAGTGGTGGGTGATATGACGCATGATTCCTTGCTGTGGGACCTCTCTCCTCTGTCTGGGTGCTGGTTCCGAAATAACTGAAAGTGGCCTTCTCCAGTGGTGGGTGATATGACGCATGATTCCTTGCTGTGGGACCTCTCTCATCGGTCTGGGTGCCTGGCCTAAATAACTGAAAGTGGCCTTCTCTAGTGGTGGGTGAAATGACGCATGATTCCTTGCTGTGGGACCTCTCTCATCTATCTCGGTGCTGGGCCGAAATAACTGAAAGTGGCCTTCTCCAGTGGTGTGTTATATGAAGCATGATTCCTTGCTGTGGGACCTCTCTCCTCTGTCTGGGTGCTGGGGCCGAAATAACTGAAAGTGGCCTTCTCCAGTGGTGGGTGATATGACGCATGATTCCTTGCTGTGGGACCACTCTCCTCTGTCTGGGTGCTGGGGCCGAAATAACGGAAAGTGGCCTTCTCCAGTGGTGGGTGATATGAACCATGATTCCTTGCTGTGGGACCTCTCCCCTCTGTCTGGGTGCTGGGTCCGAAATAACTGAAAGTGGCCTTCTCCAGTGGTGGGTTATATGATGCATGATTCCTTGCTGTGGGACCTCTCTCCTCTGTCTGGGTGCTGGGTCTGAAATAACTGAAAGTGGCCTTCTCCAGTGGTGGGTGATATGACGCATGATTCCTTGCTGTGGGACCTCTCTCCTCTGTCTGGGTGCTGGGTCCGAAATAACTGAAAGTGGCCTTCTCCAGTGGTGGGTGATATGACGCATGATTCCTTGCTGTGGGACCTCTCTCCTCTGTCTGGGTGCTGGGGCCAAAATAACTGAAAGTGGCCTTCTCCAGTGTTGGGTGATATGACGCATGATTCCTTGCAGTGGGACCTCTCTCCAATTGATATTGGTAAAATTTTATTTATTTTATTTTAATTAATTTCCCTGTCCACATTTGTTTGCAGGGGATTTACCTACATTTTGCTGCCTTTGGCAGCCCTCTAGCCCGTTCCTGGACTATTTTACAGCCTTTTTAGTGCCTAAAAGTTCGGGTCCCCATTGACTTCAATGGGGTTCGGGTTCGGGATAAAGTTCCAGGTGTTCGCTCATCTCTAGTCAAGGCAACTGGACTTGCTGTAGATTTTTTGAAAACGTTTCACTCGTTCTTCCAATGAGAAATCTACAGCAAGTCCAGTTGCGTTGACTTATTCTTTACAGATATACCATGACCTTGATAAATGAGAACCTTCACAGACACTACTACTAAAGTCAAAGATATTGCAGCCTTCTCATTGGCTCACAAGAAAGAAGCAGTGAGGGATCATGGGAACTGATGAAAAAAATCTAGAATATTCGCAATTACGAAGATACAGTATAGCACTATAATCTAGATATTAGCGAATTCTCAAAGTGTCAATATTCGCTACAAAAATTTGCGATTAGAATATTCGCGATCAACACTCTTGGCTGCTGCCAACGTCCATCCTCTGCACCATCGTCCATCCTCTCTCAGTTCTGACCGGGGGGCCCTCTACACTCACGTTCCTCTGCCATGGCTGCTGTGGCAGTGTGGGGGGTAGGAGCAGTTCCAGCTCCATCAGCAGCAACTTTAGTCTAGAGTTGCTGATGAGCAGCTTTCGTCACTCACCTAGTGAAGAAACTACTCATCAGCAGCAGCAGCTAGACCTGGAGCAGGACCTGAACCAGCAGGTAGTGGCATACTTGGACAGCAGATAACCAAACCAATGTCCCCCATAAAGTATTAGATCCGATACTCCATTCATTTATTTTACCAATACACTAATATCTAGCTCCAAGTTATAAATTTAATCATAACAAGAAATAAGCTACAGTTGCAATTAAACAATTAAGCTTTATTCAATTCATTAGTCACTTGGCATCACACAAAGAGTTAAAATGTTTAAAAATTATGGTAGGTGGTGTCAAACATATTACATTTACAGTAAGAGTGCAGGTATTTACACCCGTATCTATACAGATTATTACATCCAGTATTATAGATTTGTACTCATACATTGATTTCACACCAAACAGCTATTATATATATATGTGCATACTCATGCTATGATGTATATTGTAGTTAATTGCTCTCACAATGGAACGCTCCTATACAAAGTACATCAAAAATAAAGTGCAAGTGCATATAAGTAAGGCTGATTCTGCGCCAACACTATGAGAGCAAACACCACATTTCAATATTGCATACAATAAACTGAAGGTTTCCAGTAATTCATAATGTAATACAAGGATACTGACCAAAGTGTAAAGTTACACTGACACCACCGTCACCAAACCCCCGACGCGCGTTTCGCGGTCTGCTTCCTCAAGGGGATAATCAACATACTAAACTGACGATGTTTTATAGTGCCATAAGCCCACCCCACTATGTATTGAACCAATCGCTGTGATGGTAATATACGGGACACTATGCTTTACATATGAGCAATTATGATGTAATATAAAAAAATCTTTTTAATAATATTTATTACACTAGGATATAGGAGGCATTGTTTTTTACACAGGATTTTTTATCCTGAGTACAAATCTATAATACTGGATGTAATAATCTGTATAGATACGGGTGTAAATACCTGCACTCTTACTGTAAATGTAATATGTTTGACACCACCTACCATAATTTTTAAACATTTTAACTCTTTGTGTGATGCCAAGTGACTAATGAATTGAATAAAGCTTAATTGTTTAATTGCAACGGTAGCTTATTTCTTGTTATGATTAAATTTATAACTTGGATCTAGATATTAGTGTATTGGTAAAATAAATGAATGGAGTATCGGATCTAATACTTTATGGGGGACATTGGTTTGGTTATCTAATTGTATATTTTGTGTTATAGGTCCCCATACAGAATGGACCTGCGGGCCAAAGAAACCATGTGGCTATCACAGGTTGCTGGGATTTTTAGGGATGATGTTGCAATTGCAGGTAATAATACTCAACCGGATGTTGTGGAAACCCAAAAAATATTAAAGGGTCTGTATAAAAGCCGCACTAAGACATGGTGGAATAAAGCGGCTTTGGAACAATACTTGGTGAAAAACCTTGTACCACGCGGTTTACGTGTACAGGTGTACCCATCATTTCCACTTGAGGATGAATTGCTGAAACAGAGATGGGAGGAAACATGCAAGCTATGTTCCCGTACGTTTATAGAGCTGTTGATAGGATATGAACGTAAACATTTAGATGAAATTGAGAAATCCATAGGCCCTTTACAGGAGAAGTTACGGGGTCTGGTGGAAGTGGAGACACTCAGCAGCTTTGAACAAGAACTAAGTTCAGAACAAGAAAGATGGGAGAAAGAAATTCAGGACATTAAAGCAAGGAAATTTCAGCGGGATCTAATGGATTACCAGCAGAATAAGATATTCAGGTGGCAGTCACAACGCTGGAAGACAAAATCGGATATGAGCTCCACAGCCTCTGTGAGTAGTGAGACATCTCAGCGGTCAAGGAATTCCGGGAGTTTGGTAAATGATGGGCAGCAGCATCAGAGGACACCTATCAAACGGAAATATGATGGGTCGGGTGACACACGTAGCAACGAATTGAAGGTAATTAATTTGTCAGAGATTGTTCTAACTGATCCCCAGAGACAAGTCTTGTCTCTGGGGCTCACTTTTAGTCCAGTATCCGGATATGATGGCTTTACGGCAATCAAGGATACTTTCTTGTTTGCCCGGAAGCTTTTTTTCAAAAAGCATTTTTTGAAAAACTGTGATGATGTCTTTTCAGCCCCGGAGGAGCTGGAGGCGCTTCGAACGCTAGAATCCCTGCTGCTTGAACAGGAGGTGGGTACTGCTGAATTTCCACCATTCACCCGGGGCAGATCGTCCACATTTCCACCCTTGTCCACTAATTCTGCTATTGAGACCTTTGTTAGGATGGTGACGCAGGAATTGCGTCAATTACCTGAATACCGTACCTATGATAATCTTACGAGGGATCAGCGTATAGCATTACAACAAATTAGAAAGATGAAAAATGTGGTGATTAAACCAGCGGACAAGGGTGGAAATGTGGTGATCTGGCCCGTGAAAATGTATGAGGCTGAAGTATTTAGACAAATACGTGATCAAGCATGTTATAAGCCCTTGTTGGAAAATCCTACTGAGAAGTTCAAATTCGAGTTGGAGAATATACTAAAAATGGCAATAGAGAGAGGGCTAATTACAAAAACGGTATATGAAAGTCTGGTAACCAAATGTCCAGTAATACCAACATTGTATATGTTGCCGAAGGTGCATAAGTCCCTCACAAAACCACCCGGAAGACCAATTGTGTCGGGTTGTGGGGGACTTAATGAACCCATCTGCCGCTTTCTTGACTATTATTTAAAGCCATGTGTAGAAAGCCTGCCATCATATGTCCGAGACTCTACGGACGTATTGAGGCGGCTTGAAAGTGTAAAAATGGAGGATGACATGTACTTGGTGTCCTGTGATGTGGAGTCCCTTTATACATGCATTTTGCATGAGAAGGGACTTGAATCATCTCGACTCTTTCTGCAAATGAGGAACCTTCCGGCGGATCTGATTGATCTGCTAATGACATTATTGGACTTTATACTGAGGCATAACAATTTTGTATTCAAAGATCGCCACTACCTACAGATGCGAGGAGTGGCGATGGGGCGACTTGCGCCCGTCATATGCAAATCTGTTTCTCGGTAATTGGGAACATCAAAAAGTCCAGTCAGCAATGGAGGAGGTTGAGGGTGATGTAATAGCGTGGTTACGCTTTATTGATGATGTCCTATTTATATGGCAGGGTTCACGGCAACATCTGGATATTTTTTTGAACAGATTGAACAACAATGATTGGAACATCACATTGACCCATACGGTAAGCCAGGAGGAAATAGATTTTTAGATATTAAGATCAAAGTGAATGAAAATCGAGACCTGGAAACCTCAGTATATAGGAAGTCTACATCAGTGAACTCATTGCTCCATGCATCATCATTCCACCCGAAACATCAGATCAGTGCGATACCCACTGGACAATTTTTAAGAGCCAAGCGCATTTGCACGTCCGAAGTGGAATTTGAGAAGGAATCTGTCAATTTACAGAACAGATTCAAACAACGAGGGTATGATAAACGTGATATTCAGCGTGGATACACACGAGCGAGGAACACTCCACGCGACTCATTGCTTTCAGTAAAACCTCGGGTTGATTCGACAACCTCCCAGACTGTACGTATGATTACCACATATAATGGTCAATGGGGAAACATGAGGAGGATTTTTCAAAAGTTCTGGCCAATTTTGAGATCAGATCCTGATCTTGATAAAATTCTATCACCGAATCCGATATTTGTAGCGAAAAGAAGCAAAAATTTACGTGATATTCTTGTGCGAAGTCACTATGTGTCGCCAAGGTCTGAGTATCTGTTTGGATCTAGGGGTCCAACATGGGGATCAACCCCATGTGGACACTGTAGTACCTGTAAGGTGATGATAAAAACAAATACCTTTAAAGACTCTGCAGATGCCCAGACATTTAATATAGTTCACTATATCAACTGCAGCACGAGTGGCGTAATTTATTACGCCACATGTCCATGCAATCTTATATACATTGGTATGACGACTCGTGATTTACGCACCCGTATTCAAGAACATCAAAAGGATATTCGGGCAGCGGCAAAGATTGGACCGGAGGATAGAGAGAAACTCCTAAAATTAAAACCCATTGCAAAACATTTCCGCCAGAATCACAACAACTGTTGGCAGGACCTCAAATTTAGAGGAATTGATAAAGTCTTGTTGGGATTGAGGGGAGGCAACTTATTTCGACGGTTAGAGCAGGTTGAAAGCAAATGGATTGTGAAATTAAATACACATACACCCTGGGGATTGAATGATAAGGTCCCATTTTCATCCTTTCTGTAATGCAACATCATCCTTAAAACCCGGCACCCAGTTTTAATGGTTTTAAATTATGTAAATTGATGTTTGTGATATTAATAACATGTTCTGCTCCATTTAGGATCTGTGATGCACAAGCACTTGAGATGTGATGGACCCTTATCCTAGTAGAGTCTCGTTTGAATTTCCAATGGAATGTATCGGCACTGACATGAATATTTTATTTGTAGATGGTGGACCAAAATCATGTATTGAATATCAAGTAATTTAATCCCTTTTGAAGATGTGATAGTGGATTAAAAGACTGAGGAGGAATTTAGGGGTTGTGAATATGTCTTTTTTGGGATCATGTGGGTGATTCTCACTGTTTATAATCTATAAATGAGGTAGTTATTTATAGATAATTATGCATAAGTTGATGATAGGCACATTATATTAGTATTTTTTGATCTAGTATATTATTTTGATGATGGGACTATGTGTATGGTAATATACGGGACACTATGCTTTACATATGAGCAATTATGATGTAATATAAAAAAATCTTTTTAATAATATTTATTACACTAGGATATAGGAGGCATTGTTTTTTACACAGGATTTTTTATTAATTATTATTAATTAATCTTATATTAATTAATCAATAAGGTTTTTTTACTTTTTTGCACTTTTATGTCACGGGTGTTTTTTTCACTTTTCATTTTTTTCACTTTTCATTTTGCACATTATTATTTCATATATTTTACACTTCTATATATTTATATTCTTATGTTTCTTCACTTGGTATTAAGCTCCTCCTGAGATATGATGGATGAATTATGTATAGTATACAGTGATTATGATTGTAATACATTGTGTGCAGCAATAGACCAAAGGTTGATGAACGTTGTTACCTTATTTACCTTAGTATACAGTTTGATGCTATGCATTGCACATTCCATATATGTAAATACTAAGTACTGATATTCATGTGGACATTGTTCAATACGATGGTGTATATTTGAGACTTAATAGGTTAGGGTTCTCATAAATGAATATATCTGGATCAATATGAACCGTGATTGCATGATGCCAATACATCTCCCTTAACCAATATGGACTCCGTGGAGCGCGTGCCCTGCTGCGCATCTGCAGGCGCGGTGACGCGATTGCGGCCTCGCTGGGCGTGATGCGCGACCTCTTGGTCGCGGTCGCGCCTGAGTGACGTGGTCATCGCGGATCGGCGCGCACTGTGGATGTAAGCAAAGACACGCGCCTTATAGTGAGCGGGGCCTAATATATTAAACAACTCTCAGGTGAGGGGAGTTTGGCAACACAGCGATTGGTTCAATACATAGTGGGGTGGGCTTATGGCACTATAAAACATCGTCAGTTTAGTATGTTGATTATCCCCTTGAGGAAGCAGACCGCGAAACGCGCGTCGGGGGTTTGGTGACGGTGGTGTCAGTGTAACTTTACACTTTGGTCAGTATCCTTGTATTACATTATGAATTACTGGAAACCTTCAGTTTATTGTATGCAATATTGAAATGTGGTGTTTGCTCTCATAGTGTTGGCGCAGAATCAGCCTTACTTATATGCACTTGCACTTTATTTTTGATGTACTTTGTATAGGAGCGTTCCATTGTGAGAGCAATTAACTACAATATACATCATAGCATGAGTATGCACATATATATATATAATAGCTGTTTGGTGTGAAATCAATGTATGAGTACAAATCTATAATACTGGATGTAATAATCTGTATAGATACGGGTGTAAATACCTGCACTCTTACTGTAAATGTAATATGTTTGACACCACCTACCACACCTCTTTGTGTGATGCCAAGTGACTAATGAATTGAATAAAGCTTAATTGTTTAATTGCAACTGTAGCTTATTTCTTGTTATGATTAAATTTATAACTTGGATCTAGATATTAGTGTATTGGTAAAATACTTGGACAGCACCCTGCCACCCCACATTAAAGATCCACTGGACTACTGGGCAGCCAAACTGGATTTGTGGCCGCAACTGGCAGAGTTTGCCCTGGAATAGCTGTCCTGCCCGGCCAGTAGTGTGGCATCAGAGCGGGCGTTTAGTGCGGCAGTTACCGCAAAAAGAACTTGCCTGTCCACCCAAAATGTGGAGAGACTGACCTTTATCAAGATGAATCAGGCATGGATCAGCCAGGATTTGTACCCACCAATGCCTGATGCATCAGAGTTAGTGTTGAGCAAGCATGCTCTGCAAAACACCAGTTCTGCTCGAGCATCGCTATGCTCGGCACATGGCGGTATTCGGCTGAAAACCGCATGTGCTCAAGCACAATGTTTGAGTCCCCTCCCCGCATGTTTCTTGGCTGCTATGCAGCCAATAAACATGCAGGTAAGTACTGCCCTCACTGTAATGCCATAGCCATGTTGGTTAATCGCATTACAGTGATAAACTGGCCGGAACGGGTCATTGGGTGCTATATAGCACCCGATGGCGTGTTTTTGGCTCAGTCTTAGTCAGGGAGAGCTGTGCATAGGAAGAGACAGTGTAGGGAGTGATATTGCACTAGTTTTATCAGAAAAACTTTTCAGAGACCCAAAAGTCCTTTTACGGACTATAGTGTGTGGCAGCAGCAATATATATTTTTAGCGCAACCTGCGCTAAATTGCTAAAACTTTCACAGACTGAAAATTCCTTTTAAGGACCATTGTGTGTGGCAGCCGCAATATATATTTTTTTGTGCATCATGCGCTAAATAGCGGCTAATAGTCCACTGCAGAAAGTTAAATTTGCTGCGCCACATCTCCTGTGTAAAGTGTGCGCATCCGAAAAATATCTGTTACATCCAGTGAACTTTTTCCGTAGACAGTGTCCGCTGCGGAGAGTGACATTAGTAGCGCAACATCTGCAGTGCAACGTGTGCGCTGAAAAAATTATCTGTGACATACAGTGTACTTTTTCAATAGATGGTGTCCGCTTCTAACAGTGACATTTCCAGGGGTCCATCTCCAGTGTACCGTGTGCGGTTAAAAAATCTATCTGTGAAATACAGTGTAATTTGTCAATAGACGGTGCCCGCTTCTGACAGTGACATTACGAGGGGCATATCTTCAGTGTAACGTGTGTGTTTAAAAAATGTATTAGTGACATAAAGTGTACTTTTTCAATAGACGGTTTCCGCTTCTGACAGTGACATTACCAGTGCCACATCTAAAGTGTAACGTGTGCGCATACATTTTTTATCTGTGACAGTGGTACAGTGTACTTTTTCCGTAGACGCTGCCGTCAGTGACATTACATGTGGTACCTCTCCTGTATTAAGTTTCCTCATCCCAAATACCTGTGACACTTCCTGTAAGCTTTTAATTAGTCGCTGGTGACAGCATTGACATTATCTGTGGGATATCTCCTGTGTGATGTTTCGACATCCCAAATACCTTTTTAAAAAATGTTGTGCATACACGTCCAAATGAAGAAGGCGAGCAGTAAGGGACGGGGAAGTGTCCGTGATGCTGATGGTGCATTTTAAACTGTGCCTGCTGCCAGAGCACAAAAAAAAAAATCATACACAATACCTAGCTTCATTTCCCAGTTTGCAGGGCGGCACAGGACACCACTCTTGAATAGAGATGGCCCGAACTATCCGCCGGCGAACAGTTCCCGGCGAACATAGCTTGTTCGCGTTCGCCTCTGCCGGGCGAACATATGCGATGTTCGGTCCGCCCCCTATACATCATCATTGAGCAAACTTTGACCCTGTACCTCACAGTCAGCAGACACATTCCAGCCAATCAGCAGCATACCCTCCCTCCCAGACCCTCCCACCTCCTGCACAGCATCCATTTTAGATTCATTCTGAAGCTGCAGTCTTAGTGAGAGGAGGGAGAGTGTAATTGCTGCTGATTTAATTGGGAAATCGATAGCTAGGCTAGTGAATTCAGTGTCCACTCCAGTCCTGAAAGACTCATCTGATCTCTGCTGTAAGGACAGCGTCCTGACAGCACCCCAAAAGCCCTTTTAGGGCTGCAACATTAGTCTGCTTTTTTTTTTCCTTTATATACATATTGCAGTTGCCTGGCCTGCCTGTGTGTGAGGAGCTGCAGGCCCACAGACTGTAGTGTGCCCACTGCCAGTGCCCACCCCTGTCATTCCGTGTGGCACAGGACTTTATATCAAAAAAAGGCATTTAATTTTTACACTTTAATCTAAGGTTAGTTGCCTGCCAGTGTGTGTCAGGCTGACTTCCACTGACTGTAGTGTGCCCACTGCCAGTGCCCACCACTCATACCGGCTGGCACAGGACTTTGAATAAAAAAGGCATTTAATATTTACACTTTAGTGTAATTTCAGCTGCTTGCCTGCTGCTAGTGTGTGTCAGGCCGACTTCAACTGACTGTAGTGTGCCCACTGCCAGTGCCCACCCCTGTCATCCCGTGTGGCACAGGACTTTGCTTAAAAAAAGGCACTTAATTTTTACACTTTAATCTAAGGTTAGTTGCCTGCCAGTGTGTGTCAGGCTGACTTCCACTGACTGTAGTGTGCCCACTGCCAGTGCCCACCACTCATACCGGCTGGCACAGGACTTTGCATAAAAAGGCATTTAATTTTTACACTTTAGTGTAATTTCAGCTGCTGGCCTGCTGCTAGTGTGTGTCAGGCCGACTTCAACTGACTGTAGTGTGCCCACTGCCAGTGCCCACCCCTGTCATCCCGTGTGGCACAGGACTTTGCTTAAAAAAAGGCACTTAATTTTTACACTTTAATCTAAGGTTAGTTGCCTGCCAGTGTGTGTCAGGCTGACTTCCACTGACTGTAGTGTGCCCACTGCCAGTGCCAACCACTGATACCGGGTGGCACAGTAGCTTGCCGATAAATAAGGCATTTAATTTTTAGACAGTAGTCTAAATTCAGTTGCTTGCCTGCTGCCAGTGTGTGTCAGGCCCGCTTCCACTGACTGTAGTGTGCCCACTGCCAGTGCCAACCACTGATACCGGGTGGCACAGTAGCTTGCCGATAAATAAGGCATTTAATTTTTAGACAGTAGTCTAAATTCAGTTGCTTGCCTGCTGCCAGTGTGTGTCAGGCCCTCTTCCACTGACTGTAGTGTGCCCACTGCCAGTGCCAACCACTCATACCGGGTGGCACAGTAGCTTGCCGATAAATAAGGCATTTAATTTAATTTAATAGTACTACAGAAAATACCACTCATATCGGGTGTGACAGTAAATTGCACGGCGCAGACGCAGTCACCGTGGATTAAAACAGAGTGGAGGGAGCCAGCGTTTTTTTAACCATTTCCCCGTTCGAAAAATCTATTCAATAAATGGCCCCCAGATTGGGGACATTAGAGGGATTAAACTGATGAGAATAGTACTACAGAAAATACCACTCATATCGGGTGTGACAGTAAATTGCACGGCGCAGACGCAGTCACCGTGGTTTAAAACAGAGTGGAGGGAGCCAGCGTTTTTTTAACCATCTCCCGTTCGAAAAATCTATTCAATAAATGGCCCCCAGATTGGGGACGTTAGAGGGATTAAACTGATGAGAATAGTACTACAGAAAATACCACTCATATCGGGTGTGACAGTAAATTGCACGGCGCAGACGCAGTCACCGTGGATAAAAACAAAGGGGAGGGAGCCAGCGTTTTTTAACCATCTCCCCGTTCGAAAAATCAATTCAATTGACCTTCGGGGACCCTTGGTGTTGTACGTGGCTGGGTGGAGGAAGAAACCTTCAATGACATCACCGGGACGTGGCTAGCTTGGTATCCAACCTTGTGCAAATGGGGAGTTTGCGGTTGTGCAAATGGACTGTTTGCGGTTGTTTGCGGTGCATTAAAAGGGAGTTTGGTCTGTCAATGTCTGTGAAGCGGGCGTAACCCTTACACTACCTGATCGATACAACATCATACCTGATCGTATACACACACTGGATGTTTTAAAGCACGTTATTCCAAACAATTTAGGAATGTTAGTTGATTTATGCCCTTTATGGATTAAAACCCGACTCTGCGTCCACTACGTAATTTTTCATGGGAGTTTTGCCATAGATCCCCCTCCGGCATGCCACAGTCCAGGTGTTAGACCCCTTGAAACAACTTTCTCATCACTATTGTGGCCAGAAAGAGTCCCTGTGGGTTTTAAAATTCGCCTGTCTATTGAAGTCTATGGCGGTTCGCCCGGTTCGCCAGTTCGCGAACATTTGCGGAAGTTCGCGTTCGCTGTTCGCGAACTGAAAATTTTATGTTCGCGACATCACTACTCTTGAAGACAGACAAGTGCGACCAGGTGTTGGATTGCAGCAGATAATGTACCACCCTGCCTTCCCACCAAGTCCAGTCTTGGTAGCCAGGAGTCTGGTTAAAACAATTCTCACCCTGATCCTACTTTCTCCCACCATGGAGAGTCTGGGCAAACAAGTGATCCCACACTCGGATTTTCTGAGGAACTCTTTTCATCGCCATTCCTTCGTTTGGCCCTCTCGCCAAGCACGTTTGGAGTGGGACAGATCTTGTGCCCTGATTCCCAACCTCTTGAGCATTCACAGTCACAAGAAGATGACGATGGGGAATGGCAATTACTGTTTAATGAGGTGGATGATGATGAGACAGTTGCCAATAAGTCAACGGCAATCACTGTCTCAAGAGGTTGATGAAGACGATGAGACACAGTTGTCAATGACTCAGGTTGTGGTTAGGTCAACAAGTCAGGAGGATGAGCAGAGTGAGGAAGTGGAAGAGGAGGTGGTGGATGATAAAGTCACTGACCCAACCTGGGAAGGTGGAGAGCCAATCAAGGAAAGCAGTACAGATGGGGAGGGATCTGAAGCACCACAACAGGCTGGAAGAGGCAGTTGGGTGGCAAAAGGGAGGAGGCAGGCCACGCCAAACAGGTCCGCAACTGTTCCGCGAAGCACCCCCTTGTGGAAATCTCCCTTGCCAAGGGGTTGGTGTTGCCACAGTATGGAGATTTTTTGAGGAATATGCGGACAACAAAAGAATAGTAGTTTGCAACCTGCGCAGTACCAAAATGAACCGGGACGTGAACACTAGCAACCTCACCACCACCAGCATGATCCGCCATATGGCATCCAAGCACCGTAATAAGTGGGACGAATGCCTGGGTCCACAATCTGTGTCTGCGGGTCACACCACTGCCTCCTCATCCCCTATGTTACTTGCTGGCCAATCCCCTGTCGAAGGCGCAGGCCCGGATGCCTCCCGCACTGTACCTTGACCTTCGTAAGCACCACAAGCAACCACCTCCACTTCCGTGTCCCAGCGCAGCATCCAAATGTCCTTACCCCAGGCCTTTGAACGCAAGCCACCCACCCACAGGCCATAGCACTAAATGTGCAGCTTTTCAAATTACTGGCCCTGGAAATGTTGCCATTTAGGATTATGCCTCATGTCGGCGGCCATCCCGGGTTACACAGTCCCCAGCTGCCACTATTTTTCAAGGTGTCGTGCCCGCCTTAGGCTACATTCACACGTCCGCAAGTGTTTTGCGGATCCACGGAGCCGCGGATCCGCAAAACACGGACACACCGGCAATGTGCATTCCGCATTTTTGCGGACCGCACATTGCCCGAACTCCATAGAAAATGCCTCTTCTTGTCCGTAATTGCGGACAAGAATAGGACATGCTCTATTTTTTTTGCGGAGCCGCGGACCGGAAAATCGGCGGCACGCTCCGCAAAATCGGATGCGGAGAGCACAGTGTGTGCTCTCCGCATCTTTCCCGGCCCCATTCACAGTCAATGGGTCCGCATGTATTCCACAAAATTGCGGAATACATGCGGACTACATTGCGGACGTGTGAATAAGGCCTTACACCAACATGTGTCCCGTAACATCACTCGTGCCCTGACCAATGCAGTTATTGGGAAGGTCCACTTAACCACGGACACATGGACAAGTGCATTTGGCCAGAGATGCTACATTTCTCTGACGGCACACTGGGTGAACGTTGTGGAGGCCGGGAGCGAGTCATACCCTGGGATGGCACAAGTGCTACCGACGCCAAGGATTGCAGGCCCTATGTTGATGAGGGTTTCCGCCAGCACCTATTTTACTGGCTCCAACCCCCACTTCTCCTCCTCCACCTTCTTCTCCACTGCCACTTCCGAATTATCCGCGTGCAGCACTAGTCAGCCATCAGTCGGTAGCTGTAAGCAGGGTATCACTGGGGAAGTGGCAACAGGCCATGCTGAAGCTAATATGCTTAGGAAACAAAAAGCACACCGACGCAGAACTATGGCAGGGGATAAGAGACCAAACTGAGCTGTGGCTCTTGCCAGTCAACCTATTACCAGGCATGGTTGTGTCTGATAATGGCTGTAACTTGGTGGCGGCTTTAGAGCTCGGGAAGCTCACACACATCTCATGCCTAGCCCATGTCTTAAACTTAGTTGTTCAGGTGTTTCTCAAAACCTACCACAATTTGCCTGAGCTACTGGTGAAGATGCGCCGCATGTCTGCACATTTCCGCAAGTCATCGACAGCTTAAGTCGGTCTGTCAATGCTGCAGCAGAGCTTGAAACTGCCAGCTCACCAGCTGTTGTGCGACGTAAGCACGCGCTGGAACTCCACGTTCCACATGTTGGCCAGGCTTTGTGAGCAGCAGAGGGCAGTAGTGGAATACCATCTGAAACATGGTTGTTGCATTTCCAGTCAGCTTCCGCTATTCACAAGCGAGGAGTGGGCATGGATGTCTGACCTCTGTGAGGTTTTAAGAAACATTCAGGAGTCAACACAGATGGTTAGCGGTGTTAAAGCTATTATCAGCATAACCATCCCACTGCTGTGTCTACTTAAACGCTTGCTGCTCACAATTAAGGGCGCTTTGCATGTGGAAGAGGTCGAAATGGGGGAAGCTATTACACAGGGTGATAGCCAGAGAAACCTCAGTTCATCTTCTCAGTGCGAATTGGACGATGAAGAGGAGGAGCAGGAGACGGTTGCCTCTGCTACAGAGCGTAGTACCCATGTAAGTTTAATTCAATCGGTTTGGCGTGGGTGGGCAGAAGGGAGGAAGAGGATGAGGAGATTGAGAGTCATCCTTCTGATGATGACAGCGAACTCTTGCCTGTTGATACTCTGGCACACATGGCTGACTTCATGTTAGGCTGCCTTTCCCGCGACCCGCGTGTTATACACATTTTAGACAACACGGAATACTGGTTGTTCACCCTTCTGGACCCCAGCTACAAAGAGAACTTCTTATCTTTCATTCCTCTGGTGGAGAGGATGAGCAAAATGGTGCAATAAATATCAGAAGGTACTTGTTTAAAAATTGCTCCAAAAATTTCCATCTGACACTGCTGGCAGCAGAGTCTGTAGTTCCTTGGGCAACCGAGGAGGGGAGACAAGGGGAACACACAGCAGTTCAAACAGAGGCAGGGCAACACTATCCAAAGCCTGGGACAGTTTCATGAAAGCCTGTCAGCACCCTCACCCTGATGTGTGGTCTACTGTCACAAGGAGGGAAAAATTTTGGAAGTTAGTGAAGGAGTACATAGCAAACTGTGTCTGCGTCCTCAATGATCCCTCAGTGCCTTGCAACTACTGGGTGTCCAAGATGGACACATGGCATGAACTGGCGCACTATGCCTTGGAGATGCTGGCCTGCTCTACCGCCAGCGCTTTGTCAGAGTGGGTATTTAGTGCTGCTGGTGGCATTATAACAGATACACGTATCCGCTTGTCAACTGAAAATCCTGACAGATTGACCAAATATAAAAATTAACAAGGCCTGGATTGCCCCTGACTTCTCGACTCCACCAGAGGAAAGCTGATGAAAATAAAAGTACTTTAAATGTGCTTTTTATAATGTACTGAATACACTGTATTCTCTTGCACCCCTTCCACTACAAAAAAGGTTATATGGTTGAATCTTCCTTTTCTCATCCTCATCCTCCTCTTTCATCATATCAACATGCTTATTTGTCGCATATATGCCCTTGCATATAATGTTTTACAGGGTCAGCTCACCAACAGGCCCTCGCATATAATGTTTTAAAGTGTTAGCTCACCTACAGGCCCTCACCTACAACCTTTTAGACGCTTATCTCACCAGCAGGCCCTCGCCTACAATCTTTTACAGGGTCAGCACACCAGCAGACCCTCACCCCTAATGTTTTATATGGTCAGATCAGCAGGCCGTTGCTTCAATTGTTTTTGAGGGTCACCAGCAGGCCATCAATCATAAGGCCTGCATGACATGGTCCCTTTTTTGCATCAGAATTGGATTATGATTAGGTAGCCAAAAGCAGGAGTGGGTATAAAACACAGAAGACATGCAAATATTCCATTCACATGTCATCTCTGTTTTGAATCCACTCCTGTTTTTTGGGCTTTAACAATACCGATGGATTACTGACCAAATGCTGACAGGATTCGTTTTTTGGGGGTTATTGTTCTGACTGATCAGAGGAAGGGCAAAATAATTAGTGACCTCAACACTCTGTTGGGGGGGGGTGGCTTTACTTGTATACGTATTTAATAGAACAGGTTCTGTAGATATCTATGTGAAATCAGCTACTGAAGGTGTAAAAGGAGTGCGCTTCTTCTTGACGCTAACATTGACCTGTAAGGCTCAGTTCACACTTCAGTTATTTGGTCAGTTTTGGCCCCGTAACTGCCCAAAAAAGTGAAGTGTGCAATGTTTTTATGAGCAACACCTGTCATCTGCATGTGAAACTGACTCACAGTATTGTTTCACTACCACAGCAGACTCCCTATGCGTGTTACTGCAAGGCACAGTGTTCTACACCACTCTAAAGGTTCTCTGCAGCCAGGAAATAGACTTTTTTTACGCGATTTGCCATAAATAAATTTGGACTGAACCAAATTAAAAAAAATTTTTTTAAAAACTGGCCGAATTAAATTTTTTATAAATTTTCTCATCTCTAGTCTTGACGCTATACGCAGGATCAGGACACGTGCAGTGCAACGCTCAGAGAAGAACAACTTCTGAATACTAGTATTCGCTTTATAAGACACATTGCCTTCCCATACACACACAAGCTTTTTTGGGGGAGAATTGTGTCTTATAAAGCGAAAAACACAATCTATCTTATCTATCTACCTATATTTAGAGAGTATATGTTCTAGCTGTGGGGGCATCAGCCCTTGTTCTCATATAGGAAATGTATACATTATTGCAGTTAAAGCCTTTATTTAACAGAAAACAGATGGGATTTTACTGGGGAAAGAGGCAAATGTGTTTTCTATTTAACCTTCGATGATGATGATGATTATTTTATTATTATTTTTTTTGTATTCACAGAATAAAAAAGTTGTCCTATATTATGCATCTAAGGTTTTTTCGAATAAATCTCTTAGAGAACCATTTGTGAATTCCTATCACTAACTTATCTTGGCACAAATTAAGTATCTATAGTAAGTTCAGAGACAATTTGATGAAAATGGATCAATGATTTATACAGCATGAGATAACCGCATTCAGCAAATTTAAGTCATTCTCATGCAGTTATGCTGAAGAACTACTTTAAGTGATGGTGATTAACTTGTGACTTACAACATTTTCTGGTACTTGTAATTAACAACCTCTGACAAATGTTGGAAGTAGTGATCACATAATTTCATTTAATTAGGGCATTTTAATGAAATACTATGTGGGAATGAATACTTATATTGGCCTGGCTTACATTGAACTACATTGTCTTACAATGCTATCCATTGATGAAGACACAGAAGAACATGTGACATTATCAGAGACTTTCAATGTTTGAGAAGTCAAAGTTGTAGTCAAGACTAGTGCAGCAACAATCAAGGTTTCCTTGGGCCCACTAGAGAAAATGATTCTGAGGGCCCACTCTATCCATCTATACAGAATATGCGCATCACAGTTGAGTGAATTAATTCTAAACAAATCAGATGAATAAAGAATTTCACAAAAAAATACTTCCAAATGAATATGAACTTTTGGTAATTCATTTTGGAAGAATTATGTAAAATGTAGCCCAGAGCTTTGTTACTGTGAATATTGTCAGAGAAAACCATGAGGGAGGAAACATTTAGAGGATCACATGACACTTGAAGATAGTGGGGGGAAAAGCCTTACCCTAATTGGCTCAGAGGCTATCAGTCTGTTCAGCCAATCAGGGGGCAATATTCAGGCAGGTCATCATGCAGAGAACAAGCCAGAGACCATTCTGATCTCTGCTCTGCATGTGATTAGAGATGATCAAATTTCTTAAAAATTCGATAAGGCCGGTTCGCCAAAATTCTGGGAAAAGATTTGATTTGATCCGAATTTATTCGCGGAAAAACCCATTAAAAAACAGCTATTTCCTGGCTGCAGAGAGCCTGTGGTGTAGTGGTGTAGAACATTGTGCCTTACAGTAACACACATAGGGAGTCTGCTGTGGTAGTGAAACAATACTGTGAGTCAGTATGACACACACGACAGGCGTCGCTCTTAGAAACAGTTGGCAGTCGCTTGCAATTCTCGCTATGCGATAACCACTTCAGGACCAAGCCATTTTTCACCTTAATGACTAAGCCATTTTTAACAAATCTGACATGTGTCACTTTATGTGGTAATAACTTTTCTCATAACATATTGTACTTCATGACAGTGGAAAAATGTAGTCAAAAAATTAATATTTATTTTTATTTATAAAAAAAATACCAAATTCACCAAAAATTTTGAAAAGTTTGCAAATTTCTAAATTTCAATTTGTCTACTTTTATAATACATAGTAATAACTCCAAAAATAGTTATTACTTTACATTCCCCATATGTCTTCTACATGTTTGGATCATTTTGTGAATGCCATTTTATTTTTTGGGGATATTAGAAGGCTTAGAAGTTTAGAAGCAAATCTTGACATTTTTCAGAAAATTTCCTAAACCCACTTTTTATGACCAGTTCAGGTCTGAAGTCACCTTGTGGGGCTTACATAATAGAAACAACCCAAAAGGGACCCCATTTTAGAAACTACACCCCCTAAGGTATTCAAAACTGATTTTACAAACTTTGTTAACCCTTTAGATGTTCCACAAGAATTAATGGAAAATGGAGATAAAATTTCAGATTTTCACTTTTTTGGCAGATTTTACACTTCAATTTTTTCCGCTAACAAAGCAAGGGGTAACAGCCAAACAAAACTCAATATTTATTGACCTAATTCTGTAGTTAAAAGAAACACCCCATATGTGGTCGTAAACTGCTATACGGCACACGAAAGGGGGCATAAGGAAAGGATATGGTTTTTGGAAGGCAGATTTCAGGCTAATTTTAGGCTGCCATGTCACATTTTAAGACCCCCTACAGTAGAAACTCCAAAAAAAGACCCTATTTTGGAAACTACGGTATAAGATGGCAGTTTTGTTGGTACTATTTTATGATTTTTGTTGGCTCTATATTGCACTTTTTGTGAGGCAAGGTAACAAAAAATAGCTGTTTTGGCACCGTTTTTATTTTTTGTTATTTACAATGTTCATCTGATCTGGTTAGATCATGTGGTATTTTTATAGAGCAGGTTGTTACGGGCACATCAATACCAAATATGACTATTTTTTTTGGTTGTTTGTCTCAGTTTAACATAATAAAGCATTTATTGGCCCCGGGTCCGCCCTTATTGGTCCTGGGCCGGTTAGCTGATATCCCTGGCTATGTGTAACAGCTGGGGTCTCAGCGCTGTCACCAAATCTGCAGACATGGTGACAGTTTAATACCATGACGTGTATACATGGAACGCCAAGTAGCAGTGCTCCGTGACGAGTATACACGTCATAGGTCAGCAAGGGGTTAAGGTGGAAGCCAAGGTGTATAACTGGAGTAGCTGTTAGGAGCAGGGAAAATACATGTCTTTCACGGCTCACTGAATCAATATTTTTGTGGCAGCAGAGAGGCAGCAATGCAGCAAGAAGGACAAGTACTGTTGATACCTCCACTTAATGTCCGTCTGGTTCTCACTTCAGGGACTTATCCGCCTCCTCAACATCCTCTTACAGTACATAGACATTCTCCTGTCCCCAACAGAAGCAGGGCAGGGCATTAGTCCTCCCTCCCGTCATATGTCTAAAGTGAAGCATTGCCATGCCATTGCCATAGCCACACAGCCAATCAGATGCTAAAGTGTATCAAGCAACAAACATCTCATGTCTCCCCACTAACTCCATCTGGTCAAAGTAGTGAGCAACGATGGCAGGAACATATTGTCAGCGCTAAATTAGGGGAAAATAACAAATGCTTCCTGCGTGCCACACATGATAACCCTAATCGTGCAACACTTTTTTGAAAAAGTGCAGTGGTTTGCAGAGAATGCTGGCTGATGCAAATTTGCCAACAGAGACATACCACCTGAACACCCATGTTTAGTTCTACATGGTCTCTGGCTTTTCTCTGATGAATATGATGTTCCCTTACCCCATAGTCTCCTGGGCAGCCAATTTGGAATAGCGTCTGAAACTGGCCCAGTATGGTCTCTCTGTACTGTCTTTCTGCCTCTCTGTACTGCTACTTTCTGCCTGCCTACCATCATGTTCCATACTGTATGGCTGCTGTTGCCATCAGCTAGCCATTGCCGCTTTCTTCTCCCGCCACAGCTCCAACTGCTACTTCTTGCTGATAACCCCCCTACTGTCACTACCGTTACATTTACTATTGCTCTAATAGAGTCAGTCACACATTAAATGTCTTGTCTGTTTTATGTTGTGCTTCTACTGCTGGTACTATTGCATGGCAAGGCACTATTAACCCCAAACATAGTACCATTTTTACATCCACACTGTACTGCTGCAGCTCCCAAATAAAAGAGAGAATTTTTCCAGGCTTCTTCCACTTCAGAACAAGACACTTTTTCTTATGACAATTGTGTGTAAATAAATTCGGGCAGACACTCTGTTAATGAATAATTTTTGGATGCTCGTGCTAAAAAAGGCACTGTTTATTATTACATTAACCCTTTCAGGACCCTGACATTTTTCACCTTAAAGACCAGGCCATTTTTTGCGAATCACCACATAAAATGTGTCATTTTATGTGGTGATAACTTTAAAACGCTTTTACTTATCCAAGCCATTCTGAGACTGTTTTCTCATCACATATTTTACTTTATGACAGTCATAAATTTAAGTAAAAATTTTTCATTTTTATTTATAAAAAATATCAAATTTACCAAAAATTTGGAAAAATTTGACATTTTCAAAATGTTAATTTATCTGCTTTTAAAACAGATAGTGATACCTCCTATAATAGTTATTACTTTACATTTTCCATATGTCTACTACATGTTTGGATATTTTTGTAAATTACATATTTTTTTTGTGGCGGTTTAGAAGTTTAGATGCAAATCTTGAGATTTGTCAGAAAATTTCCAAAACCCACTTTTTAAGGACCAGTTCAGGTCTTAAGTCATTGTGTGAGGCTTACATAATAGAAACCACTCATAAATTACCCAATTTTAGAAACTACACCCCTCAAGGTATTAAAACTTGATTTTACAAACTTTCTTATCCCTTTAGGTGTTCCACATGAATTAAAGGAACATGTAGATAAAACTTTATAATTTCACTTTTTTGACAGATTTTCCATTAAATCCTTTTTTTTCAGTAACAAAGCAAGGGTTAACAGCCAAACAAAACTTAAAATTTATTGCCCTGATTCTGTAGTTTACAGAAAAACCCCATATGTGGCCGTAAACTGCTGTACGGGCACATAGCAGGGCGCAGAAGGAAAGGAACACCATATGGTTTTTGGAGGGCAGCTTTCACTGGGATAATTTTAAGTTGCCACTTCACATTTGAAGGCCCCCTGATGTAACCCTAGAGTAGAAACTTCAAAAAAATTATCCCATTTTGGAAACTATGGGATAAGGTGGCAGTTTTGTTTGTATTTTAGGGTACATATGAGATTTGGTTGCTCGATATTACACTTTTTGTGAGGGACCGTTTTTATTTTTTGCTATTTACAAGATTCATCTGACAGGTTAGATTACATGGTATTTTTATAAATCAGGATGTTACGGATGCGACAATAACAAATATGATGACTTTTTTTGGTTTGTTTATTGAAAAAAATGATTTTTTAGCGTCTCTATATTCGTAAAGCCATAGTTTTTTTATGGTGTTGACCTCAGTGGTTAGGTCATCTGATTTTTTTTTTAGAGCAGGTTGTTGCAGATGCCTAGTACAGTATGTCTACTTTTTTATTTTTTTTACATTTAACACAATAAAAGCATTTTAGAAAAGAAAAAAAGAAAATGAAGTTTTAGTGTCTCCGTAGCCTGAAATACATAGGTTTTTTTATTTCTTGGGCGATCGTCTTAGGTAGGGGGTCATTTTTTGCAGGACGAGGTGACAGTTAGATTGGTACAATTTTGGGGGGCATACACCTCTTTGATCGCTTGGTGTTGCACTTAGTGTTGTAAGTTGACAAAAAAAAAATTTTTTAAGCAGATTTTATTTTTTGACCGTGTTCACTTGAAGGGTTAGTTCATGTGATATTTTTATAGAGCTGGTAGATGCGGACGCAGCAATATCTGATATGTCTACTTTTTTTTTCCATATTTTTGTCATTTTTTTTACTTTATTTTGGGAAACGGAGGCCTTTTTTTTTTTACTTGAAACGTTAAATTTTTTCTGGAAAATGTTATTTAAAAAAAAATTGTTTTCATTTTGTTTTTTGTCCCACTCTGAGACTTCAACTTTTGGGGTTCTGATCCCCTTTACAATGCATCACAATACTTCTGTATTGTAATGCATTAGCTATAAGTATATTACTCAATGTAAAAACTTACAGCCTGCTTCCTGTGAGATCCAGGGGGCTGGATCTCTTAGGCTGTAACAGAAGGCAGCCACGATGCCTAAGGCCTCTTTCAGACTGGCGTCGTGGGTGAGTGCCGTATGTGTTCAGGGTGCATTGCAGGAAACACACGCGAGTGTGCACACAATTTTAGACAGTTTTGACTGCAGTTGAGTTGTTCAGTTTTTTCCGCGCGAGTGCAATGCATTTTGCACGCGCATGATAAAAAACCGAATGTGGTACCCAGACCCGAACTTCTTCACAGAAGTTCTGGATTGGGTTCGGTGTTGTGTAAATTTTATTATTTTCCCTTATAACATGGTTATAAGGGAAAATAATAGCATTCTTAATACAGAATGCTTACTTAAATGTGCCTTGAGGGGGTTAAAAAAAACTCACTTCATCCACTTGATCGAGCAGCCAGCATCATTTTCTTTTTTCTTCAATTAGGACCTGCAAAAGGACCTTTGATGATGTAATCGCGCTCACCACGTGGTGAGCATGGGGACCTCAGCACAGGTCCTGCTGAATGAAGATAGAAGGATCTTCTATCTTCATTCAGAGGGACCTGCGCTGACATCACCGCGCTCAGCACATGGTGAGCGAGATAACGTCATCAAAGGTTCTTTTGCAGGTCCTGAAAGAATAAGAAAAGACAAGTGGAGTTAATTTTTTTTTAACCCCTCAAGGCACATTTTAGTAAGCATTCTGTATCAAGAATGCTATTATTTTACCTTATAACCAAGTTATAAGGGAAAAAAATACAGTTAATAGACTTTAATGGGGTTGCTCATCCCTATCATCTCCTACTAATCATGTGTGAAAACTGCACCGCATCCGCACTTGCTTTCCGATGCTTGCGATTTTCACGCAGCCCCATTCATTTCTATGCGCAGAATATAGAAGATGCTGCGAGTTCCATGCCACACACAAGTGATGCGTGAAAATCACCGCTCATCTGCACAGCCCCATTGAAGTGAATGGGTCCGGATTCAGTGCGGGAACAATGCGTTCATGTCAAGCATTGCACCCATGTGGAATACTCGCCCGTGTGAAAAGGGCCTAAGGAAGGAATTGGGCATGTGCCGCGGTCAGCGCTGATCATGGCAGTGTGAGGGCTAATGCTCCGGCATCGGTGTTTACACCGATAACGGCACATACAGCAGGGGTTCGGCTATCAGTAACTGCCAGACTCCTGCCGCTGATCGGGCGGGTGCAGATCCTACACCCGCCCGTTTAGCCCACCATACATGTACAGCGCTGGTCCTTAAGTCACGTCCACCAGCACCATACATGTATGGCGTGGGACCTTAAGAGGTTAATGTGTCTGTATAAACAGGGCAGGCACATGTTTAGACATAAATCAAATCTTTAAAAAAAACAGACCATAAACTAATTTAAATCTCTAATGTTGTAACACACCAAATTGATCAGCTAGGATCTCAACTGCGGAGTCCTTTGACATCCACTCCTGTCACACTACTTGAGTGTTGATGGTGTCTTTTGCGGCTGCTCAGTGTGTACCCCAGGCGGCTCTCTCAGTCTTAAGCGGAGAGTATGGGGTAACAAAATCATGTACCGCGTACTAAAGATAGAGTGTAAAACTAATAGTGAGGGAAGTTCGTTTTAGTAGTGGGAGTTCAAATTAGAGTTCATGAATATAACAGCTCTTGACAACATTCAGGAATCCCAGGTCTGCAGTACTAATAACCACCACCGCGAGTCCCTTCCTTTCAGTGAGCAATGTCAGTGAAACAAAATGACAGGCTGATACTTGCTGTTAGAAGTCATGCAGGGATCCTGCAGTGGTGGAGCCAGATAAGGTAGGTGAGGGTTTCTCCTGGAGGTTCAGAGTTGCAGGTAGTTAGGAGCTTGCGTCCTCGTGGTGAATGGAGCAGGCAGGGTGCGCACTCCATTAGTGGAACGCCCTGTGCAGCACCTGGCTCCTATTTATTGACCAAGTGTGGATGGGCGGAGCCACCTTAGACGGTCCAGCGGCCACTGCTTCCAGCCTGGGAGGCAAACAGCGATCGTTGTCATGGTTACACAGGGCATGGATCCAGGCTGGAGCGCAAACCACCGTATCCTTACAAATGTACACTATTTTCAGCCTTGCATTTTTAAGAGCCATGAAATTTTTATTTTTCTGTTGATGTAGCTGTGTTGGGCGTGAACATTCAAATAGTGAATTTTAATCTCGAATATTTAATTGGGAATATTTAGAATATAGTGCTATATATTTTTGTATTTTCGAATATTCTACATTTTTTTTCCATCAATAACCTCCCTTTTTGCTTGTGGCCCGATGAGAAAGCTGCAATGTCTTTGTCTGAGCTTAGCAACATCCCTGGCAACCAATAGGAAAGTTGCCTACCCCTTAATATATAAGAACCTCCCCACAGCCATTTTCTATAGTTTATTACAGTTTTGAGAGACAGCAGTGTTATTGCTGTGCTCTCTCGTTTCCATTTGTCACATTACATTAGATAGTTAGTTAGTAGTGATGAGTGAGCATGCTTGGCCGAATATCTGTTCGGCTTGAGCAACGCTATGTTGGCTGCTGGCATTACAGTGATTGGCTGGCTGGAACGTCGCATCAGGTACTGTATAGCACCCAATGATGCATGTTCGGCTCAGATATAGACAGGGAGAGCAGAGCGTAGAAAGGGAAAGACAGTGGAGCTATTTTCACAGTTTTTATTCTGAGAAAGCTTTTCCAAGAACCAAAAGTCCTTTTAATGACTACTGTGTGTGTGTGTTTTGGAGCAGCAATCTGTTTACCTCCTGCAGTCTCAGGGACAGTGCTTCGGAAGAGACAGATAGTGCAGGGAGAAACATTTGCTGTTTTTACTACCAAAAGATTTTCAAAGACCCCAAAGTCCTTTTAAGGACTACTGTGTGTGTTTGACAGCAGGAAAATATTTTTATATTATACCTATTAGTGACATATACTGTACATCATCCGCAGACTATGTCTTCAATAATCTGGGCCACATATAATGTCCATACTCTGTGGTGTTCTGTAACCAATACTGTAGAACATCTGCAAACAGTGTCTGTATTACAAATTCCAATAATATGGGCCTAGTATACTGTCCATATTATGTGGGTTTCTGTGATATATACTGTCCTCCATCCGAAAACAGTGTCTGTAGCACAAATTTAAATAATTTGTGCAACATGTACTGTGTGTGCGTTTAATACATATCACTGACATATACTGTACTTTATCCGTAGATGGTGTATTCTAGTCTGTGACATTATCAGGGCAATATCTCCTGTGCAATGTGTGCGCATCCCAAATACCTTTTTTAATTTATTGGCGCAAACACTTACAAATCCTACGCAGCGGTGCGTGTAACATACTTTTAAGCATATATAACATTTAATATTAATAACGTGGCCAGTAAGAGCCGTGTAAATGGCCGTGATGCTAATGGTGCACTCAGAGGCCATGGATCTGGGTGCGATTAAACTGAATAAAAGAATATAGCTGAAGGCCTCCAGGTGTGCTAACCCTCAAAAACATTATTTGGAAAGGCCTTCCGATCAGCTGACCCTCTAAAACATCATTTGCGAGTGCCTTCAGGGCAGCTGACTATTTAAAACATTAGTTGTGAGGGTCTGCAGGTGAGCTGACCCTCTATAACATTGTATGAGAGGGCCTGCAGGTGAGCTGACCCTCTAAAACATTATATGTGGGGGCCTGCAAGTGAGCTGACCCTAAAAAAACATGCATTGCGAGGGCCTGCAGCTGATCTGACTCTGTTAAACATTATATATGAGGGACTGCAGGTGAAATGAACCTAAAATACATGAATTGCGAGCAGGGCTGGTGCAAGGATTTTTGCCGCCCTAGGCAAAAGAAAAGTTTGCCGCCCCCCACATGTGACATCACAATGCCCCACCCATATGATCTGCCATATTAAAGGGGTTCTGCAGTTTATTTGAACTGATCGGCAGGGGTCCGACACCCGGGACCCCCGCCAATTAGCTGTTTGAGAAGGCAGCGGCGCTGCAGTAGCGCCTCAGCCTTCTCGCAGTGACGTCTCGACTAGTATCACTGGCCTGGGCGGGGCTAAGCTTCATTCAAGTGAACAGAGCTTAACCCCGACAATGCCAGTGATACTAGTTGTGACTTCACTGCGCCTGCGGTAAACAGCGAGAAGGTCGAGGAGCTACTGCCAGCGCCGCTGCCTTCTCAAACAGCTGATCGGCGAGGGTCCCGGGTGTCGGACCCCGTCAATCAGTTTAAATAAACTGCAGAACCACTTTAACTAACGCCAGTTCTCTCTTCCATCACCCATGTCATTCTCTTCCCCCCCATATGTCATTATTTCCCCCCCCCATGTCATTCTCTTCCCCCCCATGTCATTCTCTTCCCCCTCTTGTCATTCTCTCTCCTTTTCTTGTCATTCCCCCCTCTTGTCATTCGCTCCCCCCCATGTCATTTTGTCCCCCGCCCCATCCCCCAAATGTCTTTCTCTTTCCCAATCCCCCCTACCTCTAGTGTAGCGTGGCCGAGCTCTGTATGGCCCACGGGTACAGGAGCTTTAGTTTCCTGTACCCGGGCAGACTGACAGGAAGCGCACACTGTGTGCGCACTTCCTATCAGTCCGGCCGGGTACAGGAGACAGATGCTCCCTGTACCCGCGGACCATACAGGGCTCGGCCACTCTACAATGTGGGACTGACAGGAGGGAGCGATGAGCGCTTCCCTCCTGTCAGCTCCTCTCTTCTTGCTGCGCCCGGGCGGTGCACCCTCATGGACGGGCCTAGCCGGGCAGTGCTGCAGCCTCCAGAGGCTCAATATAGAGCGCTTGGGCGGCTGCAGCATGAAGGGGGCCGGCGCTCTTAGCAACGCCCCTTACCAAGGGGCGCTCTACGCGGCTGCCTAGTCAGCCTATAGGACGCGCCGGCCATGATTGCGAGGGCCTGCAGGTGAGCTGACCCTGTCAAACATTATATGTGAGGGGCTTCAGGTGAGCTGACCCTCTAAAACATTATGAGCGAGGGCAACCTAAAAAGCATGTTGATATGATGGAGGAGAAGTAGAGAAGTCAGGGGCAATCCAGGCCTTGTTCTTGTTCAGAGTCGACCTGGCAGCATTTTCAGTTGACAGACGGATACACTTATCAGTTATTATGCCCCCAGCAACACTAAATACTCGCTCTGACAAAACACTGGCGGCAGGGCAGGCCAGCACCTCTGAGGCGTAGAGTGGCAGTTTGTGCCACGTGTCCATCTTGGACACCCAATAGTTGTAAGGCGCAGAGAGATCACTGAGGATGCTGACACGGTCTACTATGTACTCCTTCACCATCTTCCAAAATTTTTCCCGCCTTGTGACAGTAGGCTGTGCATCAGGGCCTTGGAGAGTGTTGTCCTGCCTCTTTTGGAACTGCTGTGTGTTCCCCTCATCTCCCCTCCTGGGTTGCACAAGGAACTACGAACTCTACCGCCAGCGATGTCAGCCATAAATTTATCCGCAATGACATTCTGTTCTATTATTATGGTTTGTGGTTGTATTATTGTTGGTATTATTATGGTTTGTAGTTGTAAAATATGTTATTGTTATTTGGTTATTGATGAGTTAATTAACAGGCCATGCCATTGGTTTACCTCCACTCTCATGTGTTATGTTTTTAGTTATATTAATGTATAAGTTTAGGATGTTTGGTGTGCATGGGACATATATGCTGTATAATGGCTATGTGTGTGAGCTTGCCAAGCTCCAAAGCTGCCAACAATGGCCATTATTAGACACAACAACCAATTATGCCTGGTTGTAGGTTGAGTGATGAGAGCCACAGCTCAGTCTGGTCCCTTATACCCTGCCACAGCTCAGCGGTGGTGTACTGTTTGTCACCTAAGCAAATGAGTTTCAGCACGGCCTGTTGCTGCTTCCCCACTGCTGTGCAACACTGCTTCCAGCTACTGACTGATGGCTGACTGGTGCTGCAAGATGAGAATTCAGAGGTGGAAGTAGAGTAGGAGTAGGAGAAGGGGGGTTTTCTGTAACTAATGCAGGTGGTGGTGAAAATCCTGATGGAATGGGGGACCGCAATCCTTGGCGTTGGTAGCACCTGTGCCATCCCAGGGTATGACTAGCTACCGACCTCCACATGGTTCCCCCAGTGTGCCATCACGGAAATGTAGCGTCCCTGGCCAAAAGCTCTTGTACGTGTGTCAGTCGTTAAGTGGACCTTCCCAATAACTGCGTTGGTTAGGGCATGGGTGATGTTACAGGACACAATTGCTGGTGTAATGCAGGGATAGCACACCGAGAAAAATAGTGGCAGATGGGGACTGAGTAATGAAGGATGTCCGCTGCCATGAGGTTGAGGAAAGACTCAGTGTCCACAGGCCTAAATGGCAACATTTCCAGGACCAGCAATTTTTAAAGGTGTGCATTTAGTGCGATGGCCTGTGGGTGGGATTGCTGGGTATTTGCACTTACGTTCTGGGTTAAGGCCTGGGTTAAGGATATCTGTATGCGGGCCTATTTGGTGTGGCCAGCCTTCTCCCTTTTGCCATCCCACAGCCTCTTCCAGCCTGTTGCAGTGCTGTTGATCCCTCCCCCTCTGTACTGCTGTCCTCGCTTAGCTTGCCACCTTTCAGGTTGGGTCAGTAATGTCATCGTCCACCACCCCCTCTTCAACTTCTTCACTTGGGTCATCCTCCTCACTTGTGTTGTTAACCTAACAAGACCCTCACTTATTGACAACTGTGTCTCATCTGTATCATCCACCTCATGAATCACCAATTGCCATTCCCCACCGTCATCTTCTTCTGACTGGATGCTGAAGAGTTTGGGAATCAGTGAACAAGATCTACACATTTCCCTCTTCAGGGAGGGTCAGTTCACCTGCAGGCCCTCACCTACAATATTTGAGAGGGTCAGCTCACCTGCAGGCCCTCACCTACAATATTTGAGATTGTCAGTTCACCTGCAGGCCCTCACCTACAATATTTGAGAGGGTCAGCTCACCTGCAGGCCCTCACCTACAATATTTGAGAGGGTCAGCTCACCTGCAAACCTTTAACTACAATATTTTACAGGGTCAGCTCTCCTGCATACCCTCAACTACAATATTTTACAGGGTCAGCTCAGCAGCAGGCCATCACATACAATACTTTACAGGGTCAGCTCAGCAGCAAGCACTCGCCCATCATTTTATCAATGGTCAGCTAAGCAGCAGGGACTTGCCCATCATTTTTGCAATGCTCAGCAGCAGGCCCTTGCTCCAAATGTTTTTGAGGGTCACCAGCAGGCCACCAATCATAATTTTTCAAGGGTGTGTATGATGCCCTCCTTTATGTGTCATAAAGGGTGTATTGGAGTGCCGGTTCCTTGTAATTTTTGGCAGCCCTTTCACTTAGTGTATAGGCTTTATGAGTGTAGGAGTCCCACTACCTGAACAATTGTGCCACAATGTGAATAAGGGGGGGTTGTGCCTGTTTTTGCCAGTCTGTAAAAGTGGCATACTACTCGGACAACATGGTTCTCATGCTGTTTCCGATCCATTTTGGTGGTGTTTCTGTCACTTTCTGACCTTTTCCAATGGACCAGGCACCCTCCCCTCTTCAGAGCAGGGGGTGCCTGGTTATCTTCCATTGACTTCCATTATACTCGGGTGCTCAGCCGAGCACACAAATAAAGCAATGTGTTCGGGCTGAACACCCGAATACTTTGGTGCTCGATCAACACTGTTAGTTTATATATAAATATATATATATATATATATATATATATATATATATATATATTGCAGATAGTCAGTGGGAGATATTCAGTGTAGGTTAGATAGTGATATAGTGTAGCTAGGTTCTGCTGTCCATACATACATGCTACATACATAGTTCTGTATGTATGTATGCTACATATATACATACATATATACATAGTGCTGTGATATCTCCAGTTCACAACAATACTTAGTGCACCAATCACTAATATGTAGTCAGACCTGTTAGAATGTAAAGTTGCAGGTATTGTGCCAAAATATTTGCGTCATTATTGCCAATTTGCGCAATCACAAATATATTGGAGCACTCTATCTGCATATAAAGCTTTTGTGATGTTCTGTCGTGCCAACCATTTTCTCCAGTCTCATTAAACTTCGAGCAGTTTAAAAAAAATGTAGCTATAGTGACCCACGCCTGTATTGCGCACGTATTACCCGAATATTACATTGCCGATTTTCGCAATCTAGAAAATAATAGTGAATTTGCAAATATATTACAAATATTCTACCAAATATTCGAGAAATATCGCAAATTTGAATATTGCTTCTGCCGCTCATTACTAGTAGCTGTATGAGAATATGCAGGACATGTTAAATATTTTTAACCCTGTCACACAGCTTGGCATTTAATTTTTTTGTTCATCTATCTCCGCATTTCAATACATTTTTTTTTCTGTTGACAAAGCCTTATGAAGGCTTTTTTTGTGGGGAATTTTTTTTTTTAATATTGGTATCACTTTGAGGTAGCATCAGGTGAAATTTATAACTTTTAAAAACATTTTTTGAGGGCTATAGTGTAAAAAAAAAAATCTAAATTCTGCAATTGTTTTTAGAGTTTTGGTTTTACAGTGTCCATTAAACTGTAGAAATTATATTTTATCTTTATGTCTAGGTCTGTGGGTTTTTGGTACCTGAACCCGAACATGTCCATAAAAGTTCAGGTTCGAGTTCGGTGTCCGGTGATTTAATGGCGCTTGTTGAGGGCAGCCAATCAATAAGCGTTTAACTAGTGTGTCCTTAGAAGCCATTACAGCCATGCCTACTAATGGCTAGTGTTGAGCGCAAATATTCGAATAACAAATTGTAATCGTGAATTCGAGAATTTGCTAATATTTTGAAGATAGTGATATATATCCGTAAAAAAGAATATCCGTCAATTTTTTTTTCATCTGAACCCATTACCTGCCTGCTTCTTGCTTGTGGGCCAATGTGAGAAGGCTGCAATATCTAGTGAATTAGAATATTCTTCATTATTTAATATAATTTATGTTATGCAAAAAATCTGTAATTAAATATGCACATTAATCAATTCGCGTAAGGGCGTTAAGCAACTTTCCTATTGGGTTGGCTTGGTAGAATTGTCGAATATGTAGAAAATAGCGCTATATTCTACTTTTTCAACAATTCTACTAAGCCAACCCAATAGGAAAGTTCCTTAATGCCCTTATGGAATTTGATTAATGTGCATATTTAATTACCAATTTTTTCGCATAACATAAACTATATTAACCACTTAAAAACCACAGGTTTATACCCCCCTAGAGACCAGGCCCTTTTTTACAAATCCGCACTAAACTACTTTCACCGTTTATTGCTCGGTCATACAACTTGCCACCCAAATGGATTTTACCTCCTTTTCTCAAATCCGCACTAAACTACTTTCACCGTTTATTGCTCGGTCATACAACTTGCCACCCAAATGGATTTTACCTCCTTTTCTTCTCACTAGTAGAGCTTTCATTTGGTGGTATTTCATTGTTGCTGGCATTTTAACTTTTTTTTGCTATTAATAAAAATGTAACGACATTTTTGCAAAAAAATGACATTTTTCACTTTCTGTTGTAAAATTTTTCAAAAAAAACTACATTTCTATATAAATTTTTCACAAAATTTATTGTTCTACATGTATTTGATAAAAAAAAATCCAATAAGTGTATATTTATTGGTTTGGGTAAAAGTTATAGCGTTTACAAACTATGGTGCAAAAAAGGGAATTTCCGCATTTTGAAGCAGCTCTGACTTTCTGAGCACCTGTCATGTTTCTTCACCTGCTAGAATGTCAGGATAGTATAAATACCCCCAAAATCACACCATTTTAGATAGAAGACACCCCAAAGTATTCGCGGAGGGGCATGGTAAGTTCATGTATCATTTCATTTTTTTTCACAAGTTAGCGGAAAATGACACTTTCTGAGGAAAAAAAAATGATAAAGTTTCCATTTCTGCTAACTTCTGGCAAAAAAAAAAAAAAATCTCAGACGGACTCACTATGCCCCTCAATGAATACCTTGGGGTGTCTACTTTCTGAAATGGGGTCATTTGTGGGGTGTGTTTACTGTTCTGGCATTTTGGGCAGGTCTAAATTGTGAGCAGCCATGTAAAACCTAAAAGGAATCGTTGGAATTTGGGCCCCTTTGCGCACCCAGGCTGCAAAAAAGTGTCACACACGTGGTATCGCCGTACTCAGGAGAAGTAGGGCAATGTGTTTTGGGGTGTATTTTCACATATACCCATGCTGGGTGAGAGAAATATCTCTGTAAATTGTCAACTTTGTATAAAAAAATTTAAAAAGTTGTCGCTTACAGAGATATTTCTCACACAAAGTATGGGTATATATAAAAATACACCCCAAAACACATTGCCCTACTCTCCTGAGTACGGCGACTCCATGAGTGACAATTTTTGCAGCCTGGTGCATAGGCCCTAATTCCAATGAGTACCTTTAGGATTTCACAGGGCATTTTACGCATTTGGATTCCAGACTTCTTCTCAGGCTTTAGAGACCCTAAAATGCCAGGACAGTATAAATACCCCACAAGTGACCCCATTTTAGAAAGAAGACACCCCAAGGTGTTCTGTGAGGGGTATGGTGAGTTCATGTAAAATTTTATTTTTGTCACAAGTTAGTGGAATATGAGACTTTGTAAAAAAAATATATATATATATATATATATATATATATATATATATATATATATATCAATTTCCGCTAACTTGTGCCAAAAAAAAAAATTCTGTGAACTCGACATGCCCCTCATGGAATACCTTGGGGTGTCTTCTTTCCAAAATGGTGTCACATGTGGGGTATTTATACTGCCCTGGCATTTTAGGGGCCCTAAAGCGTGAGAATCCAAATGCGTAAAAATGCCCTGTGAAATCCTAAAGGTACTCATTGGTTTTAGGGCCCCTTTGCGCATCTTGGCTGCAAAAAAGTGTCACACATGTGGTATTGCCGTACTCAGGAGAAGTAGGGCAATGTGTTTTGGGGTGTATTTTTACATATACCCATACTGTGTGTGAGAAATATCTCTGTAAATGACAACTTTTTTAAAAAAAATTCTACAAAGTTGTCAATTTACAGAGATATTTCTCTCACCCTCACCCAGCATGGGTATATGTAAAAATACACCCCACCTCTATTAACTTTCGATGTTCTTTTATGCACCTACCATGGTGATCACAGGTGGCGGGGAATCAGGGTTCCGGGCCAGAGAGGAAGCGTGAGAAAAAGAGACCAAATTTAAGGGAGATAAATGAATAAAAAGAATTTGGGGTCGAGCATAAATGTGTGAAAAGCTATTGAGGTGCAAATGTGGGACAAATTGCAGAAGCCCAAATGTGGGCCAAAAGAGTCAAGCGGAATTGTGGGAAAAGTTATTGAGGCGGAAATGTTGGCCAAAAGAGTATAATGGAAATGTGGGACAAAGTATTGAAGCCTAAATGTGGTACAGCTTGTTTAAGTTTAAGCATTGAATCAAAGAAGGTGGCGCGCATCAATTAAAGAAGCATTTCTGAAATTTTATTTCCTGTCACCTATGCAGAGCAGGGGTTTATTCACATCTAAAATTGTATAATGTCAACCCAAGAATGTAACAGAAAAATTACTGAAATTAATTAACCTGTCTTCTTGGTAGAGTAGGGGTCTATGACAGAAAACAATTGTTTGTCACCCGAAAATGTAAGAAAAAATATTGAAATTTATTAAGCTGTCAACTAGGTAGAGGAGGTGTATATTACACCCAAAAATTGGTGAATTTGACCATAAAATGTAACTGACAAATGTTATTTTTTTTTACCGGTCTACTAGGTATAGCAGTACTATATACCAAAAATTGGTGAATTTAACCTGAAAATGTAAATGTCAAGTTTTTTATTATTTTTTTTAACAGGCCTACTAGGTATAGCAGTGGTACTATACACCCAAAAATTAGTGAATTTCACCAGAAAATGTTAATGACAATTTTCATTTATTTTTTAACTGGCCTACTAGGTATAGCAGTGGTACTATACACCCAAAAATTAGTTAATTTAATGAGAAAATGTGAAATACAATTTATATATTTTTTTTAAACGGCCTACTAGGTATAGCAGTGGTACCATACACCCAAAAGTGGTTAATTTCACCAGAAGATGTAACAGATAATTTTTTTTTCATTTATTTTACCGGTCTAATAGGTATAGCAGTGGTACTTTACACCCAGAAATTGGTGAATTTCACCCGAAAATGTAAATGACAATTTTTTTTATTTTTTTTAACCAGCCTACTAGGTATAGCAGTGGTACTAAACACACACCAAAAGTTTGGAGTTCCATATGGAGTAGGAGTTTGAGGAGGCGGTGGACGCAGCGGAGTAAGTGGAAGCGTCCACCGCCTCCTCAAAGGAGGACGAGATAGCCAACACAGGTTTTTGGTTTTAATTTAATTTTGTAAAATGAAGGTACACTCCAAAAGAGTTTGTATTTTGGATGTTTCACACATTAGCAATTGCGCTGCAGTATAATAATGGCTGGTTAGTGCCGATATACATGTCTATTCTGCACAAGGTACGGACAAGTCCTGAGGGAGCCATGCCTGGTTCCAGGGCCGGGCCGAGACAGAGGCTGAGGAGGCTCCAGCCTCAGGGCGCTCAAGCCTCAGGGCGCAGGCACAGGCCACACAGGCCTGCTGCTGCCGTGTAGCTGTATTAGCAGCAGAGCATCCATTTCTGCGCTCTGCTGCTGTAACAGCCGGTCCTGCGCCCCCTAGTGGTGTTCTTCCTCCCTCCCTCAGTCTAGTGCAGTGTGCTGCAGCTCCGTACCTTCCCCAGCCCCTGACTTCCTGCCTGTGTGTGCACCAGAGATTTACAACCCCCTCCCCCAGCACAGAGAGAAGAGCAGCGTCGGGACAGAGAAGGAGGAGGAGGAGGAATACTCTGCATCCTGCCTCTCCCTCCAAGTCACCAGAGACTGTATGTGCAGAAAATGTAAGGGGTTAAAGGGAATGGAATGGCAGTAATGTAATGTGCATATTGTGTGTTTTTATGTATGTGTGTCATATGTATGTCTGTATATATGTATGTGTGTCATATGTATGTCTGTATATATGTGTGTGTCATATGTATGTCAGTATGTATGTGTGTGTCAAATGTATGTCAGTATGTATGTGTGTGTCATATGTATGTCAGTATGTATGTGTGTGTCATATGTATGTCTGTTGTAAGAGGGTGCAAGGTATCATATGCGATGGCAGGTACGTGTCACCGAGGTTGCTGGCCTCGGTGAGGTAAGAGACGGGTTTTTTGTCTGCAGCAGCTAGTGCTGCTAGACTCTGTGACTTAGTTTGGCTGCAAAGCTAATCCGGGCCGGCTCTTACTGGGAGTAGGTAAAGTGTAGGGTGGGTGCCTACTCCCCACGGTCCAGGCCGGACTTTATCCGGCCCCTTTAAAGGCAGCCTCCTTAGCAGCTGGGAGGTGATTATCCTGGAGCTGCTAACAGGGCTGAGGAGTTCTCTGTCCTGGAGGAAAGAGCTCAGCAAGGAGGTGTTTTGTTCCTGGCTACCTGAAGCTGGATTCTCCTGCGGCGGGGCCGACAGCGTGGTGCGAACCTGCACCTACACCTCCCAGGTGACTGAACCTGTGTTGGCCTGTTTTGCTTTGCCTCCTTGTGTCTGGCCTGTGTGAATTACCACCAAGAGACTGTTTCTGTTTATTTTTGTGTCAGTGTGAATAAAACACTGTTTGTTGCACAATTCTGGACTCCTTGTTTTGCCTCGGTACTGCACCCGCACCGCTATCTACCAGAGCGACTCCCCACATTTGGTGTCGGATGCGGGCATGCGCAGTGAGGCTGGCGTGAGCGCCGAACTTTGTTTTTGTGCGGAGCAAAAGTGAATGTCCTATATTAGGCCGGCAAAGTTGCAGCCTGTGATCTCTGGCAACATGGAGGCTGCTGTGAAGGCTCTCGTAGAAGCTAACGTGCAGCAGCGGGAGACCAACCAGTTACTGCTACAACATGTGATGGCATTACAGGCGGCAGGAGCGTCCCACCACGTCCATGATGCTCGGAAGCGGTCCGTGCGGCGATCCCAAAGATGACCCCGCAGGCGGCGTGGAGACATACCTAGCGGTCTTTGAGAAGGTCGCCGTGAGGAAAAGTTACCCCGTGACCAGTGGGCGAGGTGGTTGCTCCGTTCCTGGCATCCGGACCCCAGCAAGTTTTTTGATTTGGCAGACGACCAGGCTGCTGACTATCCCACGGTGAAGGGGAGATCCTGGCCAGACTGGGGGTAAGCGTGTTGGTCCGGGCTCAGCGGGTCCACCAGTGGGACTTTAAAGTGGCTGAACCCGCCAGGCCGCAGTACTATGAGTTGCTGCACAGGTTGCAAAAATGGCTGCAGCCTGAGGTTCTAAGTCCGACTGCTATGCTGGACCGGCTGCTGGCTGACATGTTTTGGAGGGCCTTGCCTTACCCCTTCAACACTGGATCGGCCAGGTATCCCCCACCAATGCCCTTGAGATGGTCGACCTGGTGGAGCGATATGAGGCCACCAGAAACCTGCAAGGGGTTCTTTTGGGAGGGCCAGTCAAACCCGGAAGTCTCCACCCCAGTCCCGGCCGGCCAAACCCGCCCGGGATGTACCTCTTGCAGATCCGTCCCCAGTGGTCTGCTGGCAGTGTCGGGAGCCTGGACACATAAGGGCCAACTGTCCACAGTGGGGGAACCCATGGAGACTAATTATGGGTACCGGCCTTCCATGTATGCCCGGAGACTGTGTGCGACCGGCACCCCGAGACAATAGACAGTCGTCATCTGTGCCAGGTGCAAGTCGGGGATAACCTGGCAGTGGCGCTGTTGGACTCAGGGAGCCTGGTAACCCTGGTAAGTGCTGCCCTGGTACAGCCCACCCAGTATACGGGCCGGAAAGTGGGTGTGGTGTGCATTCACGGAGACTTAAGGACTATCCCACTGCTGTAATGTCTCTGTCCACGGCGGCGGCACCTGGACTTGTGAGGTGGCGATCTCCACAAAGCTACCCTATGAACTGATAGTTGGGAGAGACTTCCCTGGTTTTCCATCACTGTGGCCTGAGGTGAAGGTGTCTAATAGCCCTGAGACAGGGGTAACCCTAGCAGAGTGGCCTGATACCACTGGAAGGCCAGAACCCTGGGAGCCCGAGTCTGAAGGGCCAGCGGTAGGGGTGACCACTGCTGCAGCGGTAGTGGGGAGACAACCCCACTGAGTGTAATGGTGGGAGACACGGAGGACTTGCCACCGGGACCTGAGTTGGCAGACCTCAATGTCTCGGGGAAAATTTTGGGACCGCACAACACCGGGACCAAACCCTAACCAGGGCCTGGGAGAATGTGCTGGAAATTGATGGTAAACCCCAGAAACCAGGGGCTGAATTAATGTTCCCACGATTTATTGTTCTGCAGGATATGTTGTATCGGGTGAACCAAATCCGAGGTGAACCTGTTGAACAGTTGGTGGTGCCCACAGCGTATCATAAGCTTGTCATGGAGCTTGCCCACCAACATGTTCTTGGGGACACCTGGGGTGGCAGAAAACCCAGGACCGCATACTGCAGCGGTTTTATTGGCCCAGTGTGTTCAAGGAGGTAGAAAATTATTGTAAGTCCTGTCCAACCTGTCAGGTAACTAGCCCCCAGCCACATTTCCGTAGTCCTCTGGTACCTCTGCCAATTATTGAAGTACCGTTTGAGCGAATCGCTATGGATTTAGTTGGGCCTGTACCAAAAGTCTGCTAGGGGCCACCAACACATTCTGGTAGTTCTCGACTATGCCACTCGGTATCCGGAGCGGTGCCTCTGCGACATACCTCAGCTAGGCTCATTGCCAAAGAGTTAATGGAGATGTTTTCCCGTGTGGGCCTGCCAAAGAGGTTCTGACAGACCAAGGGACCCCTTTTATGTCCAAAGTAATGAAGGAACTGTGTAAATTGTTGCGTATAAAGCAGTTACGGACGTCCGTTTACCATCCGCAAACAGACGGTCTTGTTGAGAGGTTTAATCAAACTCTAAAAAATATGTTAAAAGGGTGGTGTCTAGAGATGGGAAGGACTGGGACCTGCTTCTGCCCTATCTCATGTTCGCAGTGCGAGAGGTGCCCCAGGCCTCTACTGGGTTCTCGCCCTTCGAACTGCTTTATAGCAGAACACCCTCGGGGCCTGTTGGATATCGCCAAGGAAGCATGGGAACAACAGCCTGTCCCCCACAAAAGTGTCATTGAGTATGTCGCCCAGATGCAGGAACGGATGGAAAGGGTGTTGCCCTTGGTCCGGGAGCATATGGAGGCAGCACAACAAGCCCAGAGTAGGGTGTACAATCGTCAGGCTCGAGTGCGGGACTTCAATCCGGGAGATCGGGTTTTGGTTCTGGTACCCACCCTTGACAGCAAATTCCTAGCTAGGTGGCAGGGCCCCTATGAGGTGATCGAGAAGGTAGGGAAGTAAATTACAAGGTACACCAGCCAGGGCGGCGCAAGCCGAGCAGGTGTACCACGTGAATTACTTAAGCCGTGGAAAGATAGGGACGCGGCCGGCGACCACAGCCCCCGACCAGGGCTTCTAGGTGAAAAGGGTCCAGCCCCACAGTTCGAGGCCTGTGAAGCCGTAACCACGGTAAAATTGCAGACAGCCTGTCTTCCAAACAAGTTCAGGAAGTCAGGGAGTTCCTCAGTCGGAACACGGATGTGTTCTCAGACCTCCTGGCCGCACGTCTCTCATCCGACATGACATCGTCACTGAGCCTCAGGCCAAGGTCGGTTAAAACCATACCGGGTACCCGAGGCTCGGCGGCGGGCCATCGCGGAGGAAGTGCAGTTAATGTTGAAGCTCGATGTCATTGAGGAGTCGAAAAGTGAGTGGGCCAGTCCCATAGTCCTAATACCCAAGCCGGATGGGGCGTTGCGGTTCTGCAGCGACTTTCATAAGTTAAATGAAGTATCCAAGTTTGTGCGCGTATCCCATGCCCAGTAGGCGAGCTTGTTGAAAATTTAGGACAAGCCCGTTATTTTTCTGTGCTGGACCTCACTAAAGGGTACTGGCAGGTACCCTTAACGGAGACGGCTAAGGAAAAACCGCGTTTGTTACCCCGCAGGGCCTATATCACTACAAGGTGTTACCCTTTGGCCTGCATGGCGCCCCGCCACTTTCCAAGGTTAATGGACATAGTGCTGCGACCACATCGTCGGTGCGCCTCGGCCTACTTAGATGATGTAGTCATCCACAGCACCGACTGGGAAAGCCATTTACCCAAGGTGCAGGCGGTAGTGGATGCCCTGAGGAAAGCTGGACTAACCGCCAATCCAAAAAGTGTGCGATTGGGTTGGAAGAGACCAAATATCTGGGATATGTAATTGGGCGGGAGTCATCAAACCTCAGGTAACTAAGGTAGAGGCCATTCGCAACTGGCCCGACCGGTCACCACCAGGCAGGTAAAGTCGTTCCTGGGGATTGTAGGATACTACATGAGGTTTGTGCCCCACTTTGCCACAATAGCAGCGCCATTGACAGACCTGTTGAAGGGCGAAAGTCTGGGAGGGTTAGCTGGAGTGAGAAGGCGGAGGAGGCTTTCTCCGCGTTGAAGTCGGCCCTGTGTGGGTCCCCGGTTTTGGTGACACCCGACTTCAACAAGGAGTTTGTCGTACAGACCGGCGCCTCGGAGGTAGGCCTCGGTGCGGTACTGTCGCAGGAGGTCAACGAGGAAGAACATCCCGTTGTCTTCCTGAGCCGTAAGCTCAGTCCCGCTGAGTCCAGATATAGTATAGTGGAGAGGAGTGCCTGGCTATCAAGTGGGCACTCGAATCTCTCCGCTACTACCTGTTAGGGAGGAGGTTCCGTCTGGTGACCGACCATTCCCCCTCAAGTGGATGAGTCAGGCCAAGGAGAGGAATGCTCGGGTCACCAGGTGGTTCCTATCCCTTCAAAATTTCAAATTCTCCGTGGAACACAGGGCAGGCCGCTTGCAGGGCAGCGCAGATGCCCTGTCCGCGTCCACTGCCTCACGTGTGTTCACCCCTCAGGGTTGAACAAAGGGGGGTGTGTAAGAGGTGCAAGGTATCATATGCGATGGCAGGTACGTGTCACCGAGGTTGCTGGCCTCGGTGAGGTGAGAAGCCGGGTTTTTGTCTGCAGCAGCTAGTGCTGCTAGACTCTGTGACTTAGTTTGGCTGCAAAGCTAATCCGGGCCGGCTCTTACTGGGAGTAGGTAAAGTGTAGGGTGGGTGCCTACTCCCCACGGTCCAGGCCGGACTTTATCCGGCCCCTTTAAAGGCAGCCTCCTTAGCAGCTGGGAGGTGATTATCCTGGAGCTGCTAACAGGGCTGAGGAGTTCTCTGTCCTGGAGGAAAGAGCTCAGCAAGGAGGTGTTTTGTTCCTGGCTACCTGAAGCTGGATTCTCCTGCGGCGGGGCCGACAGCGTGGTGCGAACCTGCACCTACACCTCCCAGGTGACTGAACCTGTGTTGGCCTGTTTTGCTTTGCCTCCTTGTGTCTGGCCTGTGTGAATTACCACCAAGAGACTGTTTCTGTTTATTTTTGTGTCAGTGTGAATAAAACACTGTTTGTTGCACAATTCTGGACTCCTTGTTTTGCCTCGGTACTGCACCCGCACCGCTATCTACCAGAGCGACTCCCCACACTGTATATATGTGTGTCATATGTATGTCTGTATAAATGTGTGTGTCATATGTATGTCAGTATATATGTGTCTGTGTCATATGTATGTCAGTATATATATGTGTGTCATATGTATGTCAGTATATATGTGTGTGTCATATGTATGTCTGTATATATGTGTGTCATATGTATGTCAGTATATATGTGTGTGTCATTTGTATGTCAGTATGTATGTGTGTGTTATATGTATGTCAGTATGTATGTGTGTGTGTCATATATATGTCAGTATGTGTGTGTGTGTGTGTCATATGTATGTCTGTATATATGTGTGTCATATGTATGTCAGTATATATGTGTGTGTCATTTGTATGTCAGTATGTATGTGTGTGTCATATGTATGTCAGTATATATGTGTGTGTCATTTGTATGTCAGTATATATGTGTGTGTCATTTGTATGTCAGTATGTTTGTGTGTGTCATATATATGTCAGTATGTATGTGTGTGTCATATGTATGTCTGTATATATGTGTGTGTCATATGTATGTCAGTATGTATGTGTGTGTCATATGTATGTCAGTATGTATGTGTGCGTCATATGTATATGTGTGTGTCATATGTATGTCTGTTGTGGGGAGTCGCTCTGGTAGACAGCGGTGCGGGTGCAGTTTAGAGGCAAAACAAGGAGTCCAGATTGTGCAACAAACAGTGTTTTATTCACACTTGCACACCACAAATGAAAAACAGTCTCTTTGGTGACAGTTCACACACAACGGAAATAACGTGGCAAAACAAAAACAGGCCAACACAGGTTCAGTCACCTCGGAGGTGTAGGTGCAGGTTCGCACCACGCTGTCGGCCCAGCCGCAGGAGAATCCAGCTTCAGGTAGCCAGGAACAAAACACCTCCTTGCTGAGCTCTTTCCTCCAGGACAGAGAACTCCTCAGCCCTGTTAGCAGCTCCAGGATAATCACAGCCTCCAGCTGCTGAGCTGGCTGAGCTTTTAAACCCAGCCCAAAACCAGGACTGGGTCGTGAGGAGCAGCCACCCACCCTACACTTTAGCTGCTCCCGGTAAGAGCCGGCCCGGATCGGCTTTGCAGCCATGCTATTTAAACTCTGTCAGTAGCACTAGCTGCTGCTGACATCAACAAAACGGGCTCTTACCTCACGAGGCTATGAACCTCGGTGACACATACCTGCCATCCACGACGGCACCCTGCACCTTACCACACCCCTTTGTTCAACCCTGAGGGGTGGACACATGTGAGGCAGTGGACGCGGGAAAGGGCATCTGCATTTCCCTGCAAGCGACCTGCCCTATGTTCCACGGAGAACTTGAAATTTTGAAGGGATAGGAACCACCTGGTGACCCGAGCATTCCTCTCCTTGGCCTGACTCATCCATTTGAGGGGAATGGTCGGTCACCAGACAGAACCTCCTCCTAACAGGTAGTAGCGGAGAGATTCGAGTGCCCACTTGATAGCCAGGCACTCCCTCTCCACTATACTATATCTGGACTCGGCGGGACTGAGCTTACGGCTCAGGAAGACAACGGGATGTTCTTCCCCGTTGACCTCCTGCGACAGTACCGCACCGAGGCCTACCTCCGAGCGTCGGTCTGTACGACAAACTCCTTGTTGAAGTCGGGTGTCACCAAAACCGGGGACCCACACAGGGCCGACTTCAGCGCGGAGAAAGCCTCCTCCGCCTTCTCACTCCAGCTAACCCTCCCAGACTTTCGTCCCTTCAACAGGTCTGTCAATGGCGCTGCTATTGTGGCAAAGTGGGGCACAAACCTCATGTAGTATCCTACAATCCCCAGGAACGACTTTACCTGCCTGGTGGTGACCGGTCGGGGCCAGCTACGAATGGCCTCTACCTTAGTTACCTGAGGTTTGATGACTCCCGCCCAATTACATATCCCAGATATTTGGTCTCTTCCAACCCAATCGCACACTTTTTGGATTGGCGGTTAGTCCAGCTTTCCTCAGGGCATCCACTACCGCCTGCACCTTGGGTAAATGGCTTTCCCAGTCGGTGCTGTGGATGACTACATCATCTAAGTAGGCCGAGGCGTACCGACGATGTGGTCGCAGCACTATGTCCATTAACCTCTGGAAAGTGGCGGGCGCCATGCAGGCCAAGGGTAACACCTTGTAGTGATACAGGCCCTGCGGGTAACAAGCGCGGTTTTTCCTTAGCCGCCTCCGTTAAGGGTACCTGCCAGTACCCTTTAGTGAGGTCCAGCACAGAAAAATAACGGGCTTGTCCTAAATTTTCAACAAGCTCGTCTACTCGGGGCATGGGATACGCGTCAAACTTGGATACTTCATTTAACTTGCGAAAGTCGTTGCAGAACCACAGCGTCCCATCCGGCTTAGGTATTAGGACTATGGGACTGGCCCACTCACTTTTCGACTCCTCAATGACATCGAGCTTCAACATTAACTGCACTTCCTCCGCGATGGCCCGCCGCCCGAGCCTCGGGTACCCGGTATGGTTTTAACCGGACCTTGGCCTGAGGCTCAGTGGCGATGTCATGTCGGATGAGAGGCGTGCGGCCAGGGAGGTCGAGAACACATCCGTGTTCCGACTGAGGAACTCCTGACTTCCTGAACTTGTGTGGAAGACAGGCTGTCTGCAATTTTACCGTGGTTACGGCTTCACAGGCCTCGAACTGTGGGGCTGGACCCTTTTCACCTAGAAGCCCTGGCCGGGGCTGTGGTCGTCGGCCGTGTCCCTATCTTTCCACGGCTTTAGCAAATTCACGTGGTACACCTGCTCCGGCTTGCGCCGCCTGGCTGGTGTACTTTGTAATTACTTCCCCTACCTTCTCGACCACCTCATAGGGGCCCTGCCACCTAGCTAGGAATTTGCTGTCAGGGTGGGTACCAGAACCAACACTCGATCTCCCGGATTGAAGCCCCGTACCCGAGCCTGACGATTATACACCCTACTCTGGGCTTGTTGCGCTGCCTCCATATGCTCCCGGACCAACGGCAACACCCTTTCTATCCGTTCCTGCATCTGGGTGACATACTCAATGACACTTTTGTGGGGGACAGGCTGTTGTTCCCATGCTTCCTTGGCGATATCCAACAGGCCCGAGGGTGTCTGCCATAAAGCAGTTCGAAGGGCGAGAACCCAGTAGAGGCCTGGGGTACCTCTCGCACTGCGAACATGAGATAGGGCAGAAGCAGGTCCCAGTCCTTCCCATCTCTAGACACCACCCTTTTAACATATTCTTTAGAGTTTGGTTAAACCTCTCAACAAGACCGTCTGTTTGCGGATGGTAAACGGACGTCCGTAACTGCTTTATACGCAACAATTTACACAGTTCCTTCATTACTTTGGACATAAAGGGGTCCCTTGGTCTGTCAGAACCTCTTTTGGCAGGCCCACACGGGAAAACATCTCCATTAACTCTTTGGCAATGAGCTTAGCTGAGGTATGTCGCAGAGGCACCGCCTCCGGATACCGAGTGGCATAGTCGAGAACTACCAGAATGTGTTGGTGGCCCCTAGCAGACTTTGGTACAGGCCCAATTAAATCCATAGCAATTCGCTCAAGCGGTACTTCAATAATTGGCAGAGGTACCAGAGGACTACGGAAATGTGGCTGGGGGCTAGTTACCTGACAGGTTGGACAGGACTTACAATAATTTTCTACTTCCTTGAACACACTGGGCCAATAAAACCGCTGCAGTATGCGGTCCTGGGTTTTCTGCCACCCCAGGTGTCCCCCAAGAACATGTTGGTGGGCAAGCTCCATGACAAGCTTGCGATGCGCTGTGGGCACCACCAACTGTTCAACAGGTTCACCTCGGTTTGGTTCACCCGATACAACATATCCTGCAGAACAATAAATCGTGGGAACATTAATTCAGCCCCTGGTTTCTGGGGTTTACCATCAATTTCAGCACATTCTCCCAGGCCCTGGTTAGGGTTTGGTCCCGGTGTTGTGCGGTCCCAAAATTTTCCCGGAGACATTGAGGTCTGCCAACTCAGGTCCCGGTGGCAAGTCCTCCGTGTCTCCCACCATTACACTCAGTGGGGTTGTCTCCCCCACTACCGCTGCAGCAGTGGTCACCCCTACCGCTGGCCCTTCAGACTCGGGCTCCCAGGGTTCTGGCCTTCCAGGGGTATCAGGCCACTCTGCTAGGGTTACCCTGTCTCAGGGCTATTAGTCACTTTCATCTCAGGCCACAGTGACGGAAAACCAGGAAGTCTCTCCCAATTATTAGTTCATAGGGCAGCTTTGTGGAGATCGCCACTTCACAAGTCCAGGTGCCGACCGCCGTGGACAGAGACATTACAGCAGTGGGATAGTCCTTTAAGTCTCCGTGTATGCACACCACACCCACTGTCCGGCCCGTATACTGGGTGGGCTGTACCAGGGCAGCACTTACCAGGGTTACCAGGCTCCCTGAGTCCAACAGCGCCACTGCCAGGTTATCCCGACTTGCACCTGGCACAGATGACGATTGTCTATTGTCCCGGGGATGCCGGTCGCACACAGTCTCCGGGCATACATGGAAGCCCGGTACCCATAATTAGTCTCCATGGGTTCCCCCACTGTGGACAGTTGGCCCTTATGTGTCCAGGCTCCCGACACTGCCAGCAGACCACTGGGGACGGATCTGCAAGAGGTACATCCCGGGCGGGTTTGGCCGGCCGCCGGGACTGGGGTGGAGATTTCCGGGGTTTGACTGGCCCCCTCCCAAAAGAACCCCCTGCAGGTTTCTGGTGGCCTCATATCGCTCCACCAGGTCGACCATCTCAAAGGGCATTGGTGGGGATACCTGGCCGATCCAGTGTTGAAGGGGGTAAGGCAAGGCCCTCCAAAACATGTCAGCCAGCAGCCGGTCCAGCATAGCAGTCGGACTTAGAACCTCAGGCTGCAGCCATTTTTGCAACCTGTGCAGCAACTCATAGTACTGCGGCCTGGCGGGTTCAGCCACTTTGAAGTCCCACTGGTGGACCCGCTGAGCCCGGACCAACACGTTTACCCCAGTCTGGCCAGGATCTCCCCCTTCACCGTGGAATAGTCAGCAGCCTGGTCGTCTGCCAAATCAAAAAAACTTGCTGGGGTCCGGATGCCAGGAACGGAGCAACCACCTCGGCCCACTGGTCACGGGGTAACTTTTCCCTCACGGCGACCTTCTCAAAAACCGCCAGGTACGTCTCAACGTCGTCTGCGGGGGTCATTTTGGGATCGCCGCACGGACCGCTTCCGGGCATCATGGACGTGGTGGGACGCTCCTGCCGCCTGTAACGCCATCACATGTTGTAGCAGTAGTTGGTTGGTCTCCCGCTGCTGCACGTTAGCCTCTATGAGAGCCTTCACAGCAGCCTCCATGTTGCCAGAAACTCCTGCTTGCAGCTTTGCTGGCTTAATATATTCCATGCACTTTAGAAAAACAAAACTTCGGCGTTCACGCCAGCCTCACTGCGCATGCCCGCATCCGACACCAAATGTGGGGAGTCGCTCTGGTAGACAGCGGTGCGGGTGCAGTTTAGAGGCAAAACAAGGAGTCCAGATTGTGCAACAAACAGTGTTTTATTCACACTTGCACACCACAAATGAAAAACAGTCTCTTTGGTGACAGTTCACACACAACGGAAATAACGTGGCAAAACAAAAACAGGCCAACACAGGTTCAGTCACCTCGGAGGTGTAGGTGCAGGTTCGCACCACGCTGTCGGCCCAGCCGCAGGAGAATCCAGCTTCAGGTAGCCAGGAACAAAACACCTCCTTGCTGAGCTCTTTCCTCCAGGACAGAGAACTCCTCAGCCCTGTTAGCAGCTCCAGGATAATCACAGCCTCCAGCTGCTGAGCTGGCTGAGCTTTTAAACCCAGCCCAAAACCAGGACTGGGTCGTGGGGAGCAGCCACCCACCCTACACTTTAGCTGCTCCCGGTAAGAGCCGGCCCGGATCGGCTTTGCAGCCATGCTATTTAAACTCTGTCAGTAGCACTAGCTGCTGCTGACATCAACAAAAACGGGCTCTTACCTCACCGAGGCTATGAACCTCGGTGACACATACCTGCCATCCACGACGGCACCCTGCACCTTACCACACTGTATATATGTATGTGTGTCATATGTATGTCAGTATGTATGTGTGTGTGTCATATGTATGTCAGTATGTATGTGTGTGTCATTTGTATGTCAGTATGTATGTGTGCGTCATATGTATATATGTGTGTCATATGTATGTCTGTATATATGTATGTGTGTCATATGTATGTCAGTATGTATGTGTGTGTCATATGTATGTCAATATATATGTATGTGTGTCATATGTATGTCAGTATGTATGTGTGTGTCATATGTATGTCAGTATGTATGTGTGTGTCATATGTATGTCAGTATGTGTGTGTCATATGTATGTCAGTATGTATGTGTGCGTCATATGTATGTCAATATATATGTGTGTGTCATATGTATGTCAGTATGTATGTGTGTGTCAAATGTATGTCAGTATATATGTGTGTGTCAAATGTATGTCAGTATATATGTGTGTGTCATATGTATGTCAGTATGTATGTGTGCGTCATATGTATGTCAGTATGTATGTGTGTCATATGTATGTCAGTATAGATTATCTAACCCAGTCCCCCTTCCCCCATCAGCCCTTGTCCTACCCCCATCTACCCCACCAGACATTTAGATGTTATTTATTCCTGCTATTCTAATGCTCTGATCAGTAGATGGCTCAAGTCAAGCCCTCATCCCCCCAGCTATTTAGATATGTATGTTATCAATCATCCCCACCCCGCCTTCCTTGTAATTTGCTGGCCCCCAATATCTATTGTGAGTCACAATCCATAACAGTGCCATCCACAGATCCCCCCATAACAATGCGTCATCCACAGATCCCCCATAACAGTGTGTCATCCACAGATCCCCCATAGCACTGTCATCCACAGATCCCCCATAACAGTGGGTCATCCACAGATCTCCCCATAACATTGGCATGCACAGATCCCCCATAACAGTGTGCAATCCACAGTTCCTCCCATAACAGTGCAATCCACAGACCCCCCATAACATTGTGCTATCCACAGATCCTCCATAACAGTGTCATCCATAGATCCCCCCATAACACTGTCATCCATAGATCCCCCATAACACTGTCATCCATAGATCTCCCATAACAGTGTCGTCCACAGATCCCCCATAAGTGTGTCATCCACAGATCCCCATAGCATTGTCATCCACAGATCCTTCATAACAGTGTCATCCACAGATCCCCCATAACAGTGTCATCCACAGATCCCCCATAACAGTGTCATCCACAGATCCCCCATAACAGTGTCAACCATAGATCCCCCCATAACAATGTCATCCACAGATCCTCCATAACAGTGCGTCATTAATTGATACATTAAACTGTGCATATTTATGTGTGATTACAACAGTATTTAGTAAAGACTCCACAAGTTGGGGGCACACTTAGGCAGCTCAGCCTCTGTTGGTGGAGGACCTTGTCCCAGCCCTGCCTGGTTCATTTTAATGAACGTGAGCTTGTCCACATTGGCTGTGGACAGGCGGCTGCGCTTGTCTGTGAAGACGCCCCCTGCCGTGCTAAACACACGTTCAGCTAATACACTGGCTGCAGGGCAGGCCAGCACCTCCAAGGCGTAAAGGGCAAGGTCAGGCCATGTGCCCAATTTAGAGGCCCAGAAGTTGAAGGGGAAGACCCGCCATTCAGTACGTGTAGGCGTGTCCAAACATACTGCTCCACCATGTTGGTGAAATGCTGCCTCCTGCTAAAACATTCCTTATCAGCTGGTGGTGCTGGTTGTTGTGGCGTGCTGACAAAGCTTTTCCACATGTCGGCCATGCTAACCCTGCATTTTGAGGTGCTGGCGGTGCCCCAGCTGCGTTGGCGACCTCTTCCTCGTCCTCTGCCTTCGCCTTGTGCTTCCACTGTGCCCTGTCAGTTGGGAATTCCACCAGCAGCGCGCTCTATCAGCGCAGTGCTTGTACTCGCGCATCTTATGATCACGCTCCAGGGACGGAATTATGGACGGTACGTTGTCTTTGTAACGGGGATACAGCAGCGTGGCTACCCAGTAATCAGCACAAGTTAGAATGTGGGCAACTCTGCGGTCGTTGCGGAGACACTGCATCATGTAATCGCTCATGTGTGCAAGGCTGCCCAGAGGCAACAAAAAGCTGCTCTGTGTGGGAGGTGTATCGTCTGTGTCCTCTGTATCCCCCCCATCCACGCACCAGTGATGGCCATTGGCTGGCCTGGTTGCCACCCTGCTGTGAACATGGTTCCTCCTCCTCCATCTCCTCATCCTCCACCTCGTCATCCTCCAGAACTGTGCCCTGGCAGGACAATTGTGTACCTTGGGTTTGTGTGTGCAGGAACCCACCCTCGAGCCACTTGGGAATGACTGGCCGGAAACCCTACAAAATGATCCCTCTTCTTCCTCCTTCTCCTGTGCCACATCCTCTTCCATCATTGCCATGAGCGTTTTTTTCAAGGAGGCATAGAAGTGGGATAGTAACGCTGAGAACGGCGTTATCGGCACTGGCCATGTTGGTGGATTACTCGAAACAGCGCAACAAGGAACACAGGTCTCGCATGGACCTCGCCCCACCAAATACCGCTGCAGGTTTTGTCGCCTACTTGCACCTGAGGAAGGGGTTTCACTTGTGCGTGTAGCTGGCACAGATCGACCATGTCCTCTCCCTGCAACAGGAGCTCCACCAGCATCACCATGACCTGGGCCACGTCTCTTAATTAACGCTCTCCTCATATTTTCTGAATTCAGGATCTTGCCCTAAATGGGTGTTTAATTAATAGTAAAAATAACGACAGTATGTAAAGGGTGTATCTCACACGGCCTGAACCAGACTAGGCCTCAATTAAAGATTTCTTTGCACAAAATGGCTGTATTTCAAATGGCTATATTTCAAATGGCTACATATCAAATGGCTGAATCAAACCCTTGTATGTATAGGGGTATCTTACACAATCTGAACCTGAATTAAACACATCTTTGCACAAAAGGCTGTATTTCCAATGTCTGTATTTCAAATATAAGCCTGTAATTTTACATGTGCTGATGCTGCGTATATATGTATGTGTGTCATATGTATGTCAGTATGTATGTGTGTGTGTCATATGTATGTCAGTATGTATGTGTGTGTCATTTGTATGTCAGTATGTATGTGTGCGTCATATGTATATATGTGTGTCATATGTATGTCTGTATATATGTATGTGTGTCATATGTATGTCAGTATGTATGTGTGTGTCATATGTATGTCAGTATGTATGTGTGTGTCATATGTATGTCAGTATGTATGTGTGTCATATGTATGTCAGTATGTATGTGTGCGTCATATGTATGTCAATATATATGTGTGTGTCATATGTATGTCAGTATGTATGTGTGTGTCAAATGTATGTCAGTATATATGTGTGTGTCAAATGTATGTCAGTATATATGTGTGTGTCATATGTATGTCAGTATGTATGTGTAGGCCATATGTATGTCAGTATGTATGTGTGTCATATGTATGTCAGTATAGATTATCTAACCCAGTCCCCTCTTCCCCATCAGCCCTTGTCCTACCCCCCATCTACCCCACCAGACATTTAGATGTTATTTATTCCTGCTATTCTAATGCTCTGATCAGTAGATGGCTCAAGTCAAGCCCTCATCCCCCAGCTATTTAGATATGTATGTTATCAATCATCCCCACCCCCGCCTTCCTTGTAATTTGCTGGCCCCCAATATCTATTGTGAGTCACAATCCATAACAGTGCCATCCACAGATCCCCCATAACAATGCGTCATCCACAGATCCCCCATAACAGTGTGTCATCCACAGATCCCCCATAGCACTGTCATCCACAGATCCCCCCATAACAGTGGGTCATCCACAGATCTCCCATAACATTGGCATGCACAGATCCCCCATAACAGTGTGCAATCCACAGTTCCTCCCATAACAGTGCAATCCACAGACCCCCCATAACATTGTGCTATCCACAGATCCTCCATAACAGTGTCATCCATAGATCCCCCATAACACTGTCATCCATAGATCCCCATAACACTGTCATCCATAGATCTCCCATAACAGTGTCGCCCACAGATCCCCCATAAGTGTGTCATCCACAGATCCCCATAGCATTGTCATCCACAGATCCTTCATAACAGTGTCATCCACAGATCCCCCATAACAGTGTCATCCACAGATCCCCCATAACAGTGTCATCCACAGATCCCCCATAACAGTGTCAACCATAGATCCCCCCCATAACAATGTCATCCACAGATCCTCCATAACAGTGCGTCATTAATTGATACATTAAACTGTGCATATTTATGTGTGATTACAACAGTATTTAGTAAAGACTCCACAAGTTGGGGGGGGGGGCACACTTGGGCAGCTCAGCCTCTGTTGGTGGAGGACCTTGTCCCAGCCCTGCCTGGTTCATTTTAATGAACGTGAGCTTGTCCACATTGGCTGTGGACAGGCGGCTGCGCTTGTCTGTGAAGACGCCCCCTGCCGTGCTAAACACACGTTCAGCTAATACACTGGCTGCAGGGCAGGCCAGCACCTCCAAGGCGTAAAGGGCAAGGTCAGGCCATGTGCCCAATTTAGAGGCCCAGAAGTTGAAGGGGGAAGACCCGTCATTCAGTACGTGTAGGCGTGTCCAAACATACTGCTCCACCATGTTGGTGAAATGCTGCCTCCTGCTAAAACATTCCTTATCAGCTGGTGGTGCTGGTTGTTGTGGCGTGCTGACAAAGCTTTTCCACATGTCGGCCATGCTAACCCTGCATTTTGAGGTGCTGGCGGTGCCCCAGCTGCGTTGGCGACCTCTTCCTCGTCCTCTGCCTTCGCCTTGTGCTTCCACTGTGCCCTGTCAGTTGGGAATTCCACCAGCAGCGCGTCTATCAGCGTGTGCTTGTACTCGCGCATCTTATGATCACGCTCCAGGGACGGAATTATGGACGGTACGTTGTCTTTGTAACGGGGATACAGCAGCGTGGCTACCCAGTAATCAGCACAAGTTAGAATGTGGGCAACTCTGCGGTCGTTGCGGAGACACTGCATCATGTAATCGCTCATGTGTGCAAGGCTGCCCAGAGGCAACAAAAAGCTGCTCTGTGTGGGAGGTGTATCGTCTGTGTCCTCTGTATCCCCCCCATCCACGCACCAGTGATGGCCATTGGCTGGCCTGGTTGCCACCCTGCTGTGAACATGGTTCCTCCTCCTCCATCTCCTCATCCTCCACCTCGTCATCCTCCAGAACTGTGCCCTGGCAGGACAATTGTGTACCTTGGGTTTGTGTGTGCAGGAACCCACCCTCGGAGCCACTTGGGAATGACTGGCCGGAAACCCTACAAAATGATCCCTCTTCTTCCTCCTTCTCCTGTGCCACATCCTCTTCCATCATTGCCATGAGCGTTTTTTTCAAGGAGGCATAGAAGTGGGATAGTAACGCTGAGAACGGCGTTATCGGCACTGGCCATGTTGGTGGATTACTCGAAACAGCGCAACAAGGAACACAGGTCTCGCATGGACCTCGCCCACCAAATACCGCTGCAGGTTTTGTCGCCTACTTGCACCTGAGGAAGGGGTTTCACTTGTGCGTGTAGCTGGCACAGATCGACCATGTCCTCTCCCTGCAACAGGAGCTCCACCAGCATCACCATGACCTGGGCCACGTCTCTTAATTAACGCTCTCCTCATATTTTCTGAATTCAGGATCTTGCCCTAAATGGGTGTTTAATTAATAGTAAAAAATAACGACAGTATGTAAAGGGTGTATCTCACACGGCCTGAACCAGACTAGGCCTCAATTAAAGATTTCTTTGCACAAAATGGCTGTATTTCAAATGGCTATATTTCAAATGGCTACATATCAAATGGCTGAATCAAACCCTTGTATGTATAGGGGGTATCTTACACAATCTGAACCTGAATTAAACACATCTTTGCACAAAAAGGCTGTATTTCCAATGTCTGTATTTCAAATATAAGCCTGTAATTTTACATGTGCTGATGCTGCACCCCTGTATGTATAGGGTAAATCACACACGCCCTGAATCAGTGTAAACCTGATGTAAATATATCTTTGCACAAAATCGCTGTATTTAAAATGGCTGTATTTCAAATGGCTGAATCAAACCCCTGTATGTATAGGGGGATCACACATGCCCTGAATCAGTGTAGGCCTGAAGTAAATATATCTTTGCACAAAAAGGCTGTATTTCAAATGGATGTATTTCAAATGCTTGATGCAAACCCCTGTATGTATAGGGGGGATCACACACACCCTGAATCAGTGTAGGCCTGAAGTAAATATGTCTTTGAACAAAATGGCTGTATTTCGAATGCCTAATTCAAACCCCTGTATGTATAGGGGGGATCACACACCGCCTGAGTCAGTGTAGGACTGAAGTAAATATATCTTTGCACAAAAAGGCTGTATTTCAAATGGCTGTATTTCAAATGCCTAATTCAAACCCCTGTATGTATAGGGTGGATCTTACAGGGCCTGCACCTCTGTAGGCCTGAACTTAATATTGTTGCACCAAATGGCAGTATTTAAAATCTCTGAATGTAACCCAAATGTATTAAGGGTGTATCTCACAATGACATCTGCATCAAAGGCTGCCAACTAATTTTTTTTGTGCCCAAACGACTGTTAGTATAACAACTGAATTTGACACCAGTATATAAGCCTGTAATTTTACATGTGCTGATGCTGCACCCCTGTATGTATAGGGTGGATCACACACGCCCTGAATCAGTGTAAACCTGATGTAAATATATCTTTGCACAAAATCGCTGTATTTAAAATGGCTGTATTTCAAATGGCTGAATCAAACCCCTGTATGTATAGGGGGATCACACATGCTCTGAATCAGTGTAGGCCTGAAGTAAATATATCTTTGCACAAAAAGGCTGTATTTCAAATGGATGTATTTCAAATGCTTGATGCAAACCCCTGTATGTATGGGGGGGATCACACATGCTCTGAATCAGTGTAGGCCTGAAGTAAATATATCTTTGAACAAAAAGGCTGTATTTCAAATGGATGTATTTCAAATTCCTGTATGTATAGGGGGGATCACACACGCCCTGAATCAGTGTAGACCTGAAGTAAATATATATTTGCACAAAAAGGCTGTATTTCAAATGGCTGTATTTCGAATGCCTAATTCAAACCCCTGTATGTATAGGGGGGATCACACACGGCCTGAGTCAGTGTAGGCCTGAAGTAAATATATCTTTGCACAAAAAGGCTGTATTTCAAATGGCTGTATTTCAAATGCCTAATTCAAACCCCTGTATGTATAGGGTGGATCTTACAGGGCCTGCACCTCTGTAGGCCTGAACTTAATATTGTTGCACCAAATGGCAGTATTTAAAATCTCTGAATGTAACCCAAATGTATTAAGGGTGTATCTCACAATTACATCTGCATCAAAGGCTGCCAACTAATTTTTTTTGTGCCCAAACGACTGTTAGTATAACAACTGAATTTGACACCAGTATATAAGCCTGTAATTTTACATGTGCTGATGCTGCAAGGCCTGAAAATAGTGTTTTTTGTCAAAAAAGTGTGTTTTTCAAACCCCAGAAAATGATGGGTGTATTTCTGGCTTAAATTGCACACTGACTAATACAGATGTTGTAGATTGCCAAAAAAGTATTTTTTTTGCTAAGAGAATATGAATGCTGCATATATCAAACTTGTATTTAACACTTGCAGATCTGGAAAATACTGTTTTTTGAAAATACAGTGTGTTTTTCAAACCCCAGAAAATGATGGGTGTATTTCTAGCTTAAATGCACACTGACTAATACAGATGTTGTAGATTGCCAAAAAAGTCTTTTTTTGCTAACAGAATATGAATGCTGTATATATTAAACTTGAATTTAACACTTGCAGATCTGAAAAATACTGCTTTTGGGGGAAAAAAAGTATGTTTTTCAAACCCCAGAAAATGATGGGTGAATTTCTAGCTTAAATTGCACACAAACTAATACAGATGTTGTAGTTTGCCCCCCAAAAATGGTGATTTGCAATGTCCCAAAAGCTCAGATGCAGTGCTGGTGCACTGAGCATGCGTAAAATGGCCACCGCCACCTACCTTACTAACAGAATTCTAAAAGCTAGTATTTTTTGGTCAATGAGCTCAGGGCTGGGTAAAAAGATAGTGCCCTGCACCTACACAACTACAGTTGTGTTCAAAATTATTCAACCCCCAATGCTGTAAAGGGTTTTAGGGAATTTAGTGTACAATTGTAATTATGTAAATGAAATCTTACAAGGACTTTTTAAAGAATTAAATGCAACTAAAATGATATCAATTGTTTTTGTAATACAGTATTAAATGTTTTTTTTGTGATTTCTTCATTGACACAATTATTCAACCCCTTAAAGACTACCACTCTTAAGAACAGAGGTTCATTCAAGTGTTTTCGATCAGGTATTGAAAACACCTGTGGATCTCAAGGAGCAGCAATCAAGCATAATAAGCACCAATTAGGCAGATTTAAAATGACTGTGATACTCAGCTCCTTCTAGACATTTAGGCCCCTTTCACACGGGCGGGTTTTCCGCGCGGGTGCAATGCGTGATGTGAACGCATTCCACCCGCACTGAATCCTGACCCATTCATTTCAATGGGGCTGTGTACATGAGCGTTTTTTTTCATGCATCACTTGTGCGTCGCGTGAAAATCGCATGTTCTATATTATGCGTTTTTCACGCAGCCCTAGCCCCATAGAAGTGAATGGGGCTGCGTGAAAAACGCATTGCATCCGCAAGCAGGTGCGGGTGTGTTGCGTTTTTCACTGATGGTTGCTAGGAGATGTTTGTAAACCTTCAGTTTTTTATCACGCGCGTGAAAAACGCATCAAAACGCATTGCACCCGCGCGGAAAAAACTGAACAACTGAACGCAATCGCAGGCAAAACTGAATGGCTTTGCCTGTGAAATCGCACAGTTTTCACTGAACGCATCCGCAACGCATCCGGACCTAATCCGGACACGCTCGTGTGAAAGAGGCCTTACTGTTGTGTTTACAAACATGGTGAAGTCAAGAGAATGGTCCAGGAAGACAATAGAAGAGATGATTTCTCTTCACAGGAAGGGGAATGGCTATAAGAAGATTGCAAAGATGTTACACATACCAAGAGACACCATAGGAAGCATCATTCGCAAATTCAAGGCAAAGGGCACTGTTGAAATGCTACCTGGTCGTGGCAGAAAGAAGATGCTGACTTTGACTGCTGTGCGCTACCTGAACTGAAAAAGGATTTGTCAGATGCGGGTACTGAAGTTTCAGCTCAGACAATAAGGCGCACACTGCGTAATAAAGGTCTCCATGCCAGAACTCCCAGGCGCACCCCCTTGCTGTCTCCAAAGAATAAGAAGAGTCGACTGCAGTATGCCAAAAGTCATGTGGACAAACCACAAAAGTTTTGGGATAGTGTTCTGTGGACTGATAAAACAAAATTAGAACTGTTTGGGCCCATGGATCAAAGCTATGTTTGGAGGAGGAAGAACAAGGCCTATGAAGAAAAGAACACCTTGCCTACTGTGAAGCATGGCGGGGGGTCAATCATACTTTGGGGCTGTTTTGCTTCTACAGGTACAGGGAAGCTTCAGCGTGTGCAAGGTACCATGAATTCTCTTCAGTACCAGGAGATATTGGATGAAAATGTGATGCAGTTCGTCACAAACCTGAGGCTTGGGAGACGTTGGACCTTTCAACAGGACAATGATCCCAAGCATACCTCCAAGTCCACTAGAGCATGGTTGCAGATTAAAGGCTGGAACATTTTGAAGTGGCCATCACAGTCACCAGACTTAAATCCGATTGAGAACCTCTGGTGGGACTTAAATAAAGCAGTTGCAGCACGCAAGCCTAAGAATGTGACTGAACTGAAGGCTTTTGTCTATGAAGAATTGGCGAAGATACCCGTAGATTGCTGCAAGACACTTGTGTCAAGCTATGCTTCATGTTTAAAAGCTGTTATAACTGGAAAAGGATGTTGTACTAAGCAGGGGCGTAGGAAGCCCCAAAAATCTGGGGGGGACAACACTTATGGGGCCCCTGTGTCCCCGCCCACCCTCAAGCCACACCCACATTTCTCCGCCCCCCCCCCCCCAAAGTGCCAAAAATCTCTCCCCTCCTCTCCTTATGGGCCAGTGGGTCCGGTTAAAAAAAAAAAAAAACACACACACACACACACACAAAACAAGACACTTATACTTACCTCCATCCGTCACAGCGATGCGATGCAGGCCTCTTCCGGACTGTGTCCCGCGCTGTACAGCTCACAGACGGCGCAATGACGTCATCGCGCCGCCTGTACCAACATCTGATAGGCTGCCGGCCTAGTGCCGGCAGCCTATCAGAGGAGCAGGGAAGGGAGAAGCCTCTCCCTCTCCTGCTCCGCAGCACAGCCATCTGTATCGCTGTCCTGGGGACGGCGATACAGATGACTATGGAGATTAACGCTTCCATAATGGAAGCGTTCATCTCCCTGTGCCCTGCCACCGCCGCACACATTGCCCTGCGAAAGCTGGGGGGGATTTTTGCATACCCGTCCCCCCCGCATTATTTCTTGGGGGGGATCCGACCCCCCGTCCCCGTCCCCGTCCCCGTCCCCCCCGCTTCCTACGCCCGTGGTACTAAGTACTAAGATTGAATGTCACTTGGGGGTTGAATAAAACTGATAATGATGTGAGCACAGAAAAGACATTTGTGGTTATTTCATTATAAATGTTATGTTTTATTTGTCTGACTTACAAGTGCCTCTTTGATTTAATTGTAAACAAGATGACTGAAATGATCAAAATCAATGTCAAACTGGCCAAAACACTCAATTTCAGTGGGGGTTTAATAATTTTGAACACAACTGTATTTCTAGGTAGATCGCTGAGTTAGATCCTCTCCTATTCTCTCCTGAAATCACAAGTCCAGCAGCATCCTCTCCCTACACTTGTAACAGCAGAGGGATGTACAGCGCTATGTGACTCAAGCTTATATAGAGCCTGGGTCACATGCTGCTCTAGCCAATCACAGCCATGTCATTAGCAGGCATGGTTGTGATGGCCTCTTGGGGCAAGTAGTATGACGCTTATTAATTGGCTGCTTTGCAAGACTTGTGAAAAAGCGGTGTGTTTTTAAACACACTGTTTGTTTATGTCATCATCAACCGTGCAGTTACCCATAGCTAGGTATGTCAGTGTCCCTAAGGCATGATTTACTATTGCCGTCATTGCATTCAAGAGCTTGGGGAAAGAAAAAGAAAAAATTTATAAAAACAAAAAGAGATGTTTTTCTAAAAATTCTAGAGTGTGTAGGAACTGGCGTAGTGGCATGATGTATAAAAATGAACATGCCACGCCTCCCTTGCTCCTCCTGCCTTCTCTTCCTCCCTGCCGATGCCTGCTTCGTGTCCCACTACCCTGTGTAACAACACCCGGGGGAAAAAAAACTTGCATGCTGTTGGGAGAGGTGGAATTGCTTCTGCCTTAATGGTTCCTTCCCTAACTCTGGTGGTGCTTGCTCGACTTGGAGGTTGCCTTGTCCGTGTCTCAGCATCGAGTGGAGGTGGGTTTTGGCCCCCTTGTTGCATCATAGCTCCAGCTTCAGTGCCACAAGTTTGGAACAGGAGACAACTGATAAGCGGGATTCACCTGGCTGCCTCAATCCTCCCGCTATCATCTCGCTGTGCTGATGGTGCTGTGGTGCCCGGTCTGGGTATAGTGAGTAGATCAGAATGCGCAGCCTTTGAATTTACCTTGTGTCGTCTTCTTGATACGGAGTGTGCCCTGTCTGTGTTTAAGTGTTGAGTGGAGGTGGGCTTTGGCCCTTCCGTTGTACCCTCGCTCCAACCTCAGAGATGGCTTTCATAAGACCGGAACAGGAGACAACTGGCGGAACCATCATCATCCCAAATAGGACTTACCGGGTGGCCCTGGTCCCCCTGCTGTCATTTTGCCTTGCAGGTGGTGCTGCAGAGCCTGGTCTGGGCGCTGTGAGTGGACTGGGGTGTAAAGCAGGGGACCTCTCCCTTTGTCTAGGCACTTTGGGCTCTTGTACTGTGTTGGGAACTCTCACATTGCGGCCCATTGTCTTAGCGGTCCATTGAGGGGCGACGGCCTGAGAGGTGGATCGCCCTGGTGTATCAGGGTGGCTGCTCTTAAAATCTAGCAGTAGAGATTAGATCCCTGACTGGCCCTCTTTTTTCGCTTTTGTATGCCTTATTACTGGGCTCCCTATATTAAGAGGATCCCTCTGGTTATCACTTGGATCCCCTGAGTCTGTGGACCCCTTTGAGTGAAATCGGACTTTAATTTAACCTCATCCACTCTTGACTTTTACATGCTATCTACCGGATATATTGATCTCCGGCTTGGGCATATAAAGAGCCTCTGTAGCCTGTACCCTTGAAGTTCAATGCCTATTGATTACAAACTATAACAGATGAACTCGTTCTGTTCTGCCCCTGTCTGACTCTGTGATCCTATCTCCACACAGTCATATCTGATATGAGGAACTTTAGGGTTATACTCTCCATCATTTTATGAATTAATGTTTATTTTTTTTCTTCTTTTCCTTTCCTAATTTTTTTTTTTTTTTCTTTTTTTATAGATCTAGCAGGTTTATGTATGGCGGATATTTTAGCTGTAGTGAACTACTTTAGCTCTGGGAGATCTCTTGGCAAAAGTAGCATCTGTTCAATCTGACATTAGAGATGACATGAACAAAATGCGGTCAAAAATAAAAGAATTAGAGTCCTTTATTAATGATATGAAAGAGGAATCTTTTAAGATGAATAAAAGGGTGGAGTTACTTTAATCAGCAGGTAAATCCCTACGGTATAAGCTCACTGACATAGAGGATAGATCCCGGAGATCTAATATTCAATTTTTGGATTTTCCTGAGGGGGCAGAGAAAGAAAATGCAATTGGTTTTATTCAAAACTGGCTATCTGAGATGCTTGACCCTAAACATCTATCTCCTTGGTTTGTTATGGAGAGAGCCCACAGGATCCCAATGAAAAGATCTCCGCCTGGGGGCCCACCTAGACCGATACTGGCAAATCTAATGTATGTGAAAGATGTGATTTGGTGTTGAAAAGAAAGAGAGATCTGCCGGAGATAGAATTTAATAATAGTTAATTCCAGATATTCCCAGATTTCTCAAGAGACACTCAGAATAAGCGGCGTGAGTTTCAAGATGTAAAAAAAGGCTTATCCAAGCCAAAATTAAATATTTTATGTTTTATCCAGAGAATTTGAGGATAGTCTTTCAGGACAAAGTTCAGTTTTTCACTAGGCCCGATGATGTATTGGCGTAGCTGGATACTAAGGGGATATGATTTGTTTTAGATTATTTTTTTTGTCAGGTTGCAGAGGGAGTTGGGGGAGGTTAGAGGGGGATGGGCTGTATTGTAAGAGATTTATGAGGTATTTCTTCCTCGTGAATCAGGGTGATGTGATAGGGATGGGATTGGGGTTGGGAGAATTCGTAACCATTATCTCGGGAGCTATCGATTTATAAGTTATGGGTGAGGGCAGCCACAGGGTCTCGTTTTTTATTTTATTTTTTCTTCTCTTCTATAGGACTTAATGCACCAAGTTTTAGTCTGGGATGTCCGTGGGCTGACCGACGGAATAAAAAGATGTATTGTTTTTGACCTTTTGACTCCCCGCGATCGTTTGTCTTGTTGAAGCTCATCTGATAGCTGAGAGGTTGGATACGGTGAAGAAGAGGTGGGCTCAATATGAGTATCATTCCTGTCTCTCAACTTTCTTACATGGAGTAAGTGTATATATTCATAATAAGGTAGATTTTTAACCACTGGGTCGGTTGATAGAAAGTAATAGAAGATTTTTTTTTCTACATGCCCGTTGAAATGGGGTAATTTGTATTCTTGCCTTTATATATATCCCCCTCCCCCCTTCTTTTTGTCTCACCTCACTGAGTTTGTGAATAGTAGGAATACATGTCCGATCCTGGTTATGGGAGACTTTAATAATGTTATGGACATGGAGAGGGATAGATGTTCTACCTCATTGGATCAGAAGGTAACAGGGGGTCCCCCTCTCTTCTTTATAGAGCATGTCAGGAGATGGCATTAATAGATACTTCTGGAAGGAAGATTAGCGAGCACTCACACTATGGCGTCTGATAAAGTTAATTGCTTTATTATTAAATATAAATAAAATAGATAAAAATATGTGATGTTAAAATGTATTAAGGTAATAAAATAAGTATTAGCAATAATAGCAGCAGCAATCTGGTCTTACAATGCTATCAACCATAGGAGGTCACTTCTGGTATAGTTGTAGCCAATAAAGGTATAACACAAATTAATAGATGACAAGTAAACCAGGTAGGTAGAAGGTGATGAAACAATAAAAATGTAAAAAGGTAGTGAGAGATAATAAAAAAGGTAGTGAAAAAACAAATAGTTATAATCCCAAAAATTCAAAAAATGAACATAAAATATTACTTGATAATAAATATTGACAATAGTACTAATCGCAGATGGTTCAGTGAAATAGAGGAAATGTTAGTCCACTTGTGGATAGTTAGTGTCCAATATGTTGGTTATTCGTTTATAGTCGCAGAGATAGCGGTTGCGACTTAATGTTCCAAATGGCTGTGTTTTAAAAACTTAATTATGTGAAACTTTTGGAGCAGTAAGATGTGGTGGACCTTACCTCCTTCTGTATATTTCAAAATAGACCGTTGGCGAATCCACTCAAGGGCTAGTAGTATGAGCGGTGCGGGAGATTCCACAGCGTCCCGCCTCGTGTGTCTCCAGCTGGCAACGTCCAAGTATCGCGTTGATTCAGGTGAGACTTTCACTTTCTCTTTGCTGGCGTAATTCCAATACTGGTATGTATTTATTTTTATTTGAAGTAAGGTGTCCTCAACTGTAGCTAGTAGCACCTCACCATATCAACTGAGAGTGAGCCACTCCTACAACTACTGTTTTCATTAATAGATATTTGGCACCATTTATATGGGGATAAAGTTATATTCTCCTGTTACAGCTGCTCCTATAGGGCTATGTTAAGAATAGATCTGGCACTTTCTAGTTCGGACTTTATAGACGTTATCTCCTCTATGAAGTACAAAGCTCATAGTGTTTCCGATCATTCTCCTATTTTGCTCACATTTAAAGAAAAGGAATCTGCTCAGAAATTTGAGAATTTCCGGTTGAATCCACATTGTATTGTACTTGTTAAAGACCGTGATTTAAAGAGGACCTTTCATGGGTCCAAACAATTTAAGATAACTATCTGGGCATGTAGAGGGTACAAGGTTTATCTGTGGGTTGTATCTCTAAATTGCTTATTATGTTGTTTTGAATATGCATTACATTATTTATCTTTGTGTGCATGCTGTGCGCCAGTGAGCTGGCTATCATGTATTTTAAAGCCTTTTGGGCTTGGTGTGGATCTAGCATGTGTGTCGGTTTTATCATATCCCGACACACGGTTTACATTGTATACAATTTTTAAGGTGTATGTGTGTATTTTGTCCTGTTTTTGTACAATAAAAACTATCGTGCTTTATATAACATTTGGTGGATGTGCATTTATATGGTGGCCACTTTGTTCCATTTGGGACATTTTGTGGGTATATCTGGGCATGTAGAGTAGAGTTGAGCGAACTTCTATCTTTAGTTTGGCGTCCAAAGTTCGGGTTATCGTAGCATCCCGTTATGGATTCCGCTACCGCCGACCATAACGGCATTTGGAATCTATAAGGGGCTACTTCATTGAACCCAAACCTTGGACAACCCTAAGGACCTGGGGTGACATCACTGTCATGTGATCAGTGCAGGGGGCGTGGCTCAGCACAGGATTGGATAAGAGGTGATCCAGAACTGAGCCACGCCCTCCTGCACTGATCACATGACGGTGACGTCACCCCAGGTTCTTAGGGTTGTCCAAGGTTCGGGTTCAATGAAGCAGCCCCTTATGGATTCCAAATGGCGTTATGGTCTGCAGTAGCGGAATCCATAACGGTATGCTACGATAAATCGAACCCGAACTTTGGACGCCGAACTAAAAATAGAAGTTCGCTCATCTCTAATGTAGAGCAGCACCCAGGGATCTCACTGCACTTACTATAATCCCAGGGCGCCTCTCCGTTTGCCCGCTGTGGCCCCATTACCTTCTCCCGCGCTGTTTCGTAATTGCTACTAACTTCGCAAAACATCATCTTCTCTCCCTGGGCGTCCCTTCTCTGTCCAATCGCAGCGCAGAGCTCATGGCCAGGAAGAAAAAAAGAACTCCCAGGCTGTGAGCTCTGCACTGCGATTGGACAGCACTACAGTCAGGGAGAAGGAATGCCCAGGGAGAGAAGCTGATGTCTCCTCCCTGTTGCGAAGTTAGTAGCAATTACCATACAGTGCAGGAGAAGGTAATAGGGCCACAGTGGGCGAACTGAGCGGCGCCCAGGGAAAATAGTAAGTGCAGTGAGATCCCTGGGCGCCACTCTACATGTTCAGATAGTTATCTTACAATGTTCGGACCCATGAAAGGTCCTCTTTAATAGCTAATGATATTAAAGAGTTTTGGATCTGAAATGTCGGATCGACCCATATTCATTTTGTTTGGGACTCCTTAAAGGCCTTCCTACGGGGTATATATAAGAGTAAAATAAAGACTGCTAAAGCTATATTCTCAAATAATGAGAAGCAACTCGGGGAAAAAGTGACGGCATTGGAGGCAGATATTATTAAGTATAATGACCCGGAAACACAACACCAGTTATGTAAAGCTGAGAAGGAGTATATAGAGCCTATCTTACTAACATGGGGCAACAAAGAGTTTTCTTCTCTGATCAGAAATTCGAGTTCGGAAAACCAGGGCGGTTATTGGCATCAATTTAAAATCAAAAGACACATAATAAAATTTCTTGTATTAGAGTGAGGAATGGTAGAATATCACACGACCTTAAGAATATTAAAAATGAGTTCCTAGCCTACTTTTCTAGTTTATATAAATATGATGTTGCTGGGGATGACGTGGACTTTGATTTATATTTAAAGGACACTCCTATCCCTGTGTTATCAGAGAGCGAAAGTGCTATGCTTAATGTTCCAATCCAATTGTTTATAATAGGAGGCTTTAAGATGAATTAGAGGGAACGCTGTTCCTGAATCTGATCAAAATTTATAGGCGCTATGGGGATGAGTTGCTCCCTTATTTACTTTGAGTCTTTAATGAGTTGTGTGTTTTGGAAAGTCTATCTCGATCTCAGTCAGAGGCTGTTATTACATTGGTATTAAAAAAAGGGAAGTTTAAAAAGAAACTGAGATAGAATCATACCTGCCAATATAATTACTTAATACTAATTTTAAATATATACGCAAAATCTGGCAAATAGACTTAAAAGTATTATAGATAGATTGATCCATCCCGATCAGACCCGGGTTCATCCCGAAGAGGTACGTCTAATTGAATATTCAAAGAGCTATGGCCAATTTTCAAGTTGGGGATGGGGAGGACCACTCTATCCTGTCATTGGACGCTGCTAAAGCATTTGACAAGGTGGAGTGGTTCTTCCTGTGGAAGATAATGGCCAAGATGATGATAAAGATGATAATTTGGAAGATAACTTCATTAAATGGGTGCAGCTATTATATAGCTCCCCGACAGCAAGAATCAACATTGATGAGGCATGATCAGAACCTTTTAGATTATCCCGGGGTGCTAGGCAGGGATGCACCCTCTCCGCCTTATTGTTTTCAATCTTTTTGGAACCTCTAGTCTGTAGAGTTAGGTGGGATGAGAGGATAGAGGGATTCGGGGGCAATGGGATCCATGATAAGATAAGCCTATATGCAGATTACGTTCTTGTCTTTTTGAAGTCTGGAAACAAGATTTTACCATATGTTATGAAGGTCATAAATGACTTTGGCTTATTATCCGGTTTTGAGGTGAGTTGGGCAAAGTCGGTATTGTTCCCTCTGAATTGCCCGATTATTACTCCGGCTATTAATAATAATATACTGAACCCTACAGATCATTTTGAGTACTTAGGGATTTGTCTTAATTCTGTGCTTCTAGACTTTAAAAAATTAAATCTGTCCTTACTGGCCGACAGGATCAGGGATAAGATTAGAGTGTGGCAAAAATTTGCGCTGGGTCAGGCTGAGAGAATCGTATTAGTGAAAAGGATTTTACTCCCTCAAACCCTATATATCTTAGTTACATATCCAATATGGATTACAGATTAATTTTTTAATCTTCTGGAACGACTGATGGCTTAATATGGGGCAGAAAACGTGTTCGCATTAAGCAAGAATTTCTTTGGTTGGCGGACGAGAAGGGTGGTCTTTCTTTTCCTATTTTCAAGGTTATTTTATTGCCTCCCAACTCCAATGGTGTATGAGCAGGGGATCGGCACAATATATCATATGGGAGATTGAGAACCCTTGTCAAAATATTTTCACCTTATTGGAAAGTGAGTTTTTCAGTACTCGCTGGAAACAATGTCCTATTAGCAGGATGTTACAAGATGTTGGTTTGGAGTAAAGTTAGAACTGTTTTTCAGTTTGGTTATCACCTGCTGGGTTAATTAAAAAGTAATTAAAATTGAAAATCTTCACAAAAAAAAAAAAAAAAAAAATTTGAATTTAACTTCTATTTATGTTTATTCCTATGAAACACATGAAGGGTTAACATATTTCCTAAATGTCATTTTGAATACTTTGAGAGGTGCAGTTATTATTATTTTTTCAATGGGATGATTATGAGCTGTTTCTAATGTAAAGACCACTCAGAACTATAGCAAAACAGAATTGTTACTTTGAAAAATAGGGTAGTTTTGGAAATTTATTTGAAAATTAATTTCATGAAAATGTCTCAGAATCACTTGTTTAAATAAAAGCATTTCAAAGGTAATATTACATAAATTGGCATGTTGGAGATTAGAAAAATGGTGATCGTAGCTTAGGCTACTTGCACACATTTGGTAAAGGTATCCGGTAGACATAGCCAATTAGGGCCTTGTAGTGTCGGACCCCATTGACTATAATGGAATCTGGCCATTTTCTAGCATGAGCGTCTGGTTTTGGCAGGACAAAAACTGAAGCTTGCTCTGATTATAGTCAATGGGGTCCTTCAGTGAATGCAGCGGTATCTAGCTAAGCTTCCTCTACTGGAACAGTCTGACAGATACCTTATCGCAGGTATGTAACTATCCTTTTGCTAGAAGTGGTTCATGTTTTTATTTTTGTTTTTTTGCAAAGAGTGGCATTTGGTGACATTTATGATTGGTCCACCTAGTTTAGTCCGCCTAGTTAGCAAATAAGGATGTGTGCCATGTAAACCGTTAGGGTAGGTTCACATCTGTGTTCTGGATCCTTTTATGGCTTTCCGATATAACACGATTATAACGGATAATAACGGAATCCATAAGATGGAAGGACGGATCCGTTATGCTGCCCATAGACTTGTATTAAGACAGAATGAAAAATGGAAGCCTTTAAATGGCATTCTGCCTTAATAGAAGTCTATGGGAATCAGAACAGATCCGTCCAGTTTCCGTTATGCAGAACGGAGAAAAAAGGCCTTTCAAACAGGAACCGTTTTGACTTCCATCTAGGGATTCCGCTATTTTCCGTTTTAACCATGTTAACCAGATGTTAACCCACCCTTACTGATTAGCTTGTTTTGGGCCTTTCATTCTTTCATTGTCACATTCCTATAACTATAACTTTTTTTTTTCTGTTGGGAAAAAATATCAAAATGACCATTAAGTTTACTGGAGTTGAGCGAACCCGAACTGAACATTACGATTTTTCGCACCCAGACCCAAGCATTTCCATAAAAGTTTGGGTTCGGGTTCGTTGTTCGGCGATTTCTTCCCACTTTTTGAAAGGCTGCAGGGCATCACTAGTCCCAAGCCACAAAGCTGGCATGCACCAAGGTGGGAGAAATCTAAAAAAATAAAAAGAGGTTAAAGCATATGATATATATTAGGGGTAGTGACCGGAAATATGTGGGATATCAGAATGACGGGCGCCAAGAGGGTGGAATATCAAAGCCAGTTTGGGAAAAATGGAAATGTTTGGGGATAAGGATATGAAAATTGGTAATTCGGAAGGCAGCTTAGTGGTTACGTGTAGCATGGCTGACACGTTGTTGTAAGAAGGACAAAATTGCCAAAAAAAGGAAATTATTTTGTACACTAGAAAGAAAAAACCCTACTCTCAAAACTGAGCACAGATATGATCAGAGATGGACATCAGTGATCAGTGCTCAACCGGTACAGGAAACACACAAGCAGATGTTTTGTGAGTGTATGCAAGCCCTGTAGTATAAAAATTTGCTACAGTAAAAATCTTTCTCCCAGAAACAGCACCACACCTGTCCATGGGTTGCGACTGGTACTGTAGCTCAGTTCTTTTGAAGGGAAAGGGACTGAGCTGCAATTCCACACATAACCCAGACAGGTATGTGGAGGTGCTTTTGGAAGAAAACAGCCATGTTTTTATTATCTTGGACAACCCCATTAATACAAACATTTCTTTAAATTCTGCTTACCATGGCAGTGAGCCAAGAATCTAACCATTACATCTAAGCACCATATAATTAAAAAGAAATACAATTTGTAAAGTTATATTCTTATTATAAATTTTTCAAGCAAACATTAGGAAGTTTGGAGTCAAAGTAGTATACTTAAAAAAAAAAACAACAGTTAAATCATGAGTTAAAAAAAAAAGAAAACAAAAAAAAATCTGCCTCTTACAACACAGAGAAGATGATTACCCTGGAACTTTAAAAGTTTAATTAATGTCTGTGTATTCAGTGACACCAGTAACATGGTGACAAAAAAAGCTTCAAGATGAACAAGCTGTTACTAAGTAATTACTGCATTTCACAGTCACTACTTTTCTTTCCTTTTTTCCTTTTAACAATAACATTGTTCTTGTTTTAGGACATTAGGCTGAGTGAGAAAAAATAAAAAAAACACTGACTAGTTGTCTGACACTCCAGTAAAATCACTAATTGGAGTCACTATAGGTCAAGATGTTTTGTCACGTATTTTATACTTGATTTTTAAAAAGTTAAGATCACTGCAATACTTCATAGGTACAGTATTTGATGCAAGCAATAAAGCTACTGTAACTAATATCTTTATCATAATTTTGTAACAAAATTATAGAGTATTTATAGAAACCATAAAAGGAAAATAAACAATCCATATTAATTTAATTTAAATGTTTCACCATTGATACAATTAAATTAGGCGACACAAAAATAATAAATCTAATAATTTTGTTTCTTAACTCCTTAGGGTGATGTCACACAGTGCAGTTCTGACATGCATTTAGGATGCAGTTTTTTACTGTAGCAAGCTAAAATTAATTTAATAATTTCCACCATGTAGAAAATCAGGGTTTAATGAGTCCAATAAACTGGCTCAAATGAAAACTGCATCCTGAATGCATGTCAGAACTGCACTGTGTACCAGCACCCTTAGTGACCACCCATATGCCTTTTTATGGTAGTCACAATGGGGCCTTGGGCCGGGGCACCACCCGTTTATGGCAGAGCTTCAGCCCAAGTTAGCACTAAAAGTAAGTGCTGGAACTACGGTAGCTGAGAGCTCAGGGCAATGATCAGAGACCGTAACAAAAGGGCCGCTGATCAAATAATCACTATAATACACTGAAAATGCTGCCAGCGAATCTGATGGCAGTAAGCTTTCTCTATCCTCTCAGCTAAGAGAGGATTGAGAAAGCCTCCGGTGCTAGGATCAGGTTCCACAGTATCAAATATCTGGGAAAGCTGGGTCCAGATACTCACCCCTCGAATCCAAGATGGTAGCCAAAAAGAGCACACACATGCACAATAGTAATGCCAGGATCGGAGCTTCTCTCTCCTCTTGCATAATAGAGAAAGCTTCTGCTGCCCCGTTTGGGTCTTCAAGTATCCTGATCAAGGAAAGCAAAGAAAATAAAAATGGTGCAGGCTTGCATAGTCAGTTACTGTGCCTAGGCATTGCCTTCATGATAACCCTAACATGGAGATCACTTACAGTAGATTTACTGAACATAGCCAGGAAAGGGGCTGTGTTTCTCTTTCCTCTCAGTGCAGTTCTTCTTGGAGGAAAGAGAGGCTGTGTGCTTTGCAGTGAAAAGAAACACTAAATTACACAAAACAATTCATAAGCAGTCTGTCCATAACTGTCAGTCATTAGGCGTCCATTACTAGACATCCGTTATTGTCCCTCTATAACTGTCAGTCAGTGGACATCTGTTACTGTTCATCCATTACTGTCAGTCAGTGGGCATCCATTAGGGTAAATCTGTAACTGTTGGTCAATGGGTATTTATTACTGTCCGTCTGTAACTGTCTGTGGGCATCTTTTATTAGGCGTCTGTTACAATCTATCCATTATGTTTGGTCAGTGGATTTGCGCTACTAGGCATCCATTAGTGTCCGTCTGTAACTGTCGGTCAGTGGGCATCTATTACTGTCCGTCTGTTACTGTTGGTCAGTGGGCATCTGTTACTAACTTCCGTAACTGTGGGACACTGGGCATCTGTTTTTGTCCGTCCATAACTGTTGGTTAGTAGGCGTCCATTATTTGACGTCTGTTACTGTTTTTCAGTAGGAGTCTGTTCCTAGTCATCCATTACTCTCTGACCATTACTGTTGGTCAATTACTGTCCATCACTGAGCGACAGTTACTATCCATCACACTGTTACTGAACTTGTTTTACTTTGAGCACTTCTTTGTTAAAAAAGTAAAATTTTAAAAAAGTGTTAACGTATATTTCTCTTTACAAAAGACACTTTTTTGGGGAAAAATTGCAGTCTTATGAAGCAAATATTAGTGATCACTTCCTCCCTCCTTCTCTCAATAGTGTAGGTTTTGCACCTGACTTGGAATGCATCATGGGCGCTGGTGCCATCTGCCAACTGGTACTCTCACCCCACACTGAAAGAGTGTGGCTTTGGTTCATGGGCTTTTGCTCTGGCTAGTGCTAGTGAGGGGATCACCCACCGTTGCTCTACTCTGGTCAAGCACTCCCATGTTCCCTGAAACACTCGCTCCGTAGTTTTGAGTGATGGCCATGCTACCATATAATGTTATTGTGTTAGTTACCATGATCACCACTGCTTAGCTACCTTTGTGACACATTCAATGGCCATGCAAGTGCACGTGCCTGCTGTGTCATCTGATACACTGGGATGTGGTGTCATCACCCGCTCATGCGTACAGCTTCTTGCCACATGCCAAACTAACCAAATGGAACCCCATGGTGCTCTACCCCTGATGTAAGCAATACTATGAAATATTATTTAATGTCAATATATGACAGCAGCTGCCATGAATCTTAGTATCTTGCCCAATGATGTATTTATCAATTTGATTATCATGAATTCCTGTTTTTAACCACACTTTCTAGGAATCATGAACTTCACTGATTATGGTCATATCATGTACTATCACTTCTAAAATCATGTCACTCATATTTTCTTTCTAATGCTGTGTTTATTTTAACAATCAAGCAATTGCCTTATGATATGAATTATAAACATATGATCACTCTAATGATTGCACTTATGTATAGTATAAGGGATCACTCTCTCAGGCAGGGCAGTAATGACTAATGTTGGACGCAAATATTCGAATCCCTAATTTTAATCGAGAATATCGCAACTTCAAGAATTCACAAAGATTTTGAATATAGTGCTATATATTCGTATTCACGAAAAAACTTGATTTTTTTTCCCTCTGAACCTATGATCCCTCCCTGCTTCTTGCTTGTGGGCCAATGAGAAGGCTACAATGTCTTTGTCTGAGCTTGGCAGCATCTCTAGCAACCAATAGGAAAGTTGCCTACCCCTTACTATATAAGAACCTCCCCAGCAGCCATTTTTTTTTTTTTTTTTTTTTTTTCATTTCTTAGAGAGGCAGCAGTGTCATGGCTGTGCTCTGTGCTTTGCTGTGTCATAACATTAGACAGTTAGATAGTTAGGTTATATATATAATACAGATAGTTAGTGGGAGATAATCAGTGTAGGTTAGAGTGTGATATAGTATAGCTGAGGTGTTAGGGTGCAGGGTGTTAGGTAGTGTGATAGGTTCTTCTTTCCATACATACATGCTACAGACAAATTCACAACAATACTTAGTGCACCAATCACTAATATACAGTCAGACCTGCTAAACTGTGAAGTTGCATGTATTGCACAAAAATATGCACATCATTAATTGCTGATTTGTGCAGTTGTGAATATATTAGAGCACTCTATCTGCATATAAAGCTATTGTAATGTTCTGCCTTGCCAACCATTTTCTCCAGTCTCAGGAAACTTCTATCAGCTTGTAAAATGTAGCAATAGTGACCCACGACTGTATTGCGTGCACATAATGCGAATATTACATTGCAGATTTTCGCAATTAAGAAAATAATCGCAAATTCAAGAATTCAAGAATGTATGATGGATATTCGCCCAAATATTCGCAAAATATCCCGAATTCGAATATTGCCCCTGCCGCTCATCACTTGTGATGAAAGACCAAAGTAAATTTTTAAGTCCAAAGAGTGCTTTATTACTGGTCAGCATATACAGATGAACCCTCCTCAGTTAAATCGTCACTGGGGAAGGTGAGACTCCAGCACCAGCATAACAAAACAAAACAACCAAAATAAATTCCTGCCCATCTAGGCACTGGCTAATACACAGCGTTTCTAGCTCACCTTTACAGTTCACAACATAAGAGAAATATCACTTCACACAGCCCCACCATCTGTTGTTACCCAAGCTCCAACCTTGCAGGTTAGCTTTTCCAGGCATAGCTTCTCAGACTGACAGCGTGGGATATACTTTATTTCCCACTAACGATCCCAGCCGCACTACACCTGAGGATCCCTTATGCCAGGGGAAAGCATGCCCTGGAAGGAGGTGGACTGGGGGGTCCCAACACCAAACCTACCTAACCAATCTAAATAAAATCCAGCCCTTGAAGTTTAACAAAAATAGCTCTAGCAACCATCTTTCTGGATTTTACTTACCTCACCCAGTTGAGGAACCTGGGAGAGACATACACCCCTTCCATGAATTTACTATACACTTTACCACATATCCCCACCCCCCCCTCTTCTCCAGATCGGAGGTCTGGGCACTTTCAGCAAACATACAGTGTATCCTGCACAAGCATCCGCGTTTCCCTGCAATTTCCCTGGCCTATGTTCTACCTTGAAATAAAAATTTTGCAAGGAGTTTAACCACCTGGTCACTTTTGCATTTTTCTCCTTGTTTTGCTTCATCAAGGCCAAAGGAGCATAGTCTGTCACCAACACAAATTTTCTACCCAGCATGTAATATTTAAGTGACTCCAGTGCCCATTTAATGGCCGGACATTCTCTTTCCTCTATGGCATATTTTTTTTTTTCTGTGGGGGTCAATTTTCTGCTTAGGTACATCACTGGGTGCTCCTCCCCATTTACCACTTGTGTCAGGACCACTCCCAAGCCTGTATCAGACACATCAGACCTGAAACTCTATTCTGAATTTCAGGGAAATAAGCACTGGTTGTTGATCCACTTTACCATTACTGACTTAAAGCCTTTCGTTAAGTTAGTCAGTGGTGCTGGATAGAGATGTCCCGAACTGTTCAACTGCGAACAGTTCCCTGCGAACATTGCTTGTTCGCGTTCGCTTCTGCCAGCGAACATTATGCTATGTTCGATTCGCCCTGCATTCCTACATTCAGCTTACCTTCCTACCAAATCCAGACATAGTAAATTCAATCTAAAGCTGCAATGTTAAAGCAGGGAGAGTATTACCTAGTGTCCTCTGTCCACCCCAACCCTCAAACCAAGAAAAAGTCCTTTCTGAAAATGATATATCATTAATAATCATTTTCTATTACATTTAACTTAATCCACTTAGTTCATGCCAAGAGCCAGGTATGTGCAGGCTGACTATCTATCCATAAGACAGGGTGTCAGCATACCTTACAATGACAATCATGAGCTTTCAAACATAAGTTCTCAATCCAAAAGAAGAGAAATTGCTTAGCATTGGTTGGCTATCTAGAGGGCCTGGACCCTAGACCATTATCATTAGGGCGACAAAAATTGTAATTTTATATGCCAGCCTAACTCCTCTCTCACTGCCTAAGAGAGCTGCATAAACATTTCACAACATTTAAATCTCATTTGCATACACATGACCAAGAAATGCTCATGAGCAATATAGCAGTATCTGCCTTGTTTGTAAACTGAAACACGATTTGCATAGCTTTCCCATAGTCCCATGGTATGCAAATGAGTTTATATGACAAAACAGAATAGAAAGATTATAAAGTTAGTCTTTAAAAAATTGCAAAATAAAAAAAAAACTGTGCAGCCTTCCTAATCATTGAGATGAGAGCTAGGTGGCATATAATAAAAAAAAAAAAAAAAATGTTGTCACCCTAATGATAATCATCTATGTGCACAGGTCCCCCTAGATACCGAACACTAAACAGACAATTTCCCTTCTGGGAAAATTCCCTTCTGGGAAAACTGGTGTTGAGCGTGAATATTTGAATAGCTCCCAGTTTGAGGGGAAGGAGCGCCCAGCGGCCCAGCGCAGCTAAGTACAATGCTGACTAACAAACCATGGCAGCCAGGACTGCAGTAGCGTCCTGGTTGCCATGGTAACCGATCGGAGCCCCAGCATTACACTGCTGGGACTCTGATCGGAGCTGCTGCTGCCACCAATGATGGGAGGGCGCACTGCCAGCAATGATTTTTTTCTGGGGACGGAGGGGGGATTGAGTGCGCACTGACCAGCGATAATTAATACGGGGGGAGGGATTGTCGGTGCACACTGGCCACCAATGATGTTTAATAGGGGGGGATCGGCACTGGCCACCAATTATTGTTTGTAATACTGGTGAGGGGGAATTAGGGCGCACTGCCCATTAATGATTTTAATAGTGGGGGGGAGGCGCTCTGCTGCCTGGCGGCACCCGACCTCTGACAGGGTGCTGTGATCCGCACTATTAACCCCTCAGGTGCGGCATCTGAGGGGTTAATAGTGCAGATCACAGTGCCCTGTCAGAGATCAGTGCCTCCAGGCAGCAGGAGCCGGTATGTATGCGCGTGTTGGTATACTCTAACTCAAGCGTCCCCATCACCATGGGAACGCCTCTGTGTTAGAATATACCATCAGATTTGAGTTTTCACGATCTAACTCAGATCCGATGGTATATTCTAACCACCAGGCGTTCCCATGGTGACGAGGACGCTTGTGAGGAGGAGTATGCCAAAGGGTTAACGAATATGGAATATAGCTATGCACTAGCAGTGCTAAGTTGAAATCGCAATGCGAATACTTTAAGTTAAATTAATCGCATTGTGATTTCAACTTAGCACTGCTGCTATATTCCATATTCGTTAACTTCGTTCATTCTTGCAAGCTGACCCATTATAAACCCAGCTCTAAGTTGAAATCGCAATGCGATTAATATAACTTGAATTAATCGCATTGCGATTTCAGCGTAATTCCTCAAATCCGACAGTACATTTTAGTATATGGAGACGTTCCCATGGTGATGGGGACGCTCCATGAGCACAGAAGTTATGGTTGGCTTGGTAGAATTAGCGAATAGCGAATATGACGAATGTATTCGTCATATTCCTCAAAACGAAGATAACGAAGTATTCTACATCTTCGTTTTAGCAACCTATTCGTCAACTTCGCTATTCGCTAATTCTAGCAATCAAATAGGAAGGTTGACTTACCAGACAGCTGTGTTAAATTCGCTATGCGATTTTTTTTTTTTTTTTAATACAATAATTATATTACTTAATAAAATTATTATATTATATTATTATTATTCTATTTATTAAAAAAAAAAAAAAAAAATCGCATAGCGAATTTAACACAGCTGTCTCTATAGTCAACCCTCCTATTTGATTGCTAGAATTAGCGAAGTTGACGCAGCTAAGTACAATGCTGACTAACAAACCATGGCAGCCAGGACTGCAGTAGCGTCCTGGTTGCCATGGTAACCGATCGGAGCCCCAGCATTACACTGCTGGGACTCTGATCGGAGCTGCTGCTGCCACCAATGATGGGAGGGCGCACTGCCAGCAATGATTTTTTCTGGGGAGGAGGGGGATTGAGTGCGCACTGACCAGCGATAATTAATACGGGGGAGGGATTGTCGGCGCACACTGGCCACCAATGATGTTTAATAGGGGGATCGGCACTGGCCACCAATTATTGTTTGTAATACTGGTGAGGGGAATTAGGGCGCACTGCCCATTAATGATTTTAATAGTGGGGGAGCGCTCTGCTGCCTGGCGGCACCCGACCTCTGACAGGGTGCTGTGATCCGCACTATTAACCCCTCAGGTGCGGCATCTGAGGGTTAATAGTGCAGATCACAGTGCCCTGTCAGAGGTCAGGTGCCTCCAGGCAGCAGGGAGCCGGTATGTATGCGCGTGTTGGTATACTCTAACTTCAGCGTCCCCATCACCATGGGAACGCCTCTGTGTTAGAATATACCATCGGTTTGAGTTTTCACGATCTAACTCAGATCCGATGGTATATTCTAACCACCAGGCGTTCCCATGGTGACGAGGACGCTTGTGGAAGGAGTATGCCAAAGGGTTAACGAATATGGAATATAGCTATGCACTAGCAGTGCTAAGTTGAAATCGCAATGCGAATACTTTAAGTTAAATTAATCGCATTGTGATTTCAACTTAGCACTGCTGCTATATTCCATATTCGTTAACTTCGTTCATTCTTGCAAGCTGACCCATTATAAACCCAGCTCTAAGTTGAAATCGCAATCGATTAATATAACTTGAATTAATCGCATTGCGATTTCAACGTAATTCCTCAAATCCGACAGTACATTTTAGTATATGGAGACGTTCCCATGGTGATGGGGACGCTCCATGAGCACAGAAGTTATGGTTGGCTTGGTAGAATTAGCGAATAGCGAATATGACGAATGTATTCGTCATATTCCTCAAAACGAAGATAACGAAGTATTCTACATCTTCGTTTTAGCAACCTATTCGTCAACTTCGCTATTCGCTAATTCTAGCAATCAAATAGGAAGGTTGACTTACCAGACAGCTGTGTTAAATTAGCTATGCGATTTTTTTTTAATACAATAATTATATTACTTAATAAAATTATTATATTATATTATATTATTATTATTCTATTTATTAAAAAAAAAAATCGCATAGCGAATTTAACACAGCTGTCTCTATAGTCAACCCTCCTATTTGATTGCTAGAATTAGCGAGTTGACGAATAGGTTGCTAAAACGAAGATGTAGAATACTTCGTTATCTTCGTTTTGAGGAATAGACGAATACATTCGTCATATTCGTCATCCTCGCTAATTCTAGATATGAAACCAATAGGAAAGTAGCCTTAAGTTAAAATCGCAATATGCGATTATTTAAATCGCATGTTAATCGCGATAACTAGAAAAATGACGAATATTCGATTTCGACGAATATGAAACGAATATTTATACGAATATTCGCGAATTTCGTCGAAATCGAATATGGCACCTGCCGCTCATCACTAGTTAATACCCAGGCTGCCTTGCTAAGGTATGCTGATGATCTGTCTGTCTGATGGGTTGTTGGTCCTGCATATACCTGGTGCTTGGCGGCCATAGGGAGAACTGTTCTGTGTTGTCCATTAAATGTTTTATGTAATAATACAAATAACAATAAGATTTTATGATAGGCAGGCTAGGGTAAATGTCTGTAAGTCTGTCTTTGTCTGTTTTATAAAATACAAAGATTAGTTTCTTTAGTCAGCTACCTTACTGTATGTTTGATTGAGTATTATACCTTAAAGGGACAGGCTGTTTTACCCTATAGAAATATATATATATATAAATATATATAGTCCTATATTAGGATCCTTGATCTCAGAAAAACTGTGCTATTATCATCAAACACTGTCTTTGCATAATGTCTATAAAACGTTTTTATTCATAATTTTTGTCCTTTATAAAACAGACAAAGACAAAATTATTATGTTGGCTTGTCAAAGCCAACATATTGTTATTCGATTATTTCAGCTTATTATTGTTAGTATTATTATTATTATTATTATTCTCCGCCCCCCGTTTTTCTAAACGCTACTCCTACAGTTTTTGTGCTACAGACCCCAAACTTTCCACACTTTTTCGGCCTATAGCGAAGTACGTTGCTTGTGCTTTATTAAGCGATCCCAACCTCGGGGCCCCTGGGGCAGGCCTCCGAACACCCACTTTTTCCTTTTTACTTTGACAGGGAAAATTTTCAAATCGCTCCCACTCGCACAATTTTGAAGCTACGCTCCCCAAACTTGGATCACATATTGTTGGTGTCAACCCGAATAAATGGGTAAATTTGAGGGGACACCCCAAAGTGGGCGGAGCTACCAACGGCCAATGGAAATTTAGCAAATTTCTATACGCTACTCCTCCCACAGTTTTAGGATTACCAAACTTTGCACACTTGTTCGGCACATACCCGAATAGGTTGCTTGTGCTTTTTAACCGATCCCACCCTCCGGGCCCCTGGGGCGGGCCCCGAAGATCCCATTTTTCCTATAGACTTTCATTGGAAAAATGTAAACTTTGTCACTCAAACAGCTTTAGAGTTAAAGTCACCAAACTTGGGTCACTTAGTCATGGGGTCAGCCCGAAAATTTCTGGCACATTTTGTGGACCCCAAAAAGTGGGCAGGGCCACACAGAACCAATCAAAATCTCCCCATTGACTGTAATGAGACGTTGAAATTGCTACTCCTCCCACATTTTTAGGAGTACAAATTCCAAACTTAGCAGACTTGGTCGGCACCCACCCGAGTCCCTTGCTTGTGCTTTGTTAACCGATCCCACCCTCCGGGCCCCTGGGACGGGCCCACGAAAACCTCTTTTTTCCCATAGAGTTTTATTGGAAAAATGCAAACGTTTGTCACTCATACAGCTTCGAGTGAAACTCACCAAACTTGGGTCACTTAGTCATGGGGTCAACCTGAAAATTTATGTCACATTTTGGGGACATTAAAAAGTGGGCGGAGCTACAACCAATCAGATTTTCCCTATTGACTTCAATGGGAAAACTTTAAAAAGCTACCATTCTCACAGTATTTAAACGAGAATACCCAAACTTGGCACCGTGGGTCATTGGGTGACTGGGGTCAAAAATTTTATAAGTGGGCGGAGTCTAAATCGGCCAATCAAATTTCAGCAATTGGTTTAAATGGGAAAATTTTAAACTGCCGCTGCTCGTAGACGGTTATTGGCACAGTCTTCAAACTTGGCACAGTTGGTCATTGGAGGACTGGGATTAGAATTCTGAAAAGTGGGCGGGGCCAAAATCAACCAATCAGATTTCTTTGAGTGTAAAAATGTGAAAATTTGAAAAATTTTAACTTCCAAAAATGCTGCAATTCTCAAATTTTTGATGTCAGGGGCTTCAAATTTCAGAAATCAGGTGGTAGGTTATGTCCAATTCAAAATTGGAAAAGTGGGCGGGGCTAACTACAACCAATCAGATTTTCCCTATTGACTTCAATGGGAAAACTTTAAAAAGCTGCCATTTTCACAGTATTTAAATGAGAATACCCAAACTTGGCACCGTGGGTCATTGGGGTCAAAATTGTTAAAAGTGGGCGGAGTCTATATCAGCAAATCAAATTTTAGCAATTGGTTTAAATGGGAAAATGTAAAACTGCCGCAGCTCGTAGCCTGTTATTGGCACAGACTTCAAACTTGGCACAGTTGGTCACTTGAGGACTGGCATTAAAATTCAAGAAAGTAGGTGGAGCCACAAACAGCCAATCATATTCCAAGCCAACATCCTATGGTTTCTTCAGTAACAGCACTTTCTAGTTATTATTACTACATAAAACATCCAATTACCAACACAGAACAGTTCTTCCCTATGGCCGCCGAGCACCAGGTATATGCAGGACCAACAACCCATCAGACAGACCATCAGCATACCTTAGCAAGGCAGCCTGGGTATTAACCAGTTTTCCCAGAAGGAAGGGAGTTTTCCCAGAAGGGAAATTGTCTGTTTAGTGTTCGGTATCTAGGGGGACCTGTGCACATAGATGATTATCATTAGGGTGACAACATTATTTTATTTTTTTTTTTTTATATGCCACCTAGCTCTCAGCTCAATGATTAGGAAGGCTGCATAGTTTTTTTTTTGATTTTGCAATTGTTTAAAGACTAACTTTATAATCTTTCTATTCTGTATTGTCATATAAACTCATTTGCATAACATGGGACTATGGGAAAGCTATGCAAATTGTGTTTCAGTTTACAAACAAGGCAGATACTGCTATATTGCTCATTAGCATTTCTTGGCCATGTGTATGCAAATGAGTTTTAAATGTTGCAGCCTTCCTAATCATTGAGATGAGAGCTAGGTGGCATATTAAAAAAAAAAATAAATGTTGTCACCCTAATGATAATCATCTATGTGCACAGGTCCCCCTAGATACCTAACCCTAAACAGACAATTTTCCTTTTGGAAAAACTGGTTAAAACCCAGGCTGCCTTGCTAAGATAATGCTGATGATCTGTCTGTCTGATGGATTGTTGGCCCTACATATACCTGGTGCTCGGCAGCCATAGGGGAGAACTGTTTTATGTAATAATACAAACAACAACAATAATAATAATTTTATCTTTGTCTGTTTTATAAAGTACAAAAATTATGAATAAAAATGTTTTATATACATTATGCAAACACAGTGTTTGATGATAATAGCATAGTTTTTCTGAGATCAAGTATCCTAATACAGTAATATATATATATATATATATATATATATTTCTATAGGGTAAAACAGCCTGTCTCAATCAAACATACAGTAAGTTACCTGACTAAAAAAACTTATATTTGTATTTTATAAAACAGACAAAGACAGACTTACAGACATTTACCCTAGCCTGCCTATCATAAAATCTTATTATTATTTGTATTATTACATAAAACATTTAATGGACAACACAGAACAGTTCTCCCCTATGGCCGCCAAGCACCAGGTATATGCAGGACCAACAATCCATCAGACAGACAGATCATCATCATACTTTAGCAAGGCAGCCTGGGAGCATTAACCAGTTTTCCCAGAAGGGAAATTGTCTGTTTAGTGTTCGGTATCTAGGGGACCTGTGCACATAGATGATTATCATTAGGGTGACAACATTTTTTTTTTTTTTTATATGCCACCTAGCTCTCATCTCAATGATTAGGAAGGCTGCCTAGTTTTTTTATTTTGCAATTTTTTAAAGACTAACTTTATAATCTTTCTATTCTGTTTTGTCATATAAACTCATTTGCATAACATGGGACTATGGGAAAGCTATGCAAATCGTGTTTCAGTTTACAAACAAGGCAGATACTGCTATATTGCTCATTAGCATTTCTTGGTCATGTGTATGCAAATGAGATTTAAATGTTGGGAAATGTTTATGCAGCTCTGTTAGGCAGTGAGAGAGGAGTTAGGCTGGCATATAAAATTACAATTTTTGTTGCCCTAATGATAATGGTCTAGGGTCCAGGCCCCTCTAGATAGCCAACCAATGCTAACCAATTTATCTCCTTTTGGATTGAGAACTTATGTTTGTTTAAATTGCCCAAACCTGTCATTTTAAGGTATGCTGACACCCTGTCTTATGGATAGATAGTCAGCCTGCACATACCTGGCTTTTGACATGGTGTAGAGTGATTTTTTTTTTATTTTACAAGTAATTAAAGTATGTTAAATAACTAAATTAGCATTTAAAAGTAGGTCAGAAAATAAAATGTTGGAGTATATTTAGATGTCATAAAATAGGTTAGCTAGAATCAGTCACTGTGGGTTTTAATATTCGCTTGCCAATAGAGGTCTATTGCGGTTCGCCCTGTTCGCCAACATTTGAGTAAGTTCGGGTTCGTTGTTTGCGAACAGAAAATTTTATGTTCGCGACATCTCTAGTGCTGGAATCAAAGCAAAATTTGTTACGAACCGACGGTAGTACCAAGTTATGCCAAGGAATGCTCCGACTTGTTTTTTTGTTACGGGCTTAGGCCAGGTCTGTATTGCCTCCACCTTATTGATAGTGATGAGCGGCATCGGCTATATTCGATTTTGCGATATTTGACGAATATATGGGCGAATATTCGTCAAATATTCACAAATTCTCTATATTTCATTACTAACATTCATTGCGATAATCACAATGTAAAAATCACATGCGCATGCGAGAAAGGGGCATGTTGCAGTTTTCATATTAAGAAGGGAGGTATCAGTGAAGTGCCGATATTCGCATCGCAATAAAAAATCGTGGTACGTCAGCGAGTGGAGCGCGAATATTCATAACATGATTTTTTATAGCGATTTGATTATCGGCACCTCACTGTAATGTGCATTGTGATGTGTACTGTGTAAAAAAAGAATATTAGTGATTGCGAATATATAGCGCGATATTTGAAAAATTAGCTTTTTGAATATTCGTGCTCAACACTACTTATTGACCTGGGGTTTAATCAGCCCTTTCCCAATAATGTAGCCCAGGTATTTTGCTTCCTCTAGACCCACTGCACACTTCTCAGGGTTTATGGTTAGGCCGGCATCACTAATGGAGTCTATCATAGCTTGTACCTTCCAGAGGTGACTTTTCCAATCAGCTGAAAAAATGACCACATCATCAAGGTAAGCGGCAGAGTAGTAACAATGTGGCCTCAAGATTAGGTCCATCAACCTCTGAAACGTAGCAGGGGCTCCATGTAACCCGAATGACATCAGTACATACTGGAACAGCCCCTCTGGAGTGGAAAATGTGGTCTTTTCTTTAACCTCATCTGACAATGTTATCTGCCAATAACCCTTTGTATGGTCTAGGTTTGTGAAATATCTTGCTTTCCCAAGCCTCTCAATCAGTTCATCTACTCTGGGCATGGGGTACGTGTCAAATTTTGACACCTAATTAAGCTTCAAAAAATCATTACTGAACCTTAAAATCCCATTAGGCTTCGCGATTAGTACAATGTTGCTCGACCACTCACTGGTAGATTCCTCAATGACTCCTAATTTAAGCATGCACCTGACCTCAGAGGATACTGTTTTTCTGCATGCTTCTGGTATCCTGTAGGGCTTTAGATTCACCTAAGGCCTCTTGCACATGATCGTGTGAGCCCCGTGCCTGCGCTGCAGACAGCAAATTGGGGCCCGTAATGCACTGGCACCGACCGCAATGCACCGGCACTTAAATGGGTCCGCGATCTGCCCATTTCGCAAAAAGATAGGACATGTTCTATCTTTTTGCCGGACGGAAGCACGGAACGGAATCCCACGGAAGCACTCCGTAGTGCTTCCGTAGTGTTCCATTCTGTCATTCCATTCCGCACCGTTCCGCATCTCCGGATTTACGGGTCCGCATCCGTGATGTGGAATGGCCACGGAACGGTGCCCGTGGGGCCCTGACTTCTTCTGATGTCAAATTCGAAGGGTCTCGCTTATCTTTAACCACTTTGTCCAACTCCGAGGTGACTATCTCCACAAATGTATCTATATTTTTATATTGGGAAAATGGTGGGGTCCATTGAGATCTTTGTTTAAAATCCGTCAGTGTGGGCTCCATATCTCTGGGGCATCCCTCACTTTCTGCCTGTAAACTTTCTAATTTTTTATACCCACAATAATAACCCAGACGACTTGAAATTTTTGGGGATTGCAAAAATCAAACTAGGCCCCAGAAGTGGAGACCTTGACCGTAAATTGCTTCAAGAAGAAGCAAAATGGATCTTTAGGTTGAAATCACGGAGCCCGTATGGCCTGAACGAAGGTTTTTCGTATATGGCCTTTATAAAATAGAACTTGCCATACCTAATGATTATTTTCATATAAAAATCATAAAATTACATCCATCCCCTACACTCACCCGTATCTTTAGTGCACCATTGTGGACAGCGTAATTTTGACATATTTTTGTCATGAGGATTTTGTATTTATGACAAGAATTTTGATCTCTTATGATTTAGAGTTGAGAAAACATTTACCCAACATAGAATAAAATAGTCCATTTAAAGTTTAGATTAGCTGCTATAGGCAACAGTGATCAGTCGTTCCCACAGAGTGTAATAACTAATATAAATAAAATAGAATGATTGTGCGTCCAGATTTAATATGGGGCACAATATTGACGTAAGATCGAATGGAAACTGGAGTCTTAGGCTGATATATTACAAGTGAATGAATTAGTATATGCCTGCAGCGATGGCTATAATATTATAATGTTGTAACCTATATGTCTGAATATCATGCTGTAGCATGAATAACTTGAAGTGAAAGAAAAAAAAAAAACAATGACCCCCCAGGCAGACCCATAGGTTAGTTCAGTTGTTAAACAACTCCGATAACCAATGAAAGGATTGGATGGTGATAGAGGAGATGTAGCCACTTTCTACAGTGGGAACTAAAATCAGGACCCAGTCCACGGGATTAAAGTCCCTTACCCTGGCAGATCTGTTATAAATTCTGCTTTGCACCTCCTGAACTCTTTGCAGATGCTCTTTAACTATAGGCATCATGATTGCTATCTGGTCTGGCATTTGAGCCATATGATACTTGTATATGGACTAGCCTCGGTCTCCCAGGTATCCTTATATGGACTAGCCTTAGGACCAAAAATGGTAAAAAGCAGAATGGACCCATCATGCATGTGGAAGCTACACTCCTTGAATTTTTTTGGTGGCCATTTTGGCACATTAAAGGCAGTATTTACTGTTAGGCTCTCATCTGATAGAGACCGCCTTGACGTTTGGCAGATGGGCCCAAATAGTTTTGTACAAAATGTGTTTGTCAATAATCTCAAATTTGAAAAATAAGCATACCATTAGCACCAGAATGTTTTCTATAATTATGGCATTATTGTACTTTATTAGTGTCTGCAGAGTGCTGTTGCATTGTTCTTTTTTTGTGTGTGTGTTTCTAGCCATGGCAGCGTGCACCTGCACATTGGGATGTGCTGATGGACCCACCTTTTTTTGCACATCTAGTTAACCCCTTGGGTGACGGCAATATACCAACTCAAACGGTGAAAACCCGGTAGAAGCCTGGGGTACCTCTCTGATAGAAAACATCAGGTAGGTAGGGTAACAGACAGTCCCAGTCACGGCCATCTTTTTCAACCACTTTTTTTAACATCTGCTTCAGGGTTTTGTTGAATCTCTAAACTAACACATCCGTTTGGGGGTGGTACACAGATGTACATATGTTGGTGATTTTAAACAACTTGCATAATTATTTCATTACCTTAAACATAAAGGGTGTACCCTGGTCAGTGAGTATCTCCTTAGGGATCCCTGTGCATGAGAACATGCAAAACAACTCCTGTGGAAATATTTTTGGATGCCATATTTTGTAGGGGCGCTGCATCCAGGTACCGAGTGGCATGGTCCAATACAACCAAGATATACTGGTGTCTCCTAGCCAAATTAACAATGGGACTGACCAAATCCGTTGCAATTCTTTCAAAAGGTACCTCAATGATGGGAAGCATGATTCGCCGTATATCTTTACTTCCTCATATACTTCAGGCCAGTAAAACCTTTGTAGTATCCTCTCCTGTGTTTTGCTTGTCCCCAAATGAACCCCAAGTACATGGTTATGTGCTAGGTCCAGCATCACACCAGAAGCTGTTCCACAATTTCCTGTAGATTTTGGTAACTCGGTAGACTAGATCACCATTCATGGCAAAATGTGGAAATTTCTGGTCAGCTTCTGGTTCCTGTGGCACACCCTTTAACACGGTAGCATTTTCTTGAGCATTCATGAGAGTGGGGTCTCTCTATTGCTCTGTACCAAAGTTACCTGAGACACTCTTAAATCTAATACATTTTGCTCAGAGGGGATCGCTTCTTCTTCTCCAGCCAACACTTGCAAGGGAAACATGTCATTGTCGTTATGCATTTCACATAATCACACATTTTCACTATGCACTTCATTTGAACCATTAGTTTAATGGGCAGTTCACTCAAATGACCATTTAAATGGGTAGACACTGGTCCTGCAAGAGTTTCCTCACAAACGTGTCTTTTCCCCATAGCTTCCAAAACAGTGGGAAGTCCCAGCCCAATATCACATCATGCATAAGTCTTTTGACCACCCCAACTTCATTTGTCACAGTTTGAGCCGGAGTCACCAACTTAACCCGAGCCAGCGGGTAAGACTTGGCATCCCTGTGGATGCACAGCACATGTATTTGTTTATCCGGCACATAGTCCCCAGCCGCGAAGCTTTCATTCACCAAGGTGGGAGAAAAATAAAAAAATAAAAAGAGGTTAAAGCATCCGATAAATATTAGGGGTAGTGACCCGTGGGGATATCAGAATGACTGGCGCAAAGCGGGTGGAATATAAAGCCAGTTTAGGAAAAATGGAAATGGTTGGGAATAGGGATATGAAAAGTGGTAATTCGGAAGGCAGCTTGGTGGTTACGTGTAGCGTGGCTGACACGTAGTAAGAAGGACAAAATTGGCAACTCAGGAACTGGGGGCTCAAAGAGCACAACAGGAACCAATGTGGCCGTGGGTATATAACTCACTAGGTAGCGCCATTCCTTAGTAGGCAAATGGATAAAATTAGGATACGTAAAAATGAATGAATAAACTTGTCAGTGATGACACATATGTCTCTAATGGGAGAGAAAATGTGAAGAGGTATAAAATATGTGAAAAAAGAGAAAAAAAATTATATTATAAAAAATGTATGGAAGAAATATATAATGTGTATAAAACATATATAAAAGTGAAGATATTAAAAGAAATCTGTAGAACGCACTTCACTTGGGAGAATGTCTCTTGGATAAAGCTCAAGACACCTTCAGTCAGAGCCCCCCTGGCCGGGTCCACTTTAAGATGTTGGAAATGATGGCAGCCAGATGTCCAGCGTCTGATCAATATTATTTTTATTAAGTAGACAACACAACACTTAACGCGTTTTAGGGGTCTGAGGTTGCCCCCTTCTTCAGGAATAATACAATGTAATAAAAACTATTTAATAAAAACATATAGCCATATAGTGATACCTTTTATATTCCTAGTTGGGGTGGCATGTGGATCTAAAAAATACGGGAATCTGTTGCTGGAAGTGATGTCACTTCTGGTTTCGTGCATTTCACACTGAAACGCACTTTCATTTGGTATATGAATATGTTTTGAATATAAGTTAAACATAGATCCAAGTATCTCTCCTGTAAAGGGAAGATAAATTATAGGGTATACGAAGTGGCCTGGAAAGGACATGCATGGCTGTGAGGGTTGTGCATTGTGTCCTCAGTTTCCATGTTTGTACTTCATACTGCCTTTTTTTGTGAGCTTCTTGTGGAAAATTACTATAACTTTAAGATCACTTCTAGCCCCTACCAACCCTTGTTAGCAAGTAATTTCTTGTAATTATTAGGAGGATGAGTCCGTGACTAACACCCACACTTAAGATTGAGGAGAACTCTAGGCGTATAGCCAAGAGATGCTCATTTCAGATTGTGGTTTTAATGAGTTAATGATGTACATTTTCAACTATGTCTTCAGTTGGAAAAAATCCAGGAATTTGCTTTATAACTTCCTTTTTTCAATAAACTAGAAAAACTTTGTACATAGCATTGCGTGTGTGTATCAGTTATTCTCTGTGAGTGCTCACACATTTTCTAATTCGGAATCCACTACTCATCCGGCATTAGGATCTTTGCCCCAACATAAACTTGGTGCCCAAGACGTGGGGCACGACTAAGTCCTCCCTGCTGATACCCCCGACACCGGGACTTGACATACTCGGACAAACAGATGAAAATCAGTGCTGAGGTAAGAGCTTTTTCTTACAAGTAGTCTTTACCTCCCTGTCTGTCATTTGTCTTGTTCGAGGGTCCAGCTGAGTATAAGGTAATTTTACAGTCGTGCCTACTTTGTGTTTAAAAATCTGTGACCCTGATAAAGGGCTGGCAGATAAGCGCATGAGTAGTGGATGGATTTAAACCAGGGTTTTAGCTGGAAATTGCTTAGGATTGTCCTGGGAACGGCTGTTTATGTATTCATCATTGTCTATTGTGTGTGTAGAATCTGCCAGGAAGCTAGGGGAAGGGGCCAGAAGCCCAGAGTGGCCTTGGCTTTAACCACTTCAGGACCACCCATAGCATATAAACATCCTATGGGCGGTTGTTTCTCTCTAAATGGACGTTTTGAAACATCTATTTAGAGATGGCAGCTGTACGCTAATCGTGTAGCAGCAGAGCGGGTTGCCCGCTGTCAGTGACAGCAGGGCAACCCAGTAAGAATGCAGGGACAGTTCCCAGGTGTCCCTGCCTCTAGATCGCAGTATACACAGCGCTCACTGAGCGCAGTGTATACAGAGCCGGTGGTCATGTGACTGCCGGGGCCAGGAGAGTGCAGGAGCTGTCAGGTCTTTCACAGACCTCGATCAGCCCTGCACTGAGGCAGTACAGCATTATGTACTGATGTACAGCCTCTCTAGGGGCTGTATACCCCCTGTAACTGGGGCTACTATGTCCAATAGTGAAAAAACAAACAAAATGAAGTTAAATGTCCCCCAGATGTCTTGCATGACCTTATGGGGGACATAACGTGTAAAAAAAAAAAAAAAATAAATAAAGTGTTTTATAAAAAAATAAAAAAAAGTTTTCAAAAGTAAAAAAAAAAATTCCCAATTAAGTAATGAAAAAAAGTTAAAAATAGAAAAAAAATAATAAAATAGACATATTTTGTATTGCCGCTTCCATGACGGCCAGCTCTATAAATATATAACATGATCCACCCCGTCTGATAAACACCATTAAAAAAAAAACTTAGCAAAAAAATGCCATTTTTGTCACCTTACATCACAAAAAGTGCAACACTCAGCGATCAAAACGGTGTATGTCCCCCAAAATGGTACCAATAAAACCGACACCTTATGCCACAAAAAATGAGCCCCTACATAATAAAATTGTGCAAAAAATAAAAACACTATAGCTTTCAGAACATAGAGACATTAATACATTTTTTTTTTCAAAAATGCTATTATTGTGTTAAAGTGAAATAAAAAAGTAGACATATTATGTATTGCCACGTCCGTAACAACCTGCTTTATAAAAAATCACATGACCTAACCTCTCAGATGAACACCGTAAAAAAAATAAAAAATAAAAACAGTGCAAAAAAAACATTTTTTTGTCTCCTAACATAACATAAGGTAAAAACAACAAGTGATCAAAAAGGAGCATGCCCCCAAAATGATACCAATCAAACCGTAACCTCATCCCTCCAAAAAATGAGACCCTAACTAAAACAATTCGCCAAATAATAATAAAGCTATGGCTCTTTGACTTTGGAAACAATAAAACATCTTTTTCTTTTGTTTCAAAAATGCCATTATTGTGTAAAACTATAATAAATAAAAAAAGTATACATATTATGTATTGCCACATCTGTAACGACCTGCTCTATAAAAATATCACATGACCCAATCCTTCAGGTGAATTCTGTAAAAATAAATAAATAAAAACTGTGTTAAAACAGACAATTTTTGGGTCATCTTGCCCCATAAAGTGTATATACCCAAAAATGATACCAATAGAAATGTCAACACTTTCTGCAAAAAAGGAGCCCTTGCACAAGACGATCTTCCGAAAAATAAAAAAATCATGGCGTTCAGAATATGGAGACACAAAAACATAATTTACTTTTCAAAAATGCTTTATTATGTAAAACTGAAACAGACAAACAAAAAAGTAGACATATTTGATATCATTGCTTCCGTAACAACCTGCTGTGTAAACATAGCACATGATCTACCCTGTCAAATTAATGTTATAAAAAATAAAAAATAAAAACTGAGCCAAAACTGCTATTTTTTGGGTTACCTTGCCTCACAAAAAACGTTATATAAAGCAATTAAAAATCATATGTACCCCAAAATAGTACCAATAAAACTGGCACCTTATCCCCTAGTTTCCAAAATGGGGTCACTTTTTGGGTGTTTCTACTGTAAGGGTACATGAGGGGGGCTTCAAATAGGACATGGCATCTAAAAACCAGTCCAGCAAAATCTGCCTTCCAAATACCATATGGCGTTCCTTTCGTTCTCCACCCTGCCGTGCGCCCATACAGAAGTTTATCATCACATGTGGGGAGTTTCTGTAAACCGCAGAATCAGGGTAATAAATATTTAGTTTTGTTTGGCTATTAACCCTCGATGTATTAAAGAAAAAAATAGATTAAGATGGAAAATCTGCAAAAAAAGGGAAATTTGAAATATCATACGCATTTTCCTTTAATTCTTGTGGAACACCTAACGGGTTAACAAAGTTTGTAAAATCTGTTTTAAATACCTTGAGGGGTTTAGTTTCTAAAATTGGGCCATTTATGGGTCGTTTCTATTATGTAAGCCTCACAAAATAACTTCAGACCTGAACTGGTCCTTTAAAAGTGGGTTTTGGAAATGTTCTTAAAAACTTTAAGATTTGCTTCTAAACTTCTAAGCCTTCTAATGTCCCAAAAAAAAAAAAAAAAAAATGAAATTTACAAAATGATCCAAACATGAAGTAGACATATGGGAAATGTAAAGTAATATCTGTTTTAGGAGTTATCACTATCCGTTTTAAAAGCAAGTACCATATATACTCGAGTATAAGCCGACCCGAGTATAAGCCGACCCCCCTAATTTTACCCAAAAAAACCTGGGAAAAGTAGTGACTCGAGTATAAGCCGAGGTGAAAATGGATGTCACTGTTATGGGGGATCTGTGGATAAACGCACTGTTATGGGGGGATCTGTGAATGACGCACTGTTATGGGGGGATCTGTGGATGACGCACTGTTATGGGGGGATCTGTGGATGACGCACTGTTATGGGGGATCTGTGGATGACACTGTTATGGGATGGGAGGCTGTGGATGGCACTTATGGGATGAGGGGATGTGGATGACACTGTTATGGGAAGGGGGATGTGGATGGCACTTATGGGATGAGGGGATGTGGATGACACTGTTATGGGATGGGGGATGTGGATGGCACTTATGGGATGAGGGGGATGTGGATGACACTGTTATGGGATGGAGGGGATGTGGATGGCACTTATGGGATGAGGGGATGTGGATGACACTGTTATGGGAAGGGGGATGTGGATGGCACTTATGGGATGGGGGCTGTGGATGGCATCCACAGATCCCCCATCCTATAACAGTGCCATCTACATCCCCCCATCCCATAACAGTGCCATCCACATCCCCTCATCCCATAACAGTGCCATCCACATCCCCCATCCTCCCATTACCGCTCATGTATAGTTTTTAAATTTGATTATACTATACACTTATTCTTACTATAATTCTTGCCCCCTCTGTACCTCATTACATGCGGCAGGCGGGCAGTGAATACTTCAGGCCGGGCGGGAGAGCGAGCGCAGTGTGACTGACGTCACGTGCCTGCGCCGCCTGCTTCATTCATAAAGCAGGCCGGGCAGGCACGTGACATCAGCAAGTCACGCTGCTCTCGTCCGCCCGGCCTGAAGTATTCACTGCCCGCCTGCCGCATGTAATGAGGTACAGAGGGGGCAAGAATTATAGTAAGAATAAGTGTACATTATAATCAAATTTAAAAACTATACATGAGCGGTGGGGCCGGAGCGCAGTGAGCGCATCGGCCCTGCCGCAAATGCCCGCCCCCAGCTCCTCCCCCCGCTCCTCCTCCCACTCCGCTCTTCAGTTTCAATTTATGACTCGAGTATAAGCCGAGTTCGGGTTTTTCGGCACAAATTTTGTGCCGAAAAACTCGGCTTATACTCGAGTATATACGGTAATTGAAATTATGAAAATTGTGAATTTTCCTTTTTTTTGTACATTTTGTATTTTTTTTATAAATAAAGATGAAATATTTTGACTCAAATTTACCACTGTCATGAAGTACAACATTCAATCTTAGAATGGCTTGGATAAGTAAAAGCGTTTCAAAGTTATTACCACATACATTGAAACATGTCAGATTTACAAAATTAGGCCTTGTCAGGAAGAGGGCAAATGTCCCGGTCTGGAAGTGGTTAAAGTAGCATAGAAGTATGCCTGAAGATAGGGTGGGGAAGCCTCAGTAAGTACATCTGAAAAGATAGGGTGGGGAAGCCACTGTAGGTACACCTGAGGATAGGGTGGGGAAGCTTTTGTGGAGAAAATAGACATCTAAGGTTCCCCCTAGTAAGCACAGATTCAGGAATGGACAATGGGTAATCAGAACAGCATTACCGAAGAGTATGAGACAGCTAAACAACTGGCAGAAAAGAGAGGTGGGAAAGAAATGTTAAAGAATGTTGACAGAGTGTTGGAAAAAGCAGGTATGAAGCATGGAAACCTCAATTTAGAGGTTTGGGAAAGGTTCAAGCACACCCAAAGTGAGTGGATTAATTATGCATGTGAAGATGTAGTACTAGTTAGCATCTGGATTAAATAAGCAAGAGAGATAGAAACCGAAGGTTGGAAGCCACAAGTTTACAGAGGAGAAGTTGTTAAGGGAAAATTGTTGTACACAGAAACAAAAGGCTGACGACACTGACGTGTCTCACAGAACAGCTGACATACCATCACTCTTTTACACCCCGTGTTGAGGTTATTATAGACCTGGTGGCTCCCCAAGATGGTCTGTGTGCAAGTCCTGACTAGGTAAACCAGATGGATTATAATCCAAGGGAGGAGGACCTAGGGAAAGACTGGCCGGTAAATTATGTGATTCAGGATTTGGGGTGTTAAAGTGCCTTGTGAGCCCAGAATCCAAATCCTGGGAATGGACTGAATCAGACCATGGGGACCATACCAAGTAAGTCCGGGGGAGCAAAAGAGGAAAACTGCCAAACAAATAGAGAGAGAGGAAGTATTTTGTCTTGTCTGCCCTGTGTATCTGTGTGACCTGCACTATAGGAGGTACCGTGTCTCTGTTGTCTGGTGAATATGAATGTTCAGGCCTCACAGGTGCACCTAAATATAGCCTGTGGATGGAAAACAGGCTACATTTACATGGGAGTTTATACACCTCCAAACAATTATATATACACAAACCAACTGAAAGGTGGCATGAAGCAGGATGTGCTCAACCCAAAAATGCAGTTGTGCATATATATATACAGGGGAGCAGATCCTGCACTTGTGGCCCGTTGCTAATGACGATCCCCAGCAAAAATGCATACAGTGGAGGATGCCCACAGCGGACCACAAGTACCACAATAGACATCCTACACAAGATGGCAATTGTGTGGATGTAATAAGTAATATAACAATATTGCAATAACAAGAGACAAAACAGGTGCACACTGCGGTCTTACTAAGCCCTCAAATTGATGTTAAAATTAAGAGATTAGTCAACATGTCCTGCAGTGGAGGACATGTTTTAAGCCCGAGCACCACGCCAAGGTTTCTCAAGTAGCTCGGGACCTAACACTCACCTAACTGTGCCATATGGGCAATACCAGGGGCCAGTGGGCAAAATTACAGGAATGTATTAGGCCGACTCGTAGCAGACTCCTCAGTTACCTCCAGCATGTAACCATGAGGCCTGGGCCATATAAGCCAGTCTTGGGTGGGGCTCACAGCCTTCTCCCTCCTCCCATTGCAGGCATGGTTACATGCTGGAGGTAACTGAGGAGTCTGCTGCGAGTCGGCCTAATACAATCCTGTAATTTTGCCCACTGGCCCCTGGTATTGCCCATATGGCACAGGTAGGTGAGTGTTAGGTCCCGAGCTACTTGAGAAACCTTGGCGTGGTGCTCGGGCTTAAGACATGTCCTCCACTGCAGGACATGTTGACTAATCTCTCAATTTTAGCTTGAGGGCTTAGTAAGACCGCAGTATGCACCTGTTTTGTCTTTTGTTATTGCTATGTGGTTCCATATGTCTGTCTGTGAGGTGTGTGCTCTGGCTTTAGGCCAGAAAAGGAGTGAAATTATTCTATTCTGGATATTATAAAAAAAAAAAAGATAAACAGACATAGGGAAACTCACCATGCATCTTAAGCCAAGCCAGGATGTCAGCCCCCTTGAGTGAAGCAGTACCCCCCCAGTCATACCCAGGAGAGAGCAGTGGCCAGGCAAATTGATGTTTTCCTCCAGCCCTGGGTATTCCAAAGCATGATGAGAAATTTAACCTGTTCTGTTCAGAAATGCAGGGTCACAGTACTGCTGTGCTTACTCAGAAGCATGGTGAATGTCAATGCCCAGTGGCATAATTCTCAGCCAGATTAGATCCTGTTGCTCGAGGTGCCCCCTCCTGTGTCAGGGCAATTGAGGCAGTGCAGGCAATGATTGAAAAAGCCTCAGAAGTAGTGTTGGACTACTTGGTGATTGTGCAAAGTCCCCATGACATACAATGCATTCTCACACAGGTGCAACCAAAGCATATTTCTATGGCTAGACAACTCAACTTCAATGTGCCCTCCTCATGCCAGACAATATTTTTTTCAAAATACAGTATGTACTACCCTGAATCCTGATACTTTGTTACCAATCACAGATTCAGAAATGGGGGAGGGTAGCACAAGTAGCCTTTTGTCTGATTTAGCTGAAACTGATTCTCATGATAGTATACCGTTGATGTAATAAGAAACTTCCGGATTTTCTCATGTACATTAAAAACCTCTTGATAACCCTGTATTTTGTAGATGAAAGCAGGTTTATGGGAGCGGATGGCCGGTTCCACACTGGATATGCAGTGGTTACAGAGCATGAGGTAGCCGTTGCTGAACCACTCCCTCCCACATGTCTGCACAGGAGTTGAAGGCACTTACTGAGGCATGTAAAATGGCAGAAGGGAAGAAGGTGAACATCTACACGGACTCCAGGTATGCGTTTGGTATTGCACATGACTATGGACCCATATGGCGGGCTAGAGACTTCTGCAGATCAGCCCATTAAACACAAAGACAATGTGCTTGAACTAATAAACTGTTAACTGTTGCCAGAAGAAGTTGCTATTGTAAAGGCTCACACAGGGTGTACCATGGCAGAGGCAAAAGGCAATGACAGAGCTGATAAGGCAGCCAAGCAAGCTGCTCTCCGGCCACTGAGTGATGATACCACCCCGGCAAGAGCCTTAAAACCTGTGGATTCATCCAAAGACACTCTGATCAAATTGTCTGAGCAGGCCCCACCTGAAGAAAAAGAACTTTGGACTAAACAAGGGGCTGGGCCAGATGACCAAGAACTATGAAGAAAGAAAAACAGAATCTGCCTGCCACGCCCTCTGTACCTGGTTATGGCTCAGGAGGCCCATGGGCCTACACATCTATCAAAGGGTGCCATGGTAAGTGGTGTGGTAAATATTGGCTGGATTGCTCCAGGGTTCTCCACAGTTGCAGTCGTTTTGTGCAAGGATGTATGGTCTGTGCATTGAACAACCCTGGCCAAGTGGTTAAGACTCCAAGCAAGCACACTCATATGCCATTTTACCCGTTTCAGAGACAGCAGATAGACTACATACAACAAAGGTAGGCGTGTATGAGTATGTTCTCGTGTGTGTTGATCTTTGTTCAGGTTGGCCAGAAGCCTTCCCAATAGCCAAAGCCAGTGGGAAGAACACTGCAAAGAAACTGTTCAGTGAACTGATATGCAGGTATTGTGTTCCTGAAGTTATTGAGTCAGATAGGTTCCCACTTTACAGGTGAAGTGATAAGAGAGGTTATGCAAGCATTAGGGGTGACCCAAGACTTCCATACAGCTTACCATCCTCATCAGTGGCCGAGTTGAGTACCTGAATGGCACATTAAAACTAAAAATACAGAAGGCCATGGAGGAGACTCAGAGGCCCTGGACAGAGTGCTCGCCTCTAGCCTTATATTCCGTAAGAACCACTCCAAACAAGAAGACAGGGTTGTCCCCCTTTGAGTTATTGTTTGGCAGTTTCCCAAGGCTAAGATTTTATTTTCCTCAACAGTTGCAGTTGCAGAATGACAGTCTGACCAGTTACATACGGTCCCTCACAAAAAAAAGAAAAAAAAAAAGTTGGCATACACGTATAAACAAGTGTTTGCTTCACTTCAAAATCCTGACTCAGTAGAAGGATAAAGAGGCACTTGAGAAAAGACCTTTGAGCCCAGATTTGATGGTCCCTTCCAAGTCCTGTTGAAAACTGCAACCTCTGTAAAAGTGGAAGGAAAGCCTAACCAGCCTCTATAAAAGCTGGATCACGTGTAGCACTGCCCATCAGCTCTGAGTAGTGCAGGGACAGGAAGTAGGTAGCAGAAGTGAGGGACAGTGTTAGGAATTTCATCTGGTTATTTGTTCTGTTGGTGACCTAAAGTGAATTTTTTGAGGGTGCTATACACGAGCTTTGCATGCCTGACAAAGAAATATAATTATTAATCTGGCTGTTAATTCTGTGGGTGACCTATAGAGATTTTTTTGTGGATGCAATCCACCATCTTTGTACCCCTGACACAAAAATATAATAGTTAATCTGTGTGTTAGTTCGGTGGGTGACATATTCTCATTTTTTGTGTCAGATACATCTGACTGCATACATAACAGGGAAATTAATATAGTTAATCTGTCTGTTAGATTGGTATGTGACATATTCCCATTCTTGTTGTGAGGTACACCTACACTGCATACCTGACAGGGAAATAAATACAGTTAATCCGTTTGTTTGTTCGGTGAGTGACATATACCCAATTTGTGTGTGAGGTACACCTGCATTGCATACATGACAGGTAAATTATTATAGTTAATACGTCTGTTAGATTGGTATGTAACATATTTCCATTCTTGTTGCGAGTTACACCTACACTGCATACCTGACAAAAATATAAATATAGCTAATCCGTCTGTTAGTTCAGTGGGTGACATATACTCATTTTTTGTGTGAGGTACTCCTGCATTGCATACATGACAGGTAAATTATTATAGTTAATACGTCTGTTAGATTGGTATGCAACATATTTCCATTCTTGTTGTGAATTACACCTACACTGCATACCTGACAGAAATATAAATATAGCTAATCCGTCTGTTAGTTCGGTGGGTGACATATACTCATTTTTTGTGTGAGGTACTCCTGCATTACATACATGACAGGTAAATTATTATAGTTAATACGTCTGTTAGATTGGTATGTAACATATTTCCATTCTTGTTGTGAGGGATATCTACACTGCATACCCGATAAAAAAATAAATATAGCTAATCCGTCTGTTAGTTCGGTGGGTGACAAATACTAATTTTTTGTGTGAGGTACTCCTACACTGCATACCTGACAGGGAAATAAATATATTTAATCTATCTGTTAGTTCGGTGGGTGACCATATACCCAATTTTTGTGTGAGGTACACATGCATTGCATACTTGACAGAGAAATTAATATAGTTAATCTTTCGGTTAGATTGTTGGGTGACATATTCCCATTCTTGTTTTGAGGTACATCTGCACTGCATCTCTGACAGGGAAATAAATACAGTTAATTCGTCTGTTAGTTCAGTGGGTGACATATACCCAATTTTTGTGTGAGGTACACCTGCATTGCATACATGACAGTGAAATTGATATAGCTAATTCGTCTGTTAGTTCGGTGGGTGACATATACCCATTTTTTGTGTGAAGTACACCTGAATTGCATACATAACAGGGAAAATAATATAGTTAATCCGACTGTGAGATTGGTGGGTGACATATTCCCATTCTTCTTGTGAGAAACACCTACTCTGCATACCTGATAGGGAAATAAATATTGTAAATCCGTCTGTTAGTTCGGAGTGTGACATATACCCAATTTTTGTGTGAGATACACCTGCATTGCATGCATGACAGGAAAATTAATATAGTTAATCTGTCTGTTAGATTGGTGGGTGACATATTCCCATTCTTAGTGTGAGGTACATCTGCACTGCATACCTAGCAGGGAAATAAATATAGTTAAAGGGAACCTGCCACCAGGAAATTCACTGATAAACCAGGCATACTGCCTTGTAGGTAGAGATAAGCGAACACCTGGAAGTTCGGGATCGGGAAGTTCGGCCGAACTTCCCGAAAATGTTCGGATTCGGGATCCGAACTCGACCCGAACTTTATCCCGAACCCGAACCCCATTGAAGTCAATGGGGACCCGAACTTTTAGGCACTAAAAAGGCTGTAAAATAGTCCAGGAAAGGGCTAGAGGGCTGCAAAAGGCAGCAAAATGTAGGTAAATCCCCTGCAAACAAATGTGGATAGGGAAATGAATTAAAATAAAATAAAATAAATAAAAATTAACCAATATCAATAGGCACCCAGACCGAGGAGAGAGGTCCCACAGCAAGGAATCATGCGTCATATCACCCACCACTGGAGAAGGCCACTTTCAGTTATTTAGGCGAGGCACCCAGACCGAGGAGAGAGGTCCCACAGCAAGGAATCATGCGTCATATCACCCACCACTAGAGAATGCCACTTTCAGTTATTTCGGACCCAGCACCCAGACAGAGGAGATAGGTCCCACAGCAAGGAATCATGCGTCATATCACCCACCACTGGAGAAGGCCACTTTCAGTTATTTAGACCAGGCACCCAGACCGAGGAGAGAGGTCCCACAGCAAGGAATCATGTGTCATATCACCCACCACTAGAGAAGGCCACTTTCAGTTATTTCGGACCCAGCACCCAGACAGAGGAGAGAGGTCCAACAGCAAGGAAACATGCGTCATATCACCCACCACTGGAGAAGGCCACTTTCAGTTATTTAGGCCAGGCACCCAGACCGAGGAGAGAGGTCTCACAGCAAGGAATCATGTGTCATATCACCCACCACTAGAGAAGGCCACTTTCAGTTATTTCGGAAACAGCACCCAGACAGAGGAGAGAGGTCCCACAGCAAGGAATCATGCGTCATATCACCCACCACTGGAGAAGGCCACTTTCAGTTATTTCGGCCACAGTACCCAGACAGAGGAGAGGTTCATTCAACTTTGGGTTGCACCGCAAGATCATGGTAAAGTTAAAAAAATGAGGATTCAATAAAGAAGTGCCCTGGAGTACAAGAATACATGGTTGAGGGGGAGGCAGTTATAAATGTCTATTCTGCACAAGGGAGGCACAGGTCCTGTGGGATCTATGCCTGGTTCAATTTTATGAACGTCAGCTTGTCCACGTTGGCTGTGGACAGGCGGCTGCGTTTGTAAATAATGACGCCCCCTGCCGTGCTGAATACACGTTCAGACAAAACGTTGGCCGCCGGGCAGGCCAGCACCTCCAAGGCATAAAAAATAAAAAGCTAACTCTGGCCACGTGGACAATTTGGAGACCCAGAAGTTGAATGGGGCCGAACCATCAGTCAGTACGTGGAGGGGTGTGCAGACGTACTGTTCAACCATGTTAGTGAAATGCTGCCTCCAGCTAACACGTTCCGTATCAGGTGGTGGTGCAGTTAGCTGTGGCGTGGAGACAAAACTTTTCCACATTTCTGCCATGCTAACCCTGCCCTCAGAGGAGCTGGCCGTGACACAGCTGCGTTGGCGACCTCTTGCTCCTCCTCTGCCTACGCCTTGGGCTTCCACCTTTTCCCATATGACATTTGGGAATGCTCTCAGGAGCGCGTCTGCCACCGTGCGCTTGTACTCGCGCATCTTCCTATCACGCTCCAGTGCAGGAAGTAAGGTGGGCACATTGTCTTTGTACCGGGGATCCAGCAGGGTGGCAACCCAGTAGTCCGCATACGGTAAAATGTGGGCAACTCTGCTGTCGTTGCGCAGGCACTGCAGCATGTAGTCGCTCATGTGTGCCAGGCTCCCCAGAGGTAAGGACAAGCAGTCCTCTGTGGGAGGCGTATCGTCATCGTACTCAGTACCCCCCCAGCCACGCATCAGTGATGGGCCTGAGCTATGTCAGGTGCCACCCCGCTGTGAACCTGCTTCATCCTCATCCTCCTCCACCTCCTCCTCATCCTCCTCGTCCTCCAGTAGTGGGCCCTCGCTGGCCACATTTGTACCTGGCCTCTGCTGTTGCAAAAAACCTCCCTCTGAGCCACTTCTAACAGACTGGCCTGAAAGTGTTAAAAATGACCCCTCATCCTCCTCCTCCTCCTCCTCCTACCTTCTGGGCCAACTCCTCTTCCATCATCGCCCTAAGCGTTTTCTTAAGGAGACATAGAAGTGGTATTGTAACGCTGATAACCGTGTCATCGCCACTGGCCATGTTGGTGGAGTACTCGAAACAGCGCAACAGGGCACACAGGTCTCGCATGGAGGCCCAATCATTGGTGGTGAAGTGGTGCTGTTCCGCAGTGTGACTGACGCGTGCGTGCTGCAGCTGAAACTCCACTATGGCCTGCTGCTGCTCGCACAGTCTCTCCAGCATGTGCAAGGTGGAGTTCCGCATATGAGGCGGTGAGCGGGAAGGCCAAAGTTCCGCTGTAGCGCAGAAAGGTGAGCAGCGGCAGGATGTGAATGCCGGAAGCGTGCACAGACGGGCCGCACTTTATGCAGCAGCTCTGACATGTCGGGGTAGTTGTGAATGAACTTCTGCACCACCAAATTTAGCACATGCGCCAGGCAAGGGATGTGCGTCAAACCGGCTAGTCCCAGAGCTGCGACGAGATTTCGCCCATTATCGCACACCACCAGGCCGGGCTTTAGGCCCACTAGCAGAAACCACTCATCGGTCTGTTGTTCAATACCCCGCCACAACTCCTGCGCGGTGTGTGGCCTGTCCCCAAAACTTATGAGTTTCAGAATGGCCTGCTGACATTTGGCTGACTGGATGAGCTGGTGGAAGCAGAGAAAGAGGAAGCCGAGTAGGAGGAGAAGGCTACAGGAGGCAAAGAATGATGCCCTGCGATCCTTGGCGGCGGAAGGACGTGCGCCAAGGAACTCTCCGCCTGGGGCCCAGCCGCCACTACATTTACCCAGTGTGCAGTTGGGGAGATATAGCGTCCCTGGCCGTGATTACTGGTCCACGTATCTGTGGTTACGTGGACCTTGCCACAGATGGCGTTGCGCAGTGCACACTTGATTTTTTCGGATACTTGGTGGTGCAGGGAAGGCACGGCTGTCTTGGAGAAGTAGTGGCGGCTGGGAACAACATACTGTGGGACAGCCATGGACATCAGCTGTTTGACGCTGTCTGTGTCCACCAGCCTGAATGACAGCATTTCAAAGGCCAGTAGTTTAGAAATGCTGGCATTCAGGCCAAAGGCTCGAGGGTCGCTTGGTGGGAATTTACGCTCTCTCTCCAAGGTTTGTGAGAGGGAGAGCTGAACGCTGCCGTGTGACATGGTGGAGATGCTTGGTGACACAGGTGGTGGTGTCGGTGGCACATCCTCTGTTTGGTGGGCGGCAGGTGCCAACGTTCCTCCCGAGGCGGAGGAACAGGCCGAGGCAGCAGCAGAAGATGGAGCAGTGGGAGCCTGAGTGAGTTCCTTGTTTTTAATGTGTTTACTCCACTGCAGTTCATGCTTTGCATGAAGATGCCTGGTCATCCAGGTTGTGCTAAGGTTCAGAACTCTAATGCCTCGCTTCAGGATCTGACGGCACAGCGTGCAAACCACTCGGGTCTTGTCGTCAGCACATTGTTTAAAGAAGTGCCATGCCAGGGAACCCCTTGAAGCTGCCTTTGGGGTGCTCGGTCCCTGGTGGCGGTGGCCAGTAGCAGGCAAACTCTCTTGGCGGTGGCTGGTCTCCTTTGCCTCCTGCTCCCTCTTTTGCTACGCTGTTGGCTCGGTCTCACCACTGCCTCTTCCTCTGAACTATGAAAGTCAGTGGCACGACCTTCATTCCATGTGGGGTCTAGGACCTCATCGTCCCCTGCATCGTCTTCCACACAGTCTTCCTCCTGACCTCCTGTTCGGTCTGCACACTGCAGAAAGACGCAGCAGTTGGCACCTGTGTTTCGTCATCATCAGAGACGTGCGGATTCCGATGAGGTGGTATTCCCATGTCCTCATCATCAGGAAACATCAGTGGTTGTGCATCAGTGCATTATATGTCTTCCACCACTGGGGAAGGGCTAGGTGGATTCCCTTGGGAAACCCTGCCAGCAGAGTCTTCAAACAGCATAAGAGACTGCTGCATAACTTGAGGCTCAGAAAGTTTCCCTGATATGCATGGGGGTGATGTGACAGACTGATGGGCTTGGTTTTCAGGCGCCACCTGTGCGCTTTCTGCAGAAGACTGGGTGGGAGATAATGTTGTGAACGTGCTGGATCCACTGTCGGCCACCCAATTGACTAGCGCCTGTACCTGCTCAGGCCTTACCATTCTTAGAACGGCATTGGGCCCCACCAAATATCGCTGTCAATTCTGGCGGGTACTGGAACCTGAGGTAGTTGGTTCACTATGACGTGTGGCTGTGGCAGAATAGCCACGTCCTCTCCCAGCACCAAAGGGTACACTAACACCACCATGACCGCGTCCGCGTCCCTTACTAGATGTTTTCCTCATTGTTACCGTTCACCAAGCACCACAATACGAAAAAAAATATTTGGCCCAATGTATTGATTTCAAATTCAGGCCTTTTTTTTACAGGCCCCTAACACTATCTGCCTATTTATTTATGTAGCGTATTACACTAATCCAGGCACAGCAGTAACCACTGATTTAGGGGAATATCTCTTTTAGGGCTAGTATTTAGGCCCTGGATGAAAGGTATCCTTTTATGGACAGATTTACACTTGGCCTGCAACAGCTGGAACACCAGATTCAGGGTATTGCTATTTTGGCAATTGAATTTCACCCCAGAACAAAATATATCCTTTGCCGGACACTATGAAACTTGGCCAGCCACAGCTGAAACCACTGATTTATGGTATTGCTATTTTGGCAATTAAATTTCACCCCAGAACAAAATATATAATTTGCAGGACACTATGAAACTTGGCCAGACACAGCTGAAACCACTGATTTATGGTATTGCTATTTTGGCAATTGAATTTAACCCCAGAACAAAATATATAATTTGCAGGACACTATGAAACTTGGCCAGACACAGCTGAAACCACTGATTTATGGTATTGCTATTTTGGCAATTGAATTTCACCCCAGAACAAAATATATATTTTTGCGGACAGTATGAAACTTGGCAAGCCACAGCTGAAACCACTGATTTATGGTATTGCTATTTTGGCAATTGAATTTCACCCCAGAACAAAATATTCCCTTTGCAGGACACTATGAAACTTGGCCAGCCACAGCTGAAACCACTGATTTATGGTATTGCTATTTTGGCAAATGAATTTCACCCCAGAACAAAATATATGTTTTTGCGGACACTATGAAACTTGGCCAGCCACAGCTGAAATCACTGATTTATGTTATTGCTATTTTGGCAAATGAATTTCACCCTAGAACAAATATATGTTTTTGCGGACACTATGAAACTTGGCCAGCCACAGCTGAAACCACTGATTTATGGTATTGCTATTTTGGCAATTGAATTTCACCCGAGAACAAAATATTTGTTTTTGAGTACACTATTATAGTATGCCAGCCACAGCTGTGACACCAGATTTATGGTATTGCTATTTTGGCAATTGAATTTCACCCCAGAACAAAATATATGTTTTTGCGGACACTATTATAGTTTGCCAGCCAGTGCTGGGACACCAGATTTAGTGGATTGCTATTTTGACAATTGAATTTTACCACAGAAAATAATCTATCCTTTGCCAGACAGCAGACAGTATTATACTTGGCTAGCCAAAGCTGGAACACCAGATTTAGGGGATTGGTATTTTGGCAATTGTATTTAACCCCTTAATAAAATATAGAAATTGCTATCCTAGTTTCTAGGGGTGACAATTAGCACAGCCAAGCCCCTGATGTAGGATATAGCAAAAAAAAAAAAACTAGTATTGATGGATTGATGGACTTGGTGGCAGCTTGATTACACTTCACTACACTTCATTAGGTTCTTTTGCTGGCTTTTTCCTGCCTAATCTCGCCCTCACAGCAGCTGCGTCCTCTCCCTACACTAATCTGATCAGTGTGACGTGCGGCGCTACGTGACTCCAGCTTAAATAGAGGCTGGGTCACATGCTGCACTTGGCCAATCACAGCCATGCCATTAGTAGGCATGGCAGTGATGGGCTCTTAGGGCAAGAAGTAAAACGCTAGCTGATTGGCTGCTGTGCAGACCTTCAGAAAGCGGGAAGTAATCGCTGAACAACGAACCCGAACCCAAACTTTTTTGAAAATCTTCGGGTTCGGGTCCGTGTCCCGAACACCCCAAAATTCGGTACGAACCCGAACTATTCTCGAACTGTTCACTCAACACTACTTGTAGGGCTCACTCTGCTGAATATAATGATACCTTTCACTTAGTGATCTGTTGCTTTATTGTGGAGAAAAAGTACTTTTAATCCATATGCTAATTAGCTGATTTGAGTCCAGTAGTTGATATGAGTCCAGCTTTTTTCTATTCAGAGCTGTAGCCACTCCCCTATTCACTTCTTCAGTTGTAAAAGGGCGTGGTTTATTTATTTATTGATTTATAGAAGTGAGTAGGAGAGTGGCTACAGCTTTGAATAGAAAAAATGCTGGACCCATATCAACTTCTGGACTCAAATCAGCTCATTAGCATATGGATTAAAAGTACCTTTTCTCCACAATAAAGCAACAGATCACTAAGTGAAAGGTTTCATTATATTCAGCAGAATGAGCCCTACAAGCCAGCATGCCTAGCATATCAGTGAATTTCCTGGTGACAGGTTCCCTTTATTCCATCTGTTAGTTCAGTGGGTGAAAAATATCCAATGTTTGTGTGAGGTACACTTGCATTGCATACGTGATAGGGAAGTTAATACAGTGAATCTGTCTGTTAGTTCTTTGGGTGACCTCAAAGAATAAGGAGAGCATCAAATAAGGGACATGGCCCTGGTCGTGGTGCTACTGATGTTGCAGGGAGAGGTCATGGTCCATCTGTGCAAGCTACACGGTGAAATGAAACACCTTCCTCAGATGCACGTAGGCGACAGAACGTTCAGCATTATTTTGTAGGCCAGAATACCTGTGTACGAATGGTGAGGCCAGAACAAGTAGAGGTGGTAGTAGATTGGATGGCTGACAGTGCCTCCAGTTCCTTCATTGTTTTCCACCCACTCCCCTGCTGAAAGTGCAGAGTTTGCACCTGCAGCCAATAGGCATCTGTCTTTTACCTCACCCCCTTGCAAATCAGCCGAGCAGTCTGAGCCCCAAGTCATGCAGCAGTCTCTTATGCTTTTTGATTACTTTGCTGGCACGGTTTCCGTGAGCCGTCCACAAAGCCCTGCCCCAGAAGTGGAAGAGATTGAGTGCACCGATGCCCAACCACTTAATTTGGTAAATTCCTGAAAAATTACCACGACATGTCAGAGCTGCTACAGAAAGTGCTAGACTGTGGCTAGACTGTGCGAGTAGCAGCAGGCAAAAGTGGAGTTTCAGCTGCACGGGTGATTCGCTCTGCAGAACAGCACCACTTCACCACCAAAGAGTGGGCCTCGATGCAGGATGTCTGTGCCATGTTGCGCTGTTTTGAGTACTCCACCAACAGGACCAGTGCCGATGACACCGTCCTCAGCATTACTATCCCACTTCTATGTCTCCTTGAAAAAATACTTTGTGCGATGATGTTAGAGGATGTGGCACAGGAGGAAAAAGAGGAGGAAGAGGGATCATTTCCACGGTTATCAGGCCAGTCATTTATAAGTGGCTCGGAAGGTGGGTTCCTGCACCAACAGAGGCAAGGTACACAACTGTCAAGCCAGGGCACAGTTCTGGAGGATGATGAGGAGGAGCAATCGTGTTCACAGCAGGGTGCACCCAAAGCAGCTCATGGACATCACTGGAGTGTGGCTGGGGGGATACAGAGGACACAGACGATACACCTCCCAAGGAGGACAGCTTGTCGTTGCCTCTAGGCAGCTTGGCACACATTAGCGACTACATGTTGCAGTGCCTGCGCGATAACCACCGAGTTGCCCACATTCCAATCAGTGCTGATTACTGTGTGGCCACCCTGCTTGATCCCCGTTAAAAGGACAATGTGCCAACCTTAATTCCGTCACTGGAGGGTGATCGGAAGATGCGCTTCAGACGCGCTGCTGATGGCATTCCCACCTGACATTGGGAGCTCAGTGGAAGCACAAGGCGAAGGCAGAGGAAGACGAAGAAGTCGCCAATGCAGCTGCGGTAACGCCAGCAACTCAGAAGGGAGGGTTAGCATGGCCGACATATGTAAAAGTTTTGTCAGCATGCCACAACAACCAGCACCACCAGCTGATACGGAACGTATTAGCAGGAGGCAGCATTTCAGCAACATGGTGGAACAGTACATGTGCACATGCCTACACGTACTTACTGATGAGTCTGCCCCATTCAACTTCTGGGTCTCCAAATCAGGCACATGGCCTGAGCTTGCCCTTTACACCTTGGAGGTGCTGGCCTGCCCTGCTGCCAGTGTATTGTCTGAACGTGTGTTTAGCATGGCAGGGGGGGTAATCACGGACAAGCGCAGCCACCAGTCCACAGCCAATGTGGACAAGCTCACGTTCATTAAAATGAACCAGGCATGAATCCCACGGGACTTGTCCGTACCTTTTGCTAAATAGACAAGTAGAACGGCCGCACTCAGCCATTGTTACACTTCAGAGCACTTTCTCTTTGCATTCTCTTTTCTATTATTATCATTTTATTATAAAAAAAAAAAAAAATAGAAGAAAAAAAAAAAACAACAAAAGCACTGTTGGCTACCTTCTCCTCCTCCACCACTGCTTCTACCTACATGTGCCTCGCCCACAGCCTTTTCAACCTCCTACTCCACTTTGACCTCTCCTTCCTAGTTCAAGATTATTTTTATTTTTATTTTTTTCTATTCTATTTTATTTTATGTCATTTCCCTATCCACATTTGTTTGCAGGGCACATGTCCTGTTCTTACCCCATTTTCTTCCTTTTGCAGCCCTCTAGCCCTTACTATGACTATTTTACAGGCATGTTAGTGCCCCAAAGTTCTGGTCCCAATTGACTTCAATGGGGTTTGGGTTTGGGGTCAAGTTAGGGTCAAATTCGGTCCCGAACCCGAACTTTGAGCAGAAGTTCGGCTGAACCCGGCAAACCCGAACTTCCAGGTGTTCGCTAATCCCTAATATTGTAGTATAGCCTCCCCATATAGACACCCCATATGTGTTTGTAAACCACTGTACGGGCACATAGTAGGGCGCAGAAGGAAAGGAATGCCATAAGGTTTTTAGAGGGCAGATTTTACTGGGATAATTTTAAGTTGCCATGTCACATTTGAAGACCCCCTAATGCACCCCTACAGTAGGTTTCTAAACAAGTGACCCCATTATGGAAACTACACCTCTCAAGGTATTCAAAACTAATTTTACAAACTTTGTTAACCCTTTAGGTGTTCCACAGGAATTAAAGGAAAACATAGATGAAAGTTCAGAATTTTACTTTTTTGGCAGACTTTCCATTTTAATACATTTTTTTCAGGTAAGCTAGAGCTAACAGCAAAACAAAATTTAATATTTATTACCCTGATTCTGTAGTCTACAGAAACACCCCATTTGTGATCGCAAACTGCTGTATGGGCAAACGGCAGGGCGTATGTAACGCCGCCCTAGAATCAGAGAGAGAGCATGCGCCCACAAGACTGCCACCCACACCTCTGTCCCTGCCTACTTGCACTTCTTCCTAAACAATGAAGCACAACTGGATGGCGGTCCCTAACTTGAGTAAGTGCAGGAGGGACAGATAAAATCAGAGACAGGTAGCGGGCGGCGTGCGTCTAGAAGGATAGCCAACTAGCAAAGGTCACAACGAGAGGTCATGTCAGAATACAAGGGAAAGGCAAAGACAATACGAGAAACAAGCCGGAAGTCAAACCTGGAGGTTGCATCAGAATACAAGGGAGAGGCAAAAGGAAGGTCAAATCACAAGCAGAAGGTCAAATTCAGAGCAATCAAACTGAGTATAAGGTAGCCCAATGAGCACAATCACAGGCAACCTGTGGCCCGCAGGTTGCCTTCTTATATACACAGGGGCTGAGGTCATGTAACGTGGCCAGCGCCACATGGCCTTCCCCAGGACTGACAGCTGAGCCGAGTGCCCAGCTCGGCGCTTAGTCCACACAGGTATACTGACAATGGAGGACTCCGGCCGCACATAGAGAAAGCATGCGGCTGGGCGCGCTCCGCCCTCCTTTGCCATGGCAGCAGAGATGCTGAGTGGCTCACTGCTCGGCTGGGAAGGCATCTCCTGCTGCTGCCGTAGAGGGACATAATGCCAACTGCGCAAGGGGGAGGAAGCACCTCGCCGGCGTCCTGTGACAGCGCAGAAGGAAAGGAGCGCCATGTGGTTTTTGGAGGGCAGATTTCACTAGAATAATTTTAAGTTGCCATGTTTAATATTCATCTGACAGGTTAGATCATGTGTTACTTTTTATAGAGCAGGTTGTTACGGATGTGACAATACCAAATATGACTACTTTTGTTTCAGTTTTACATAATAAAGCATTTATTTTTTTATGATTTTTTTAGTGTCTCCATATTCTGAAAGCCATAGTTTTTTTTAATGTTTTTGGGCAACTTATGTAGGGTCTCAGTTTTTACAGGGTGAGATGACAGTTTAATGGGTACTATTTTGGGGTGCCTATGACTTTTAGATCGCTTGGTAATACACTTTTTGTGATGTAAGGTGACAAAAAATGGCCTTTTAGACACAGTTTTTATTTTATTTTTTTAGAGCATTTACCTCAGGGGTTAGATCATGTGATATTTTTATATCCTTTTTATTTTATTTAAGTTTTACACAATGAAAGCATTTTATAAACAAATAAAAATCATATTTTAGTGTCTTCCTATTCTGAGAGCCACAGTTTTTGTGATGTTTTTGGTGATTGTCTTAGGTAGGGTCTAATTTTTTGCTTGATGAGATGACAATTTAATGGGTACTATTTTGTGTTGCTTATGACTTTTTGATCACTTGGTATTACACTTTTTGTGATGTAGTGCGACAAAAAATGACTTTTTGACAATTTCTTTTTTTATGGTGTCCACCTGAAGGGTTATTTCATGTGATATTTTTATACAGAAGGTCATTATGGATGTGGTGATACCTAATTTGTATATTATACAGAAGGTTATTATGGACGTGGTGATACTTAATATGTATATTTTTTATTTATTTAAGTTTTCCTAAATAAAATCATTTTTGAAACAAACAAAAAATCTTTTTTTTTTTAAATCATATTTTAAAGTCTCCATATTTTGAGAGCCATAGTTTTTTTTTTTTTGCCTAATTGTTTTATGTAGGGGCTCATTTTTTGCAGGATGAGATGATGGTTTGATGGGTACTATTTTGGGTTGCATATGACTTTTTGATCGCTTGGTATTACACTTTTTGTGATGTAAGGTGACAAAAAATTGCTTTTTTGACATTTTTATTTATATTATATTTTTACGGTGTTCACCTGAGGGGTTATGTAACGTGATAGTTTTATACAGCAGGTCGTTATGGATGTGGCGATACATAATATGTATACTTTTGTTATTTATTTAAGTTTTACACAATAAAAGCATTTAAAAAAAAAAATCATGTTTTAGATATCTCTGGACTAATTTCTTGTTTTGGAAATTTTTTAGACCTAATCTTCAATTCAGTATGTATATATTCATTTTTTTCTGCTTCTGTTATCATAATGTTTTTTTTTTATATGATAACGTTTTAGACAGATTTTACATATAAATTTCTGAATTCATGTGGGACGCCACAGCAGTGACGGAGAGACCACGTGGGACGCTACTTAGGTCCTGGCAGGGCACAGACACAAGCGGCCGGTAAGGGAGACCGTGAAGTAGGGAGAAGACCGGTAAAGTATATTTTTAACGTTTTAAACATCACAAGCACGCTGTATGCGGATACAAATTATCTATACATCACAAGAAGTATCCATAAGTAATACAAAAGACTCATAAGTATGGACGGCACAAGTAAAGATTGATAAGCCAACACCGGAGTATTAACCTATGAGCAGTAGACGATCCACCTACGCATAAATGAAATATATGGGACTTCTTTAATAACAGGAATACTATTTAAAGGGACTCATCTACAAATAACAATAAGTAGCCCTAACAGCGATATTTGTATTGATGAATGTAATTTGAATACATCGTATCTTAATGTCCTATCCTTTTTTTATTTTTAAGCATTTTATTTTTATGTAATTTTATGGTATGTGTTTTTAGAATAAATTGAACAGGGTTTATATCCATATGTGAAAGATATTTGAGTGACCCTCAAACATATCTATTTCAGTAATACCAACATTCTAACTGTACGAAGTTTTGAACGAAGCGACTTCTGATGTAACATCCGAAGCTCGCTTCACTCATCTCTAGTCATAACCAATGATACAAACAGTGTATAATGCAATAAAAAAATTAATCAAGCCAGCAAGGAATACAATATGATCAATCACAATACATTAGTAAGTGCATTGTATTAAAGGAGTTCTCTGGGCAAATCTACATTTCACAGCATAATTATAACCTGTGGAGGGAAAAATGCTGGTCTGATCCTTATCTTCCACAGAGAAACCCTTTCTAAGATCCGCCTCCTGCTCAAGTGACCGCTCCTGTCGGGTCTTCTGGTCTACCAGTAAGACTCTGCCTTTTTCTCTTCCTGTCTTTTTTTCCTTTCAGCAGCAGGAGACGGTTAGTCAGAAATGACATCACCGCCTCCTGCAAGAGAAAGTGCCTGCCGGCCTTCTTCACTACTGTCTCTGCAGTGTACCGGCTTGCATTTGAAGCCTTTACGTGAGTAAGGATTGTATTATAGTATCCAAAATACATACAGATTATAATGCTATTCTGTCTGTATGATGTCACACTTGGATATTATTATTCATGATTTTTGAAGAATAAAGATGCAACGCTTTTTGTTGGAAGCTGGACTTTTCACTTTCTTAAGATTTGATGGTTTGAAGAAAAATAGGACCACTTTCTGGTGCTGTAGGCATTTAAATCAATCCGCACGATGGCGTACAGCCCTCTTCCTCAAGTATGCATGTTTTTTTGTCTTTTTTGTTTGTTTCTATATATACTTTCTTAAAGGATAACTGTCACATTTAGACCCTAATTTCAGTTTTCATATATGTAGTTACTAATATGATAATATTCCTGAATCAATAACTATTAGACTTACTTACCCCTTATTTAATAAGATCCAGCCCTTAGCAACCAGTCTGCATAAAACTACAACTTCACTATTCTGTAAAAATTGCCGCCCTCAGCCCTGAGGCTAATCCATAGGATGCCTGCAATGAAGTTATTGAAGACCAGCACTGTATAGGGGGGTCTTGCAGTGAAGTTCCCAGGTCTGGCTGAAGCCTATAGTCCTCCTACAAGCTCTCCTCTTATCAGATAAGGCTGTCATTTATACACTGAGCAGCCACATTGTCCTGCACTGCTAAGGGAGTGTCTGCCAAGCACAGGCATGTGGAGAAGTTCACACACACAGCCTAGCACTGTTATCTCATGTCAGGAAGAACCTGGCTTTTTATACATTCCCTTACAATGTTGACTCACTATCAGTTCCCAGTGCATGCAGCGTGCTCCGTCTTCATCTGGTAGACGGAAGGAGCATAGCAACCTGATTTTATCTCAGGTAAAAATAGCCAATACTGGGGACTTTTAGGCGGCTTTTAGGGGTTATTTATTAAACAGTCAGAATTTAAAACAGGGCCAACAAGGTGATATTAATCACCAAAATCCAATAGTAAAAAAAAATAAAAAAATTGACAGTTATATTTTAAGATGGGATTAGATAAACACTTTAGCAAGCACTATTGCACATGACACAGGCTGTGTACCAGGCACACATACATGATAGGGTTATATACAGATGTGTTTTGATATGCTTCCAGCTGTTTATTGCATTCTGGAGATGGTGAGGGAAGAGTATTTGGACTGTCAGTGATGTGATTTAGAAACTGAATGAGAAATTGACTCATTTATGGCTGTGGTAACATGGCCACAAGAGTTATAGTGGGTGCAGCATCTGCAGACTGAGATGTATGTGTGTGTGTGTGGGGGGGGGGGCATGTCCAGCATGTTACTCATCACTGTTTAGTGCAGCTAGGTTTTTTTATCAATAAAATTATATATTTAACAATACCGGAAGGGGAGAAAGTAAATAGATCTGCCCGGAAAGTCTAATTACCAGACAGGTGGAAGGAAAGCACAGACATGAAAAACAGGATTTGGGATCGTATGTATGCATAGTGAGGGGTGTTAGGAGCACATAGAAAGAATTAGGATTTTGGGACCGGACAACTTCTTTAACTTTATCTACATGATAAATGCCATTTGCTAAAGTGAGACAACCCCTTTAAGAATGAATCACAATAATAGTAAGGATAGTCAAGGTGATGAAATGAACTGATTTATTTCATATTTCATATATTTTTAATTTTGATACATATATGCATTTCCTATTTATTAGCTAACTATTTGATCTATGTTATCTATCCACAAATGACCCTGGAGACAGCCCCTGCTTCATGAAGTATACACATAAGCTACAGATATCATGGGCTGTTAGACAACCATTCTTGGCTACCTCATAGAAGCCATTACATCTAAACCTTTAAACATTTTTATTTATCCACCAATGTGTCCTCCACCTAGCTCTCAAAAAGCTGAGGGATCTTCAGAAGAGGTGGGCAGTCGAGCTGGCCTTTCAGACAGTCAATCTCTGTAGTTGCGATATCTTCCTTTCTATGAAATAGAGATATCCACACCTTTATGGCAACAAGAAATACAACATATTAATAATGTATAATAAGAATAAGCGAACCAGTTTGTATCAAACTGGGTTCGGTCTGAACTTTGCTAATTTTTAGACAGCAGACGAACCCGAACCTCTTCAGGTTTGTTTTGGACAAATCCACTAAAACGGCATGTAGCATCATTTTCGTGCACATGTTGATGGGGAAAAAACTACTACTGGCCGTAAAGAGGAGGAAGAAGATTTCTCACATGACCCTGAGAGTAAGTGGGGGGGAGAGCTTGCCCTGATTGGCAGTCAGTAGAGATGAGCGAACACCTGGAAGTTCGGGTTTCGGGAAATTCGGCCGAACTTCCTGAAAATGTTCGGCTTCGGGATCCGAACTCGAACCGAACTTTATCCCGAACCCCATTGAAGTCAATTGGGACCCGAACTTTTAGGCACTAAAAAGGCTGTAAAATAGTCCAGGAACGGGCTAGAAGGCTGCCAAAGGCAGCAAAATGTAGGTAAATCCCCTGCAAACAAATGTGGATAGGGAAATTAATTAAAATAAAATAAATAAAATTTAACCAATATCAATTGAAGAGAGGTCAAACAGCAAGGAATCATGCGTCATATCACCCAACACTGGAGAAGGCCACTTTCAGTTATTTTGGCCCCAGCACCCAGACAGAGGAGAGAGGTCGCACAGCAAGGAATCATGCGTCATATCACCCACCACCGGAGAAGGCCACTTTCAGTTATTTTGGCCCCAGCACCCAGACAGAGGAGAGAGGTCCCACAGCAAGGAATTATGCGTCATATCACCCACCACCGGAGAAGGCCACTTTCAGTTATTTTGGCCCCAGCACCCAGACAGAGGAGAGAGGTCCCACAGCAAGGAATCATGCGTCATATCACCCACCACTGGATAAGGCTACTTTCAGTTATTTCGGACCCAGCACCCAGACAGAGGAGAGAGGTCCCACAGCAAGGAATTATGCGTCATATCACCCACCACAGGAGAAGGCCACTTTCAGTTATTTCGGACCCAGCACCCAGACAGAGGAGAGTGGTCCCACAGCAAGGAATCATGCGTCATTTCACCCACCACTGGAGAAGGCCACTTTCAGTTATTTATGCCCCACCACCCAGACAGAGGAGAGATATCCCACAGCAAGGAATCATGCGTCATATCACCCATGACTGGAGAAGGCCACTTTCAGTTATTTCGGCCCAGCACCCAGACAGAGGAGAGAGGTCACAGAGCAAGGAATCATGCGTCATATCACCCACCACTGGACAAGGCCACTTTCAGTTACTTCGGCCCAGCACCCAGACAGAGGAGAGGTTCATTCAACTTTGGGCTGCACCGCAAGATCATGGTGAAGTTAAAAAAATGAGGATTCAATAAAGAAGTGCCCCGGAGTACAAGAATACATGGTTGTGGGGGAGGCAGTAATAAATGTCTATTCTGCACAAGGGAGGGACAGGTCCTGTGGGATCCATGCCTGGTTCATTTTTATGAACGTCAGCTTGTCCACGTTGGCTGTGGACAGGCGGCTGCGTTTGTCAGTAATGACGCCCCTGCCGTGCTGAATACACGTTCAGACAAACGCTGGCGCCGGGCAGGCCAGCACCTCAAGGCATAAAATGCTAACTCTGGCCACGTGGACAATTTGGAGACCCAGAAGTTGAATGGGGCCGAACCATCAGTCAGTACCTGGAGGGGTGTGCAGACATACTGTTCAACCATGTTAGTGAAATACTGCCTCCTGCTAACACGTTCCGTATAAGGTGGTGGTGCAGTTAGCTGTGGCGTGGAGACAAAACTTTTCCACATTTCTGCCATGCTAACCCTGCCCTCAGAGGAGCTGGCAGTGACACAGTTGCGTTGGCGACCTCTTGCTCCTCCTCTGCCTTCGCCTTGGGCTTCCACCTGTTCCCCTGTGACATTTGGGAATGCTCTCAGGAGCGCCTCTACCAGCGTGCGCTTGTACTCACGCATCTTCCTATCACGCTCCAGTGCAGGAAGTAAGGTGGGCACATTGTCTTTGTACCGAGCAGCTGCAGGATGTGAACGCCGGAAGCGTGCACAGACGGCCCACACTTTATGCAGCAGCTCTGACATGTCGGGGTAGTTGTGAATGAACTTCTGCACCACCAAATTCAGCACATGCGCCAGGCAAGGGATGTGCGTCAAACCGGCTAGTCCCAGAGATGCAATGAGATTTCACCCATTATCGCACACCACCAGGCCGGGCTTTAGGCCCACCGGCAGAAACCACTCGTCGGTCTGTTGTTCAATACCCTGCCACAACTCCTGCACGGTGTGGGGCCTGTCCCCCAAACATATGAGTTTCAGAATGGCCTGCTGACGTTTACACCGGGCTGTGCTGAAGTTGGTGGTGAAGGTTTGTGGCTGACTGGATGAGCTGGTAGAAGCAGAGGAGGAGGAAGCCGAGTAGGAGGAGGCTACAGGAGGCAAAGAATGATGCCCTGCGATCCTTGGCGGCGGAAGGACGTGCGCCAAGGAGCTCTCCGCCTGCGGCCCAGCCGCCACTACATTTACCCAGTGTGCAGTTAGGGAGATATAGCGTCCCTGGCCGTGCTTACTGGTCCACATATCTGTGGTTAGGTGGACCTTGCCACAGATGGCGTTGCGCAGTGCACACTTGATTTTATCGGATACTTGGTTGTGCAGGGAAGGCACGGCTGTCTTGGAGAAGTAGTGGCGGCTGGGAACAACATACTGTGGGACAGCCATGGATATCAGCTGTTTGACGCTGTCTGTGTCCACCAGCCTGAATGACAGCATTTCAAAGGCCAGTAGTTTAGAAATGCTGGCATTCAGGCCCAGGGCTCGAGGGTGGCTAGGTGGGAATTTACGCTTTCTCTCCAAGGTTTGTGAGATGGAGAGCTGAACGCTGCCGTGTGAAATGGTGGAGATGCTTGGTGACGCAGGTGGTGTTGTTGGTGGGACATCCTCTGTTAGGTGGGCGGCAGGTGCCAACATTCCTCCCGAGGCGGAGGAAGAGGCCGAGGCAGCAGCAGAAGAGGGAGCAGGGGGAGCCAGAGTGAGTTCCTTGCTTTTAAGGTGTTTACTCCACTGCAGTTAATGCCTCGCTTCAGGCTCTGATGGCACAGCGTGCAAACCACTCGGGTCTTGTCATCAGCACATTGTTTATAGAAGTGCCATGCCAGGGAACCCCTTGAAGCTGCCTTTGGGGTGCTCGGTCCCTGGTAGCGGTGGCCAGTAGCAGGCAAACTCTCTTGGAGGTGGCTGTTCTGCTTTTGCCCCCTGCTCTCTTTTGCTACGCTGTTGGCTCGGTCTCACCACTGCCTCTTCCTCTGAACTATGAAAGTCAGTGGCACGACCTTCATTCCATGTGGGGTCTAGGACCTCATCGTCCCCTGCATCGTCTTCCACACAGTCTTCCTCCCTGACCTCCTGTTCGGTCTGCACACTGTTGAAAGACGCAGCAGTTGGCACCTGTGTTTCGTCATCATCAGAGACGTGCGGACTCCGATGAGGTGGTATTCCCATGTCCTCATCATCAGGAAACATCAGTGGTTGTGCATCAGTGCATTCTATGTCTTCCACCACTGGGGAAGGGCTAGGTGGATTCCCTTGGGAAACCCTGCCAGCAGAGTCTTCAAACAGCACAAGAGACTGCTGCATAACTTGAGGCTCAGACAGTTTCCCTGATATGCATGGGGGTGATGTGACAGACTGATGGGCTTGGTTTTCAGGTGCCAACTGTGCGCTTTTTGCGGAAGACTGGGTAAGAGATAATGTTGTGAACGTGCTGGATCCACTGTCAGCCACCCAATTGACTAGCGCCTGTACCTGCTCAGGCCTTACCATCCTTAGAACGGCATTGGGCCCCACCAAATATCGCTGTAAATTCTGGCGGGTAATGGAACCTGAGGTAGTTGGTTCACTAGGACGTGTGGCTGTGGCAGAATGGCCACGTCCTCTCCCAGCACCAGAGGGTACACTAACACCACCACGACCGTGTCCGCGTCCCTTACTAGATGTTTTCCTCATTGTTACAGTTCACCAAGCACCACAATAAGAAAAAAATATTTGGCCCAATGTATTGATTTCAAATTCAGGCCTTTTTTTACAGGCACCTAACACTATCTGCCTATTTATTTATATAGCGTATTACACTAATCCAGGCACAGCAGTAACCACTGTTTTAGGGAAATATCTCTTTTAGGGCTAGTATTTAGGCCCTGGATGAAAGGTATCCTTTTATGGACAGATTTACAATTGGCCTGCAACAGCTCGAACACCAGATTCAGGGTATTGCTATTTTGGCAATTAAATTTATCCCCAGAACAAAATATATGTTTTGGCGGACACTTTGAATCTTGGCCTTCAACAGCTGGGACACCAGATTCAGGGTATTGCTATTTTGGCAATTGAATTTCACCCCACAACAAAATATATGTTTTTGCGGACACTATGAAACTTGCCCTGCAACAGCTGAGACACAAGATTCAGGGTATTGCTATTTTGCCAATTGAATTTCACCCCAGAACAAAATATATGTTTTTGCGGACACTATTATACTTTACCAGCCACAGCTGAAACCACTGATTTATGGTATTGCTATTTTGGCAATTGAGTTTCACCCCAGAACAAAATATATAATTTGCAGGACACTATGAAAATTGGCCAGCCACAGCTGAAACCACTGATTTATGGTATTGCTATTTTGGCAATTGAATTTCACCCCAGAACAAAATATATGTTTTTGCGGACACTATGAATCTTGGCCTGCAACAGCTGGGACACCAGATTCAGGGTATTGCTATTTTGGCAATTGAATTTCACCCCAGAACAAAATATATGTTTTGGCGGACACTATTATACTTTGCCAGCCACAGCTGAAACCACTGATTTATGGTATTGCTATTTTGGCAACTGAATTTCACCACATAAAATAATCTATCCTTTGCCAGACAGCAGACAGTATTATACTTGGCTAGCCAAAGCTGGAACACCAGATTTAGGGGAATGGTATTTGGGCAATTGTATTTAACCCCTTAATAAAATATATAGAAATTTCTATCCTGAGTTTCTAGGGGTGACAATTAGCACAGCCAAGCCCCTGATGTAGGATATAGCAAAAAAAAAACTAGTATTGATGGATTGATGGACTTGGTGGCAGCTTGTTCTGGTGCACCACAAGTCACAAAATGGCCGCCGATCACCCCAGAAAATAAGTGACAGAAAAACTCTCTGTGCAGCCTAAAAACCAGTGAGCAAGTAACTAGCAGAAGTTCAATCATTCACAGCTGTAGATCGATCCGTTCATTAGGTGCTGTTGCTGACTTTTCCCTGCCTAATCTCGCCCTCACAGAAGCTGCGTCCTCTCCCTACACTAATCAGAGCAGTGTGACATGCGGCGCTACGTGACTCCTGCTTAAATAGAGGCTGGGTCACATGCTGCACTTGGCCAATCACAGCCATGCCATTAGTAGGCATGTGATGGGCTCTTAGGGCAAGAAGTAAAACGCTAGCTGATTGGCTGCTGTGAAGCCCTTCAGGAAGCGGGAAGTAATCGCCGAACAACGAACCCGAACCCGAACTTATTTGAAAATGTACGGGTTCGGGTCCGTGTCCCGGACACCCCAAAATTCGGTACGAACCCGAACTATGTTCGAACTGTTCACTCAACACTAGCAGTCAGCCTTCATGAGCCAGTCAGTTCTGCAGCAGTCAGGGAGGTGCAGTAGCCAAACAAGCAGAACATCATTCTGTGCCGAGCTTTGAATGATCTGAGGGAGTCAGGGTCAGTCAGAAATGAATAATGCTTATATTCTATTGCCAGGGACAGTGAAGGGAAAGGCTAGAATAATAAAAAAAGAATTTTGTGTGTAGAATAGGGCCAAGAAGGGAAGCTGTCAGCTAGGGAGTGGGAAGTGAGAAGCTGTGGCTGGCTGTTCCTGTTAGCACAACTGCAGCCACTGAAAACCTAAAAAAGCAGCTACCTACAAGGAAACTCTTTCATTTTTTTCCCCTGTTTTCACAAACATCTTTTTTTTTGAGGGTGAGGGGTGGAATAAGTGAAAACTGTACAACAATTGTTCTAACATAACTGTGTCAGGCCATCTCGCATATTTAATTTATTAAATTATTTTTATTTTGAAAAACTGTATAAATCTGTTATTGAGAAGAAAAAAATATTAGGGCTAAATCCATGTATTCTGTCCACACACACAGTTCCAATTTTTATTTATGTTTTTTTTTTTTTTTTTTTGGGGGGGGGTTATTAAATGTAATTAAAATTGCATATAGTTGATTAATAGTACATTAATACACATTAATACACAGGATTGGGCAACAATTTAATTGTGAGTAATAACTTGATATTAGTGATCAGAACTAATCCTCAATCATTCATTTTCATTTATTTAATATGTAAACAGTGGGTATTTTATTTTTTTGCTACTGTCCATTTTTTAATTAAACCCCCATATAGGGGATCAGTACACCAATCGGCAGGGTAGAGCAACAATTTAGTTGTGAGTGTTAACGTGATATTGAGCATGAGGCCTCAATTATCCGTTTCTGTTTATTCTATATCAACATGGTTGGAACTTTACTTTTTTGGGACTGTTCAATTTGATTAAATATAGTATGTATTATATAGGTGATCAGTACACCAATAAACGGGGTATAACAAATTACCTGTTAATATTAACATCAAATTGAGTGTGAGGCCTGGCTCATCCGTTTTCATTTATTTAATATCTGCAGGGTTAGAATTTTATTTTTTTGCGGGGTTATACAATTTAATTAAACCAGCAAATAGCTGATCAGTACAATGAGTAGCCTAAAAAATAATGCGTGAGTGATAACAAATTTAGGCCTAAATTAATTTTCATTGATTTCTGCCTTCACACTTTTCCAATATTTTTTTTTGTGTTGTTGATTATATTCAAAAGAACATATACTTAATTATAACACCAATATACAGGGTAGCACCCAGTAGTATATGAGAAGCCAAAATATGTGAGGTCTGCAGAAGTGTTCCAAACAAAAGACTCAGAGCCAGAATGTGGATAGTAGCAGCACCAGCTATTCGGACAGAAGTAGTAGTGGTAGTAGTAGGCCGCAGTTGTCCCTGGCTTCACAAAGGTGCAACATTGTTGTTGAGGAGAAAGATTATGAGATTGTGGATTGGATTGGCCTTCCTTATTGCTAAGAAGAGAGAAGTAACAAACAAACACATCCTACGGCAAATTGTCAAGAGTGTCTCCCTGTTGACGACTTGTGTGAGAGCCATCACCATTTGGGCTGCCCTAAGTAGGAGATTTGGGATGAGGCTGGCAACCCCATGCATAGTTATGTTGATTGTGGTGGTAATAGTGGCACCTGTAGCCACAGTATTGGTGGTGGGGGCAGCAACAGTTGCAGTCAGGAAAAATGCAGAGCAGGGGAGAGGAGTTCAGGACAGGAGCCCACCATATCTCAAAGTCTTATTAATGCGTCAGGGAGGATAACAATTGTGTGATGGACAAGACATGGGAGCTGCATCGGGGTGCTGAGGAAAAGGCAACATAAGTGGAGAAGAGCAATATGAAATCTTTGTCATCGTCTTCATTATCGTCACCTTCTTCTTCTCAGGTCTATAATGGAATGTTTGGCCATGAGAAGACTTTTCTCCACCAGTAGTTAGCTTGTCTACAAATTGAACCTCCACCTGGCCATGTTGCTGGTACTCGTGTATTGTAAAAGTGCCTTGTACTTTCATGTGGTGGAGAGTGCGGGCCACTCCTTGTGATTCTCGTTGTGCAGGAAGCTGCACTCCATGGTGGACACCTGAGGCAGTTGTTCAGGGCAGAAACAGTACATGTCTTTTATGGCCCACTGGGTCAATATTTATTGTGACAGTGGAGAGGCAGCACCCCAGCAAAATGACCAGGTCCCTCTGACCCCCCCAAGATTGTATCGTCCTGGCCCCCACAGCGAAGACATGCACCTCCTCCTCCATGGACACGGTTCCATCCCTAACAGCAGCAGGGCACAGAATCGCTCACGCCACTTCTTCTTCCTTTCAGATATGTCATGTTAAGTGTTGCGTTGCCATGTTGGAGCTGATCGGCCTGGGTGACACCAGCCACACCGGTGAGAAGTTACTAAGGTACATCACGCAGCAAACATCCCGCTGGCTGTCACCCTTCTGACTATAACTGGCAAAGGTGGTCAGCGATAATGAGCACAACATTGTGGCTACCCTGAATCTGGGGGGAAATAACAAGTGTTCCCTGCATGGCCTTTGCGCAAGGTGCTGGTAATGTACAAGAGACTTTGCATCTTTTCAGCCATTCTCAAGTGGTGAGGAGCACTCTACTGGACTTGCAACGTCAGAATGGTATGCAGCTACATAGCTATAATCTGCAACATTCCAACTTGGAATTCAACATTAGTGTTAAGCGCAAATATTCGAATAGTGAATTTGTTTAGCGAATATCGGCACTTCGCTAATTCAGAAATATTTGGAATATAGCGCTATATATATATACGCTATTTCGAATATTCGTTTTTGTTATGCGAACATATACTCACATTGCGAATTCAACTTAGAGCTGAGTTCCTAATGATTGGCTTGCTAGAATATAACGAAGATTGAGAATATAGTGCTATATTTGATATTCGTTATCTTCGTTTTATTCTAGTAATACAACCATTAGGAACTCAGTTGTAAGTTGAATTCACAATGCGAGTATATGTTCGCATTGCGAATTCAACTTAGAGCTGAGCTCCTAATGGTCAGATTTCTAGAATTGACGAAGATAACGAAGATATCGAACATAGCACTATATTCTCAATCTTCGTTATATTCTGGCAATACAACCATTAGGAACTCAGTGGCCATATTGGCCACTATATTTCTGTGATCTTGCTCCATATGTATTGAATGTGCCTTTATCTGCCATTTAACATTCTTTTGCACCTGGTAGCCTCCATCACACGGTCTAATATGTGTGTGGCTTACAGTCTTGCTTCCACACAACCGCATAGCAGGACAACTAATTCAATGTGAACAAAGCACTACTGTAAGCCACACCCATATCAGACCGTGTGATGGAGGCTACCAGGTGCAAAAGAATGTTAAATGCCAGGTGAAGGCACTTTCAATACATATGGAACAAGATCGCAGAAATATAGTGGCCAATATGGGGGAACAGCTCAGACCCCAAACACTGTAGCGTGTTTCTCATTGGGGGATCAGTCCCACCGCATGTGGACCGCAGCAAACGACCATCCCCAGTAAATAATGCGTACAATGGAGGATGCCGGCATGGACCACATGCACCACAAAGGCATCCTACACAAAACGGAGCATTGTGCAGATGAAATATATAAATATATAAATCACAGAAAAAAATGCACCAAACGGATATGCCACTGACTATACTAGCTAGTCAAACAAGCAGATTAAAAGCTGAGACTTTTGCCAATATATTCCTGTCAGGAACACATTGGAGCCCCTCATGCACCACGTCACGGTTGCTCAGCATGGGGGTCTATGCTAACTATGGTGTGAACACGGTCTGAAGGTGATGGAATACTGCTCACAGCCAAGCTTCCACAAAACCACATAGCAGGACAACTAATGCAATGTGAATAAAGCAAGACTGCTACCGCGGACCATAACGGCATTTGGAATCCATAAGGTGATGCTTCATTGAACCCGAACCGTGGACAACCCTAAGGACCTGGGGTGATGTCACTGTCATGTGATCAGTGCAGGGGGCGTGGCTCAGCACTGGATCACCTCTTATCCAATCCAGTGCTGAGCCACGCCCCTGCACTGATCACATGACTGTGACGTCACCCCAGGTCCTTAGGGTTGTCCACGATTCAGGTTCAATGAAGCATCCCCTTATGGATTCCAAATGCCGTTATGGTCCGCGGTAGCGGAATCCATAACGGGATGCTACAATAACCCGAACCCGAACTTTGGACACCAAACTAAAAATAGAAGTTCGCTCATCTCTAGATATAAACATACTAGGCCCAATTTTTTTCTTCTCTACATGTTTTTCACATTGCAACTTTTTAACCTGGTAAAGGTAATATTTATTAGATAGCGTATTTGAGCAAAATAAAGGTACTTTCACACTTGCGTTAGTGTGATCCTGCAGGCAGTTCCATCGTCGGAGCTGCCTGCTGGATCCGCCGATCAGTGTGACAACTGACAGCATTTGTAGACGGATCCGGGTGCGGATCTGTCTACAAATGCATTGCAAGAACGGATCTGTCTCTCCGCTTGTCATGCTGATGGACGGATCCGTCTTTCAGTCTTTTTCACACTTTTCCTGATCTGCGCATGCACAGACTGGAAGGACAGATCCGTCCTTCAGTTGTTTCGCAATGCTAGATCTGGCACTAAGGCAAGTCGATGGGAATTAATGCTGGGTCCGGCATTCCGGCGACCGATCAGGCATTTTGGACAGACATAATACCGCAGCACGCTGCGGTATTATGTCCGCCCAAAACGCCTGACAGTGACTGAACGGAAGGCATACTGATGGAAACTGAACGGATTTCTATTGATTCAGAATGCATTGGTATATGCCTGATTAGTTCTTTTTCGACATAGAGCCCTTTTATGGAACTCTTTGCCGGAAAAGAATAAAGCAAGTGTGAAAGTACCCTAAGGACTATATTGTAATGTAATATTGAGAATAGTCATTTTATAATATATATTTTTATCAGTAAAGAGTAATTGTTATCTAGGGACATTTGATATTTTTGCCATAGCTCTATTAATCATGTAATTAGGGTATCCTCACTGATTCAATCTATTTTTTATTATATTAGCTTCTCTGATAAATATTTCATTGGTGCTCCTATTCCGTTTAGCTCTAGTAATTTATCCCATAGGTATTGCTTGAATGGTATGTTTAGGATGATTAGTTTTGGCATGAAGTAAAGTATTTACATGCCAGCGACATTTTATAATGGCTTCAGATCTTTCAGTCTCATATCCACAACAGTAGAAGATCTAATATGATGACTGAAGGGTTAACACTGTAAGAACCGTTAGACTAATATGGGGGGGCAGGGATCCAAGACAGATTTCCCCAAACCAGAACCAGGAGAAATGTGTAAGGTATATGTAGCTAGTGTCAGTCCAACAAACTATTACCTGATCAACCAATGGGTAGATAATTTAGCAGGCTGGACTGAGGCAATGGATGCTGCAGATCCATTCCCCAGGGACAGTGACAATAGTATTTATCATATGGATATGGTCAAAGGACTATGTCTAGATGACAAGACAGCCTGGCCGCATTTTGATGCGGATCCTTCCTGGGACATGGATTACATGTCCAGGGGAGGTAAACAGTGGCTAGAAATAGCCCCCCATTGGTATGATGCAGGTAATAAGAAAAGGAACAAGAATCCAAAAGGTCCCAAAGTTAATAGAAGTCTACATGAAATAGAACAGGAGGTGGGAACAAAGAAAATAAGTCAGAAACCCCCTCCATCCTACAGTAATTCTACCCCCACATAGTCTACCTAGGGTCGTAGCTGTAACAAGCCCACCAACAGAGTCACCCACTTCTAACTCAGTGTAGGGGGAAGATTTGGGAGCTGAGGGAGGAGAGGGTCCCTCACAGAGTGTTAGTTTTGCAAGTCCTCCCATCTGAGGAGTAATGTCTGTGAGGACATAAACAGAATTATCAAACATTGCCCTAAGCCAAACTCTGCACCATTAGGCACACTCACATATCTCAAGAGAGCCTGTAAGGGAAGAAATTACACACAGGAGGATATTAAATTAATAATTGATGGTTTTATAGACACACACTCTGGGTGGGATTGGACAAAGGTCCCCACAATAAATAACATTCAGGGACAAGTCAGTGCTGACACTTACAGATTAAACACAGAACAGGGTAGGACTGATACCGAATGTGACACAGTTGCTTTCATCCATCCCTGCAGATGCTGTTTCAGCGTGATAGATTTGATCAAGTATTCCGCACACACCAAAGGCCCAGTAACCATACTCAATGCACTGCTTGGACTCAAGGGACCTGAGGACCACCTGGTAGAGACACATGATTGCATACATGCCATACAACATAAGACCTCGCCCCGTTCTGATTTATCATCCATACCAATTGAAGGTGCACCTGAAGTTTTTGTAGATGGATCTTGCAGCAGACCAAATGATAATTCTTACCACGCAGGGTACTCAGTAGTCATGTTACCTGACATTGTCCTCGAAGCTAGACCAATCACTTACCAGTCTGCACAAGCTGCTGAAATGATTGCACTCACCAGAGCATGCATATTACATGAAGGTAGACCAGTTACCATTTACACTGACAGCAGGTATGCTCATGGCGTGGTCTGGGACCATGGTGTTATCTGGCAGAGAAGAGGATTTGTTGCAGCTGACGGTAAGCGCATCTCACACTCACAACTTGTCACACAACTTCTAGAAGCCATCAGGTTACCCTCACAGCTCGCAATTGTAGACTGCAGAGCACATACCAGAGGTAAGGATCATGTTTCACAGGGGAATGCCTTAGCTGACACAGAGGCCAAGAAAGCTGCATTACTTTCCTCAGCCACTGAAGATGAAAAGACTGATTGGTGTTATACAATTTTGCAGAAGAATCCTAAGACTGGATTAATCTGCAAAGAGGGGAAACCATGCATATCACAACACAGTGCACCTCTGTTCATTGCAAATTTCCAAGGAGTAGGACATAACAGCATTCAAACAACATACATGCTGCTAACACAAAACTTTTATATTACGGGTATCAAAGAGTTAGTTTCAGATAATGTAAGGAGATGCATCACATGTTTGAGGAACAATCCAAACAACAATGTCAAAGTCCCACACCAACATCTTGACTACCCCACCACTCCTTTCACACATTTGCAGGTAGATTTTACACACATACCTAGGCAGAAAGGGAAACCGAAATATGCCTTGGTCATAGTTGACATGTTTTCAAGATGGCCAGAGGTCTACCCTACAAAATCAGAAGATGCAAAAACAGTAGCAAGGATACTCACACAGAACATCATTCCATGATGGGGCTCCCCACTGGTGATTGAATCTGACCAGGGGCCGGCCTTCACCTCAAAGGTAAATAAGGATGACACCTAATAAGAAACTAGGAATGTCACCATTTGAGATACTCATGGGTAGGCCATTCACCACCCCTTGGGCTAAGCACCCACTGGTAGTGCAGGAAGGGGATATGGATCCCATCAGAGAAGAGTATGTTACCAAACTAATAAAGGTCCTAAGTGAAACTGAAGAAAAAGTTGCTTGTAAGTCTCCTTGTCTTCCACAGTAACCAACTCACCCTTTTCAAGTTGGAGACAGAGTTCTAGTGAAGAACCTAAAGAAAGGAAAAGCTTCAGGGGACTTCACCTGCGGAACTCCCACCACCGTGGTAGCTGTGACCCATACAGCAGTTCTCACAGAGGAAACACCCACCTGGATACAGGCCACCAGAGTGAAGTTGGTAAAAGAGGCGCCCCAAAAGGAGGTAATAACGGGGGCAGACAGCCCTGACCTCGAAAACGGACAAAGTGAGGTACTAACGGGAGCAGACAGCTCTGACCTCCACCAGGATGCACTGCCTCAATTCTGGGAAATGGCACAGATGGTCCATTCTGACTATGGGGCCACTAATGATCTTATTAACTTTTTTGATAGATAGCCAAGCTAAAGTTGCTATCACCCAGAAAGATGAATTCACCACTTTCTGGTACAATTCCTCTAATACTCACGTTGCCACTTATTCCTTCTGTTTATGCAGCCTGATAAAGTGCAGTCCTGCCACAAGATGTGGAAACCACTATAAGAATGGGCAAGCCCATATTTGTGTGACTGATCTCTATTGGGGTAATCAATGCACAAACTGGGTGTCAGAAGGCAATATCTGACACAACATATGAGGAGGCTCTTGCAGCAGAAACTGGGTTTTCTAATACTAATTTATGGCTTGAGTGCAGGAAATATACAGCAGCCTCTGTAAATAAGAGTGATTGTTACATCTGTGGGGCTGCTAAACACCATTTAGGAACAGTCCCTTTATACTTCCTTCTAATATAGGAATGTTTTCTCCATCTATTTGCTAACATCACCAGTAACCAATCTATTTGGAAGAATGGAAACAGAAATACCCTTTGTAGCAAAGACCCCTCACCCTGGGGCTGGTATACACACATATCCAGGAAATTACACATGTTACACAGGTGGAAACACAGGTAGACAGCTGGGAAATTTTACTAAAGGGTATTGTGCCAATTATAGTACTACCAATCAATCACTAACTCAAAATCAGGTATTCTCAATTGCTGATGTGTACTGGATATGTGGAGATAGAAAGATAAGATCCAGATTAGAAGGAAATTGGCAAGGGAATGTGCCTTAGCCAAAGCTATCACGAACATGCATATCATGAAGAGTCAGAACTCCCCAAGGAAAAGGTAAACTTAAGGGCAAAACAGACCCTTAAATGGAGCTTTGACCCACATGATTACATAGACGCTATAGGGGTCCCAAGAGGGGTCCCCGATGAATTCAAGGCCAGGGATCAAGTAGCCGCTGGTTTTGAATCCATCATCCCTATTATCACTGTAAATTAAAATGTAGATTGGATTAATTATATCTACTATGATCAACAAAGGTTTGTTAACTATACGAGAGATGCTTTACAAGGGGTAGCTGATCAATTGCAGGCTAATTCTATTATGATATTCCAGAATAGGATGGTGCTAGACATGATACTGGCAGAAAAAGGTGGTGTGTGTAAGGTGCTGGTTGATCCCACCTCATGTTGCACTTTCATCCCCAATAATACTGGTCCAAATGGTAAGGTGACAGTAGCCATACAAAAATTAGAAAAGTTGTCAGGTGAATTAAAACAAAATTCAGGATTAAACAATCCATGGGACCAGTACTTTGGATGGTTTAGTAACTGGAAACGGGCAATTGTGCAAATAGGCCTCATGATTCTTATTGCTATTATAATGATAGCTGTAATTGCTTTGTGTGTCATACCCTGTGTAAAGAAAATGCTTATTAAGGGCATGACCAATATGTCCTTTTATGCGGATCTGGATAAAGAGAGACTGACGGCACCGATCCTCTCACCCAACGGCTTCCGATGTCCAGACTGGGCTCCACGGTCCAACGGAAACACGGGGTGCAAGGCTCCCACAGGGCAAACTAGTAAGCAAAGAGCAGAGGAGCCACGCTCACCATCTGTGAAAATAGTGTCCCTTTATTATCAAATCTTCAGGGCTTGGGCGTAAAAATCCCAAAAGTGGGGAAGGGGGACACTCACATGGATACACAAATGACAGCGACGGCAGTTTTGCGGCATCCCACTTCCTCCGGCTGTGTCCTTTTATGACGCTTTACCCTCCGATTCAGATGCCCATTCCCCAGAGGGGTATCGGTAATACTTGGCGGTGTATAAAGAAAATAAGAAAAAGAACCATATGATATGAAAATTAAATGGTTCTAAGAGGGGATTGAAGGGTTAACACTGTAAGCTATGCGTCTGAGGCCCTGAGCTGTGGATGTTATGGCTACATCCCGGTATTTTTATCTTGTTCCTCACTTCTAAGAAATGTAGCAAAGGTCAATTTCTTTGTAACATTAACTTTTTATATAGTACGTGCATCTTCATCTTATTGGTTGTTGATTCCCCCCTCCCCCTTGCTATATATATGTTACCCCACCCTCAATAAAGTTAGAGTATTTCTCAGTGATACCTGTGTGTGTGTGTGTCTGTCATTTGTTTGCTACTGAGAAATATCTCTCCTGGTACCAGTAAGACTTAACCCAAGCTGACCACTGGAGTCCGGTACCAGGGGTACCTAGCGAAGGGTCCAATTTCCTTACAATGACCAATCATACCTTCTAATTTCAAATCCAAAAATGTTATGTATTGTTTATTGTGATGTGAATTTAAATTTAGATTATATTGGGTGTTATTCAGATAAGAATCAAAAGATGGTATGGCAGATGCATCTCCCTACCGTAGAAATAGCAGATAATCAATGTATCTGCCATACCACCTTATGTATTTGTGAAATGGATTAGTATCACCACAAATATACTGAAGCTCCCAGTAAGCCATTATCAGATTTAAAAGTGATAGAGAGTTTTTAGCTCACATCAGGACTCCTTTTTTCTGTAAATAATATTGATTGTCAAAAGTGAAGTAAGTGTGCTCTATCAAAAAATGAGTCTCCTCCAAGATGTAATTACTTAGATCTCAAGTATACTCACTATAATTAGATAAATGAAAATTTAAGGCTTCCAAAATAATTTAACGTGGAATATATAGGGCAATCACGTCACATATGACCCACCAGTTATTTTCATACCAAGTTTTTTCATACATACAACAGTCTTTAGTGTCTTTTAAGTAACAGGCACTCTACAAACCAACCATGATCCCAATCATTTACAGAGAAATCCTCCCCTGAGATAATAAGTCTCGATGGAGGAGAGAAGATCCCTTTGTGAATTTTAGGCAGGCCAAAAACATAGGGTACATAGAGATTGTCAATAAGAATATAATCACATCGTTTTTTTTTTTAGAGATAACTTTGTAGACCCTCTGAAAATAAATGTGAGAGTTGGTTATTTTAACACATAATAGGATTACATGTCAAATACAATGAATACAGGGGTTAAATACAGGGGGTAAGTAACTGGCTGAGTGACAGAAAACAGAGGGTGGTTATCAACGGTAGATACTCAGATTGGGTCACTGTAACTAGTGGGGTACCTCAGGGGTCAGTATTGGGCCCTATTCTCTTCAATATATTTATTAATGATCTTGTACAAGGCCTGCACAGTAAAATATCTATTTTTGCAGACGACACTAAACTGTGTAAAGTAATTAATACTGAAGAGGAGAGTTTTCTGCTACAGAGGGATCTAAATAGATTGGAGATTAGGGCAGAGAAATGGCAGATGAGGTTTAACACTGACAAATGTAAAGTTATGCACATGGGAAGGAATAATGCAAGTCACCCATACATATTACATGGTAACAAACTCGGTAACACTGACATGACAAAAACCTAGGAATTTTAATAAACAGCAAATTAAGCTGCAAAAACCAGTGTCAGGCAGCTACTGCCAAGGCCAATAAGATAATGGGTTGCTTCAAAAGGGGCATAGATGCCGGTGATGAGAACATAGTCCTACCACTTTACAAATCACTAGTCAGACCACACATGGAGTACTGTGTACAGTTCTGGGCTCCTTTGAACAAGGCAGACATAGCAGAGCTGGAGAGGGTTCAGAGGAGGGCAACTAAAGTAATACTGGAATGAGGGATCTACAGTACCCAGAAAGGTTATCAAAATTAGGGTTATTCACTTTAGAAAAAAGGCGACTGAGGGAAGATCTAATAACTATGTATAAATATATCAGGGGTCAGTACAGAGATCTGTCCCATCATCTATTTATCGCCAGGACTGTGACTGTGACGAGGGGACATCCTCTGCGTCTGGAGGAAAGAAGGTTTGTACACAAACATAGAAAAGGATTCTTCACTGTCAGAGCAGTGAGACTATGGAACTCTCTGCCTGAGGAGGTGGTGATGGTAAGTACAATAAAGGAATTCAAGAGGGGACTGGATTTATTTCTGGAGTGTAATAATATTACAGGCTACAGCTACTAGAGAGGGGTCGTTGATCCAGGGAGTTATTCTGATTGCCTGATTGGAGTCGGGAAGGAATTTTTTTCCCCTTAAGTGGGGAAAATTGGCTTCTGCCTCACAGGGGTTTTTTGCCTTCCTCTGGATCAACTTGTAGGAAACAGGCCGAACTGGATGGAAAAATGATTTTTTTCGGTCATATATACTATGTTACTAAATTGTCATGGATACAATGATACCTACTATTATCATACAATTTCATTCATTCTCTGGACATACCCTTTGTCCTTGATTGAATGGGATAGAAGGTAGGATTTGGTGTTTTTAAATTTTCAGCTTGATTTACATTGGTTAAATTCTGTTCAGTAGACAAACACTCCAGTGTAATAAGAGAAATAAGAGAACTTTGCTCATAAAATCCCATACCTGTATAATTATTGTGTTTATTTTGAACAGAGTTTATTTCTAAAACTGCATTATCATCAGTAAAAAAAATCATGTTTTACAGTGAGATCTCTAGTAAATGTATTAATACCCCTGAGCGCCCCATATCAATCAAATGAATTAACTGGTGCACAGTTGAGACCCAAACTAAGAACTTTCATTTGTACTTCAGTTAACTTTGTAGACATTAAATTGATGACTTGTAGAGCAGGGGTGAGATTATTCACTTCCTGGTTTGTTGCCTTGTTGTAATTCCCAACCTTGCCTCTGTTTTTTCTCCTCACCCTTCATCGTTTTTTGTTGTAGAATTCAATATTTATCTGACGTGTCTATTTCAGAGAAACTAAAGGTGACTCTATTTGGTGTAGCTTGAGTTTGTAGCCAGTCATAAACTTGATCATGCTCCTAATCAAAAAGGTCTCTTTCATGCTTGCTTCTTTTAACTTGTTTAATATAGTCCTCTAATGATGTTACTTTTTTATTTAATTTTATTTGTAGTTCATTGAATCCTGGAAAATTATTGGCATTGATCTAATTCAGATTTTGTTTTGGCAATGTCCGTTTGAATGCCTTCCAATTTTGCTTTTTTGTTATTCACAATTAATTCCATTAATTTTCTGGAGCAATTGCTTAAGATATTATTCCACGCAGAGACAAATTCTTTGGAGTATATTGTTGTGGATATATTTTTTATACGTAATCCATGTGGAATCAATAAAGGCAATAAGAAAAAATATTTTTCATTAGACCTCAGCTCACAGCCCCAATCAGACGCCCAATATTAATAAGATCCCCCATTCAGACCTCAGATGAGCCTCCCATGCCTCATATCAGCCCCCATTACCTTATATCAGCCCCCATTGCTTCATATCAGCCCTCATTGCCGCTCATATCAGCCCCGATTGCCATATTTCAGTGCCCATTGCCATATTTCAGCCCTCATTGCCTCATATGAGCCCCTATGCCACAGAACACATAAAAAAAAAAACACACTTACCTCTTCTGCCCAGGACGCCAACACTTCTCACCTCCAGTGCGCTCTGTCTTCTTCATGCCATGGCTATGCTGTTACCTGACTTGCACAGTGCGAGGTCACAGAGCGCCCGCACAATGTGCGCAGCCATAGCAAAGCCAAAAGCCGAGGACCAGAAAGCAGTGAGAACAGAGCCTTCACTGCTTTCCGGTCCTCTAGTACTAATGAGTCCTTCCATAATGAAATGCCAGAATGGCACAATAGCCCCCCACCTCCCTTATAAACTGTACCAGTGCAACCATAGCCCCTCTTATGAACAGTACCAATGCCACCATAGTCCCCCCTACAAACTGTACCAGTGCCACCATAGCTCCACCTATAAATGATACCTTGTCTGCCTTGCTGTGCCTGCTGATACTTATAGTGTGGATACATAGTGCCTGAGCCCAATTCACAAATTTTTTATTTGAAATAAACAGCAGAGCACAGTGCTGCTGACTTACTGTGTGCACCGTGGCTTGTTATTCACATACAGGCAGGCAGGCCGGACCTATCTTCACACTATCTCCACACTAATTAGAGGGTGAAGCCTTCCATACACTGCTGGCCCCTTTCCCCATGGGCCCCATAGCAGCTACATGGTCTGCCTCTATTAGACGTACGGTGCTGCTTTAAGGGCAATTGTAGGAAATTTGATTTGGCCCAAACTTTTTATTTTTATTTGGCGAACTGTACCTAAAACCAATCTCAAGTCATCTCTAATTCTAAGCAATACCTCATACCAGTATTCCCCTACTACAGGTAAATAAAACCTCTAATAACATTCCCATGATTTATACCAAGTATTTAAGCAAAAAACATGTTAATTTATTTAAAAGACTAATGAAAAATATAAAAAAGAAAAATCCTTCACCTGGTATGAAATAACTCAAGTGTCTGGCAGCATGGTCACAACATCTTTTTTTAATGCTTATATTCTTTATAGCAGGAGGTACTGTATATTAACAGTGCTTATAATAATTGCAGTGTTTATGGTGTATGAATGAAAACAGGGTTAAAAATGTTAAGTTATAGCAGGACTTTTCAACCTGACCAGTAAACTACCTATAACTTAAGTGTTTTGCTATAAAAAGATCCATTATCCTTTTGGCTTGTTTAAATTAGACCACAATGCTTAAGCCTTTCCCCACCCATATGGCTTACAACCTGGTAGTTTGTAGACTTACAGTATTTCACAACATTTATGCCAGTACTAAGTACTTGATAACTTTGAGGTCACAGCCATTGAAATGTTTACATTGTTCTTCATGAAAGAGAAACTGTAATTGAGTAGTAAAGATTTATTTCATAGGTAAACAACATAGCTTATGGGTAAAGTTTTCATACCTTATACTTAGGAATGATTTATTTACACAGCGTCTTGTGTCGTAAAATTCCCTGTAAATTCCATTTTTAATAACAACATCCTCTTGTATAAAAAAAAAAAATCCACCAGTTTATGACTCATGCTAAAAATGAAAGATGGCATACTTTTGCCCTTTTATTTCAGGATAAAATTACAGGTAGAGATCGAGAAGCAAGATCGAAACAAGGAAACTATTAATAATATTTAAGCCCCTTGAGAACACAGACAATTTTGGCTTAAAAACCTAAAGATGTTTCTTTTTTATTCGACTTTTGACCTGGCACGTTGCCACAGTCATTATGTCGCTTAGGACATTTATTTCCTGCAAGATAGGTTTAAAGTTTTGGAAAATAAACATACAATATGTTAAAGGTAATTCAGGAAAAAAAGTATTCATGCATTATATGTGCTCATGTCAAAATATGTATGTTTGCATTGAAAAGATAAGCATTCAGGATCACCTTATCTAAGATTCAGTGTTCTGTTAGGACAATAAATTACTTTTACATTTTAAATATGGAAAAACAGAACATTAACTCTTTCAAGTCATTGAAGGCACAAGTCATTTTTCACCTTCCTGACAGTCATGTTTTGCAAATCGAACGTGTCATTTTATGTTGTAATGACTTTGGAATGTTTTTACTGAGATTGTTTTCTTAATACGTCATATTTTATGTTAGTAGTAAACATGTTTAAAAAATCTAAACGCTTATGGAGAATTAAAAAAATGCTATCTTCTAAATTTTAATTGCTCTGCTTTTAAGATGGACAGTGATAATTAAGAAAATAGTTATGAATTAAAATTGAACATATGTCTACTTCATACTGGCATCAATATATGTATTACATGTATATTTTTTAGGACATTAGAAGGCTTAGAATTTTAGATGCAATTTCAAAAATCCACTGTTTTAAGGACCAATTTAGATATGAAGTGACTTTGTGGGGCTTCCATAGAAGAAACCTCCCATTAATGCCCCACACAAATTATTCAAAACAGATTTTACAAACGTTGTTAACCCTTTACACATTTCACAAGAAATAAAGGAAAATGAAAGTGAAATTTTAAAATTTCACTTTTTTTGCAGATTTTCAATTTTAATCCATTTTTTTCCTGTAATGCAGCAAGGGTTAACAAAACAAACCTCAATATTTATTAGCTTGATTCTGTAGTTTACAGAAACACACCATATGTGGTCATAAACTGCTGTATGGGGACATGGCAGGGATTAGAAGGGAAGGAGCACCATATGTTTTGTGCTGAGCAGATTTTGGTGTCATGGTTTTCGGGTGCCATTTAAAGATACCCTGTGGTACCCATAAAGTTGGAATCCCCTAAAAAGTTACCCTTTTTTGGAAACTATACCCATCAAGGAATTTATTGAAGGGTGTAGTGAGTACTTTGCCCCCACAGGCACATAAACATTTGGCTATGAAAACGAAACATTTATTTTTCTAATAAAATGTTATTTTATCCCCCAATTTTTTTATTTTCACAAAGGGTAACATGAGAAAAAGGACCATACAATTTGCAATTTATACTTGTAAATTGCTGTATGGGGACACAACTTGACTCACAAGGGAAAGAGTGCCATGTGCTTTTGGAGGGCAGATTTTGCTGGAATGGATGGAGATGAGCGAAGTTATAAAAAAGTTGATTTGGCTTCTTCGCCAAATTTCACAAAGAATTTTGATTTGTGATGAATTACTTCGTCATGAAATGCATTCTTTTGCATTTAGCGGACTTATTGACGGAGAATGGCGATCATGCCGTCCCTGTCATTGAACCCCACAGATGCCATGTTCATAGCTGATTGCGGCATCTAAGGCTGCAATTTTGGCCTTTCAGGTGTTAATGAGGGTAAAAAGAATACTCACCTTATCCATTTGCTCGTGTAGAGACCGTCGTGGCCATCTTGATTGAAGACACCAAGCAAAATCTTGCGTGGTGACAAGATGAAGCACGGTTTCTGGAAGCAAAATGGCTACAACAGCCTCTTTGCACGTAAATGGATGAGGTGAGCATGTTTTTTTTTTTTTTAACAGTCATTACACGGAAAATAGATTTACTATGACAAAGCTTGATGAGATTCGGCTTTGTTGCGAACCAAAGTCAGTTTGCTTGGCTTCAATACGCTCAACACTAAAATCTACACCCCCAATTAATTTTTTGACAGGCGTTTCATAGAATTTGGCTGTGAACATGAAATATTATATTTTTTACAAGAAAATGTTGCTTTAGGCCAAGATTTTTCATCTTAAGGGGTTACAGGAGAAAAAGAGCCCCACAATTTGTTACCTATTTCTGAGACTCTGAGGCTAAATTAAAAAACAAAAAATTACTCAATTTTATAAACCACACCCTCACAGTATTTACCAAGGGGTGTAATGAACATTTTGACACGTGTTTTGCAAAAATAATTCACTGCAGAGGGTGCTAAGTGAAAATTGCAATTTTTACTCAGATATGTCATCTCAGTGTCCAATATGTTGTGCCCATCCAGCATATGCCAGTCCAGCAAGCCCTCTTATGCCACCATAAATCAACACCATGCGCATTTGAGGCCCATTATGGTGATTTACACATCTTCTTCTGACAACTGTAGAGGCTCTGGGATGAAATAATAAATGGAACCCCTGAGATGTGACCCCATTTTGTAAACAATATCCCTCAAGGTATATATTGAGAAGTAGAATGAGCATTTTGACACCACAGAGATTTTGCAGAAATGAATGTGCAGCAGACCATGCAAAGTGAAAATAGCAAATATGGCATTTCTGTGCCCAATATGCTATGCTCAGTGTGTGCCATCTGAGACTAACTCCACATTACTAGAAGAGATAGGCTTGTTCTACTGGGTAGGGAAATACATATTGGCCCAGAAGGGAAAGGGCGTCATATGGCATTTTGAGAATTTGCTGGAATGATTTTTGGGTGCTCATCACATTTGCAGAGCCCCTGATGTGAGCAGCACTTGTACGATAGCTGCCTTATTTTCATTGTTTACCTGCTAGCTGTCACAACTGAAGCAGTGAGCAGATATAATTGCAACTATGGTGTCCTCATTCACTTCCAGGGGACAGATCCGTCCTATACACTTGAATAGGAAGAAGCCATCCCATAGAAGTGAATAGGACGGCTTAGGCATGATTACACCTGATCACCGAGGAGATGCCGATGGAGGTAAACAATGAGGAGAAGGCAGCACTCGGATGAGCATGGCCTTCTTGTCAAACAGCAGATTGGTCAGGAGAATAGGTCATCAATATGAATAAACACCTTTAATTAATAGGTGGGTTCTACTGGGTATTGAAATGGAATAAATGTGGACATAAACTATTTTGGTACTTTGTATGGTTCACAATGGAAACACCAACTTTTAACCATTGCAACACAGATTTTGATAGATTCATTTACAGAGGCCATGCTTGCCCATGGTTACCAGTGCAGCCATTATCTGACAACCATACTTTTTTTTTTTTTTTTTACATTTTCTCCTGTAAGAGCTGTGTGAGGGCTTTTTTATCACTTTTTATTTAGCTTTTTGGGAAGCAGGAGAAAGAAAAGGCAGCAATTATGTCACTGTTTTATGGGTTTTGTAATTGTGATGAACAGTGCAGCAAAAATGACATGTCATCTTTATTCTGCTGGTCAGTATGATTAAAGAGATACAAATTTTATATAGTTATTTTTTACTTTTTACCACTTTTACACAAATCATATTTGATTAAAAAAAAATTCTGTTTTTGTGTTGCCATTTTCTGAGAGATGTATTTTTCTTTTTTTCTGCCGATCGTCTTGTGTAGGGGCCTGCATTTTAGCGGGATGACGATGTGAGTTTTCAATGGTATCATTTTGGGATACATAGCAATTTTTGATTGTTTGCTATTATTATTTTCGGAAGTGTCAAAAATGGTGTCAAAAATGTTTTTATTTTTTATGGCGTCCACCTGAGGGGGTAAATCATGTGATATTTTTATAGAGCTAGTCATTACTGGCGATACCTAATATATCTACTTTTTTATTTTTTTGAAATACACAATAATAGCATTTTTTGGAAAAAAAATCTGTTTTTGTGTTGACATTTTCTGAGAGCCATATTTTAAATTTTTCTGCGAATCGTCATTTTTTGTTGACATTTTCATTAGTAACATTGTGTGGTACACAGTGCATTTTGATCACTTGCTATTATCCTTGTTAAAGGCAATGTGACCAAAAATGGCTATTTTGGAACCGTTCTTTTTTTTTTTTAAGGCGTTTCCCTGAAGAGGAAGATCATGTGATAGTTTTATGGAGTCGTTACAAATGTGGAAATACCTAATATGTATTTTTTTATTTTATTTATTTATTTTATTGGCTCGACGAGGTGAAAGGGTGCTTTTTCACTTGAAACTTTTAATTTTAATTTTTAAATAAAAAACAAAAATTACATTTTTTTCACTTTTTCATATAGGCCCTGTAGCTGGCAGCCCCAAGGCCTGTGTAATGCATCGGGCTGCCATAGAAGCTATTGGGCCCCCACCATCTCAGCATATATATCGCAGTATATAATGGGTTAATCCAGCGGCATCAGAATTTACAGTTATGTAGGAGGATATAGCAGGGGCCCATCTGTCAGTAACAGCTAGGTTGCTGATCAAGCAGGCGCAGTTTTTGCACTTGCTTGATCATGTATAGCACATGTTGGGAAGTCACTTCTCAATGCGCCATACATGTAGGGCACGTGTTAGGAAGGGGTTAAACTTGGTCATATTATAAACCAACCTATGTTAAAGGGGTTTTCAAGACACACACAAAAAAAAAAAACAGCATTCAATCTTACTGCATTATATAAGTCAGATGATAAAGTACTCTAAAGTGCATTTTGATTCCTCCAGTGTAACTGCGATCTGTGTCCCACACACTGTGTTTACATCCCAGTGCAAGACTCAATGCTAGGGAGGCCCGTCCACGTCCCAGCTTGCCATTGGCTGCTATCCCCAAAACTGGATGTTCTCATCGGTGCATGGGGGGAAGCAGCAGTTGTGGTGCAGGAACCCAGAGCGGCGAGCCAGGTAAGTATAGTTATTGTGAGGGGCCTGGGCATATGGGGGGAATTTAATAGTCTTGGATAACTCCATTAAGATTATGGTTATTAATCCATGCCCAATCTGTACACCACCATCTCCTTTCTGTTCCATTAACTGACTGGCATCTCAATCATTTGTTTGTGCCAGTATCTGTTTACTACCATTTGGCTACTGTCATCTATAGGTCAGTTATACCTCTGTATATTTGTTACTTATCAATGTGGATAGAGATATGGCTGCCATTATTTTGAATGGCCTAATGTGTTAATGCAACAAAATACACATTACTGCAATGCAACAAATAGCGTTAAAGTGACCATCCTGGTGCAGCTGGTTTTAAAATACTATTGGCTACATATGTACGTGCTTCATAATATTTTCTTGCACCATCCTGTTGTTATAAGTCCTGGGGATATCTGAGTACCAGGAGATGCCACTAGTATCTGGGAAAGGTCATCAGTATTGAAGAACTCCAGTTCTTGTTTTTTTAAAATATTCAAAATTTTCCTTATGGTAACTTAAAAAGTACTAACTTAAAGGGGTTGTGCAACCAGTACATATTGATGACCGGCCGGTTCGCCGAATTTTTCGAGGAAAATCTGATCCGAAAAAAAAAATTAAAATTACGTTAAAAAAACTGCTATTTCCTGGCTGCTGAGAGCCTTTATAATGGTGTAGAACACTGTGCCTCGCAATAACACGCATAGGGAGTCTGCTTTGGTAGTTAAATAATACTGAGAGTCCGTATGACATGCAGATGACAGGCGTCGCTGTTAGAATCACTGCATACTTCACTTATTTGGGCAGGCACGGGGCCAAAACTGACCAAATAACTCAACTATCAACTCAGACTTACAGGTAGATGTTAGCGTCAAGAGGACTCCTTTTACACCCTCGTCAGCTGATTCCACATAGATGTCTATAGAGCCTGTTCTATTAAACGCTTATACAAGTAGAGCCCCCCTGACAGAGTGGAGAGGGTGTCAGCAGTAAGTTTGTCTTGACGTCACCAATTATTTTGCCCTTCCTCTAAACCATCAGAACAATAACCCACAAAAAACGGATCCTGTCTGTGGAGCATAAGCCTTCACTCGGTCAGCATTTGCTCAACAATTTATCAGTATTGCTAATGCCCAAAAAAAAAAACAGGAGTGGATCTAAAACAGAAATGACACATGAATGGAATATTTGCATGTCTTCTGTGTTTTGTACCCACTCCTGCTTTTGGCTACCAAATCATAAGCCAATTCTGATGGGACCAAACAGGCCTCACAGCTGCTACACAGACAGGATCAGTTGTGCGTCTCATTGTTCCTTCCTTCTGACAGATCAGAAGAAGTGTCAAATAAATGATAATGTCTGCCAAGCCGAAAGCCAAAATAGTGGACCAGTCATGAAGTGGGGAGGGTGGGAACAGCATGAGAAGTCCACAGAAAGGCCCAATGACAGGGTCTGGAGGTGGAAGCAGTATGAGGAGGCCACCATGTGGCACAATGACCGAGTCTGCAGGTGGCAGCAGCATGAGGAGACCACAGCGCAGCACAATGACAGAGTCTGGAGGAGGCAGCAGCATGAGGAGACCATAGAATGGAAGGTGACATAGTCTGGAGATGGCAGTAGCAGCAGCACCATTAGGATACCACAGAGTGGCAAGGTGACAGTGTGGAGATGGCAGCAAAAGCAGGATAACTCAAAGTGGCATTGTGACATAGTTTGGAGATGGCAGAAGCAGCTGCATCAGGAGACCAGAAAGTAACCCGGTAACAGAGTGGGGCGGTGGGTGGCAATACCAGTACTCGCTGACGAAGCTGGGTGAAATAAGGAACATTTGGCATCAGATGTGTGGCATCAGGCGGGTTGCAGCATCAAAGTAGTAGCTGAGGCAGGTAGTCAGAAGAAACCGGTCTCTTGTATTAAAGTGTTGGTGTGGCACCATGGATGATCTATGATGTAACATGCATTGCTGTGTGGAAATCCTGGCTGATCCATGCCTGATTCATCTGGACGAAGGTCAGTCGCTCCACATTTTTGGTGGACAGGCGAGTTCTTCTTGGGGTAACTGTGGCCCCTGCTGCAATAAACACCCGCTCTAATGCCAGACTACTGGCCAGGCAGGACAGCTTTTCCAGAGCAAACTCTGCCAGTTGCGGCCGCAAACCCAGTTTGGCTATCCAGTAGTCCAGAAGATATTCAATGTGGGTTGGCAGGGTGCTGTCCAAGTACGCCACCACCTACTGGTTCAGGTCCTGCTCCGGGACTAGCTGCTGCTTCTGCTGGTGAGTAGTTTCTTCACTATAAGGGTGAAGACAAGTACTCATAAGCGACTGTAGACTCAGGCTGCTGCTGATGGAGCTGGTACTGCTCCTGCCCTCCCACCCCTCCCCAGCAGCCATGGCAGTGGAACGTGAATGCAGAGGGCCCCCCGGTCAGACTTGTGAGAGGATGGACGATGGAGCAGATAGGCAACAGTTAGCTGTCAGCTACATAGGATATCTCGATAGTAGTTCAGTTTGTCCTCGATCTCAGCGGGTGTAAAAAAAAGGCCACCATTCTGGACCAGAAGCAAGGGTTCCACAAGGTGGAGAGCCAGAATTTATCCCTCTGCCGAATGGTGACAATTCGGCTGTCACTATGCAAGCAAGTGAGCATGCATCAGGCAATTTGTGCAAGTGACTCAGAGGGACTCACTGCCTCCATCTCCACTGCATACTGTCACGGTGTGTCCAGGTCCTCTGTCTCTTTTTCCTCATTGCCCTGTAGCTCATCTGGCTGCTCGTGATCCTCCTGAGTCCTTTCAGCCGAGTTTAAAAACCACCCATTTGGCTACACATTGCCTGTTCTCCAATGTCCTCCTCCCCCTCCTTCTTCCATTTCAGCCCCCACAGTGCTCATGTGGCCATGAGATCGAGGAGCCATGTCTCCTGTCCCCTGACCAGCCATTGTTACCACTATCTGTTTCAGGACATGAAGCAGTGGAATGATGTCGATCATACCATAGTCCTGGCGACTGACAAATAACATGGCGTCTTCAAAGGGCCTGAGCAAATGGCAGGTGTCACACATGAGCTGCCACTGGCTGACACCAAAGTTACACAGGGGATTACTCCTATCCACTTGCATCATCAAGAAATAGTTCATGGCCTTTCTCTGTTTGTATAGTCGGTCCAACTTATGGAGGGTGGAATTTCAACGGGTGTAAATGTAGCATATCAGCCTATGTTGGGGGATGCCATTCTGCCGCTGCAGCTCAAGGAGGGTGTGCTTTGCCGTGTATGAGTGGTTGCTATGAGTGCATGCACAATTTCCTGACAATTTTTATGATGTCTTGCAGATGGGTGGAACACTTCAGTAACCGCTTGACAACCAGATTCAACACTTGTGCCATGCAGGGCGCATGGATCAGCCTTCCTTGACTCCGTGCCGATACCATGTTCTTCCCGTTGCCGGTAAGCATGGTTCCGAATTTCAGTTGTCGCGGAGAAAGCCAGGATTCAATTTCTTGATGCATCACACGGAGCAGTTCCTCCCCTGTGTGACTCTATTTGCCAAGGCAAAACAGGTGCAGAACAGCGTGACACTGCCAAGCCCTGCGCATGTGGTATGCTGGAGGGGCACTGTGACTTGTCCCTGCAGTGGAGGCTGAGGACATGGTGGAGGATGAGGAGGCAAAGACGGACATTTTTGCAGGACCAAAGGCATGAAAACGTGGCGGTGGAAGCGGCGTGACCTGTCCAAGTCGATGGTGTGGCTGTGCTGGAACCACATTAACCCAGTGGGCCGTAAAAGACATGTATTGTCCCTGACCATAGTTATAGCTCTACACGTCGGTGCTGCCATGCACAGACATCAACAGGCTGAAGGACTGGCCCACCTTCTGTTCTACATGTGTGTACAGGGCTGGTACTGCCTGTTTCGCAAAGAAATGACAGCTTGGGACAGACAGCTCCATTCCGCTGAGGTGGTGGAGCCTTGATTGGCTGAAACTGGGTGCCTGCCACTGGCTGATGTAGCAGTAGCTACAGCAGGCTGGACCACCACATCAGAGCCCTGATTTTCCCTACAATACTACTCACTGGCTGACTGCTACTACCGCTGCTTCTGTGAACCCTTGCACTACTCCTTTCCGGGCAGGTAGGCTTCTGCAAAGCGGGTGGTCTACCCCATGCCAGTTTGGCTCCTGACCTCCCACTGCTTTCACCCTGCTGACTCCCGGCCACACTAGCGACTTGCTGGCTTAGCCGCTGCCTGACAGGCAAGCTGCCACCATCTTCTCCTGATAATGACAAAACCCCTACTTTACCCGGCTCCCAAGTGTGATCGGCTTCATCATCATTGAGTAGCGTCTGCACATCACTCGTCCTCTTCAACGGCCTCTGGGTCAGGAGCCTGACCATTCGTAACACAAGCTCCCCTGCCACTCTCCTTATCACTACTTGCCCACCTAGCGGAGGAGTTGGCAGATGTCTCCTCTACATCTTGGCTGGGCAGTAGCTGCTGACTGTCCTCTAGTAGCTGTTCCTCACTGAAAAGTGAAACTGAGCCCACTGGATGTAGTACTTCTGGCGATGAGAGAACAGAAAAGGCAAGAGGCAGGTTGAGGACAGGTGAGGGAACAGGGCCTGCTCCCAGGCCATGCCAACTACGGGTTGTGTCTGACGAACCCACAGACTGTTGGCTGGTGGTGTCTGATGTCACTTGGGATGACTGAGTTAACCATTTAAGGGTTGCTAGTCAAGACACGAATGGTAGATGATACCGGGAGCTCAGGCCTCTCACTGCGACTACTGCTCCATGACCCCTATGCTGCGACCTCTGCTTTCTCCAGAAACATTCAGTCCTCTGCCACTCTGAGCATGGCCTGGAACTTTTCTGCCTGACATACTTACAGCTGAACTAAACAAATTAAACGGAAATTAAAACTCCTCTAAAAGCGACAAATATATTTTTCTTTTTGGACTGAAATAGGCCACTAAACGCTTTCACCACAAATAACTTCAGAAATGCACTGAGAATATATTTTACTTGTTGTTATAAAATATGCCCCTATATGCTTTCACCAGAAAAAAGTGCAACAGTGAGTGCATATATATTTTTCTTTTTTTAATAAAATACGCCTCTCTACACTTTCACCAGAAATAACTGCAGAAGTGACCTGAGAATATATATTTCTTGTTGGACTGAAATAGGCCATGATACGCTTACACTAGAAATAACTGAAACAGTGCAGTGTGTATATATTTTTCTTTTTTTACTGAAATATACCCCTATACACTTTCAACAGAATCAATTGCAACAGTGCAGTGCATATATATTTTTCTTTTTTTACTGAAATATGCCCCTATATGCTTTCAACAGAAATAACTGTAGAAGTCACCTGAGAATATAAATTTCTTGTCGGACTCAAATAGGCCACTACACGCTTTCACCAGAAATAACTTCAGAAGTGACCTGAGAATATATATTTCTTGTTGGACTGAAATCAGTCATGATATGCTTACACCAGAAATAACTGCAACAGTGCAGTGCGTATATATTTTTCTTTTTTTACTGAAATACGCCCATATGCTTTCAACAGAAATAGCTGCAGAAGTGACCTGAGAATATATATTTCTTGTTGGACTTAAATAGGCCACTATATGCTTTCACCAGAAATAACTGCAACAGTGCAGTGCATATATATTTTTCTTGTAGTACTAAAATACTCCCCTATACGCTTTCAACAGAAATAACTGCAGAAGTGAACTGAGAATATATTTTTCTTGTAAATTGTTGTTTTATTGAAACAAATAAAATATATGCAATACAGAGTAATAACAATATAAAGTGAAATAAATCACCATTACATTTGTATAAATGTGAAAGTCATTCTAGAATAACAAAATCTAATACAGTATAGATTCCTAATGCTACAAGTATAGGCGATCGTTAATGAAAAGAGCATGTCCAACGAATATCAGCAAACGATAAATGCTTCAAATGTACATAGCAAACATGGCATAAGATAATTACGTAAATAAAGTTAACAGAGCCGCCTAAAGGCAGTAAAAGACTCGTGTAATGGTGAGGGAAAAGGGGAGGGGGGAGGGAGGAGATAAGAGGGAGTAAACAGGGGAAAACAATAATAATCATCACATGTTTTATCAAGAAGCCTGGAAAGGAAAAAAGTTAAGAATCAAATATTGTCATTCGAAGTGAGTAGAGAATATATTTTTCTTGTAGCACTGAATAAGGTACTAAGATATAAGCATCTAAAGGCTTTTCAACATAACACTTGCAACCCAATAACAAAAATCTGGAATGACAGAGCTGTCTAATGACTATTTGGATCCCCAAATAATCTTTCCCTGCACTTGTAAATCACTTTCCTATCAATGTTTCTAGCGCCTTCTGACGTCTCTCCCTGCACAAAGATGCTGTGAAATGATTCCTCCCTATCCTTTCCCTGCACTTATAAACCCTTGTAATATAATTACCAGATTATTTATGCTACATCGTGAACAATGTAAAAATGATGGCTGCATTGCTCTTTTCTTGAACCTCCATAAAATGGGTACTAATTTCTATATAACATGAACAGTGCCAATAAAAACTAGTTAAAAAAAAAAAAAAAACTCTTAAAATACCAGTAGAAGAAAAATAACGTCATGGCCCTCAAAATGGCAAGCAAAAGTTTTCGTTTTTATTTTTTACTGTGGAAATGTAGTAAAACAAAAAATGATACATTTTGTATTTCTATCTCAAGAACCAGCAAAATAAATTTAAGATGGTGTTTGCACTCTGCACGGCAAAAAAGTAGAGCAAAAAAATAAAATAAAACATAATTACTGTGTTTTCTCTATACTCCCCACAAAAAAAGCCTAATTTATTGTTTTATATTACATAACATCTATATCATAATTCAAGCATTCTTGTGTTTGCTGAAATCACAAATTCTATCTGTATTAAAATATGTAACTTTGTAGGCTTTGCTGAAACGTGCTTTGTTCTTGTTCACACAAAAAAGATAATCACGTTTTACATTATTCACTTTTATTAGTCATTTAAATCTTATTTGGATTCCTTCAACTTGGAGCTCAGGAAATCAGCATATTCTTGATTTAATCTTAAAACACCTTAACAGGTAAATTATGTAAATGTCATGCAACCGAAGGAAAATCTATTTATAGAAGGGTTAAACAGCACATTCACGGAGTGTTAATGTACATAAGTCCCTTTCAATTTTTGCCTTCTGGGAAATGTGGTTGATGTCTTAAAAAGATCAACAACCCTGTCTTTTTTAGAGGGCAGAACATTCCTCTTGAAGTATCTTCATCGCTGCATATTTGGCTACTTTCACACTCGCGTTTGGTGCTGAGCCGTCATGGATGTGCACAAACGCATCTGTTCAGATAATACAACCGCATGCATTGTGCCATATTGTGTCAGTGAAAACGGATCTATCCCCAATGACTTACATTACATGTCAGGAAGGATACGTTTGGCTCAGTTTCCTCATACAGACAGCAAAACGCGGCAAGCAGCGTTTTGGTGTGCACCTCCAAAACAGAATGGAGGCGGAATGGATCCAAACTGATGCATTCTGAGCGGATCCTTATCCATTCAGAATGCAGTAAGGGCAAAACTGATCTGTTTTGGACCCCTTGTGAGATCCCTGAATGCATCTCGCAAACGGAAACCAAAAACGCCAGTGTGAAAGTAGCCTTTTACAGTATCGGTATCACTGCATGTTGTAGATAGGTGGTTATAAAGCTTGAGGCTCAATTTATTAATTCAAAACTGAATATATAAGGTGTGAGGATATAATGATTCTTTAACTAACCTCTTTATATGATATGAGACAGTGTGTGTGTGTATATATATATATATATATATATATATACATAAATAAATAAGCTAAAACTTCATTGGCTGTTCTCAGTTCCTGTGTATATGTTGAGTATGTACTAAACTTTAACTGCTACAATTTAGAGAATTCTTCACAGTATGTGGCTTAAAGCGAACCTGTCACCTGCTTTTTACCTCTTAAGCTGTTAACTGTACCTTATAGATCTTTGTAACCTTGTTTCCAAACAGGTGTTGTTCGTTTTTCTGGGGTTTATATTACTGAAAAAATCACTTTATAATCTGCTCTGCTGCGTCTGAAGTCACCAGACAAGTCAAGGAGGCAGACCCTCCTTGACTGCTGGATGCGACTCCCCGCCCTAACCCCGCCTCTCATCCCTATGTTTGACACTAGCTCTTCTGCCCGGGACCGCGCTGGTCTCGGCGCGCATGCGCCGTCTGCCTTCATAGCAGCGCGATCCCGAGCCTCGCACTCAGTGAAGCGCGATCCCTTGCTAGATCGCGCTTGCGCACTTCTCTCCTCTCTAGCCGGGCCGCTGGTGAAATGCAGATCACTCAGCGTGAGGCTCGGTATCTTGCTGCTATGAAGGCAGACGGCGCATGCGCCGCGAGACCAGCGCGGTCCCGGGCAGAAGAGCTAGTGTCAATCATAGGGATGAGAGGCGGGGTTAGGGCGGGGGAGTCGCATCCAGCAGTCAAGGAGGGTCTGCCTCCTTGACTTGTCTGGTGACTTCAGACGCAGCAGAGCAGATTATAAAGTGATTTTTTCAGTAATATAAACCCCAGAAAAACGAACAACACCTGTTTGGAAACAAGGTTACAAAGATCTATAAGGTACAGTTAACAGCTTAAGAGGTAAAAAGCAGGTGACAGGTTCGCTTTAAGCCCTGTGCACGGAAGCTTTAGGCATAAGCCATAACTACATGTGCCATCATGTGGTGACACACTATATCTGTAGTACCTTCATAATATTTCATCCAGTGGAACATGGAAAAATCAATTTCCTGTGAGTTTAATGCATAATCCAACAACATAATAGCTTCTTCATGTTCCTGTACAAAATTGGAGGCATACAGACATGTTTGTGGCCTATTATGGCACTATACACTTTATTGTACGTTAGAAGCTATAATAAACTTGTGTGCAAGAGATCTTAACCCCTTACCGACTGCCTTACAGCTATATATGACAGTAGTCAGGACTTAAAAGATGGCGTCCGCTCTTCATCGGAGCGAGCGTCTCAGGCGCAGGGGTGCCTGCCGTTTCATACTGAAACCTGTTTCATGTCCACGATGAAAAAGTCATACATGAACCCAAAATAGTATCACTGAAAAGCACAGATCACTTTGAAAAAAAAAAAAAAATTAGTCTTCACATGGCTCCATGTACATAAATACCAAAAAGGTTTTAAGGGTCAGAATATAGAGACTAAAAGAAAGTTTTTAATTTTTTTTTCAGTAAAGAAACCCGATAAAAATATACATATGTGGTATTGCCGGATTCATACTGACCTGTAGAATGAAAGTTACTGGTCAGTTTTATGATATAGGGAATTCCTTAAAAGCAAAACCAACAAAAAAATCCTGCTAAATTGTCCTGTGTAAAGGGACCTTAAGGGCTCATGCACATGGCCATTTCTCGGGCGTTCCATGCTTTGGGGACTGCAATTTGCAGTCCCCAATGCACGGGTAACATCTGTGTGGATTCCGCTGATGAATCCAGACCCATTCAACTTGAATGGGTCTGTGATGCATCCGCCCCTCGATAAAATAGAACATGTTCCATATAGGGTTCCGTGCCTCCATTCCGCACCTTCTGGATTTGCGGACCTATTCAAGTGAATGGGTCCACATCCGATATGCAGAGAGTACTGGACCGGTGTAGACTCACCATTTGTGGGCTGCAATAAAGGCACGGCAGGTAACGGCCATGTGCATGAGCCCTAAGACCGCACAGATGAATCATGATAATAAACAATTGAATAATTGAGGACTAGTCAGTACAGAGCTTGGTATTTATGGAATTAACAATAATATGTCAAAAACGTAAACAATCAAATAGACAACTGTTGGACTATTAAATTATATGTCTTCTGTATTAAATAAATCATAACTCTTGCCCTAGTACCAAAAATATTGCACCAAGAGTAATTTATTTAAGAAAGTTGATAATATTTTTGTTTTAAAATGGAGGAAATCTTCTTGCAATAAAAAAAATATGAAATCCCTAACACATGAGCTCACATTTACTAATGTTAGAGCACTTACATTTTGTAGTAACACCAGAATGTGGAACCATTTAGTGCATCTAAGTTTAGAGAAATAATCAGCACATAGCCTGACATGTCTTACCATGTCTTTCACATGAAGAGGGTGTTTTCTATTGTTTGACATTTTAAGCCAAAATTCCACCACAATTCTAGTGTAAATTCCTGTCTCAAGCCAACCAATATTTGGTATACATTTTAGGCTACTTTCAGATCTGTGGCATGGAATCTGGAAGGCTGTTCCAGCAAATAATAGCCTTCCAGAATTTTCTGGATCCAGCACTGCCAGACCCAGACTATAATGGGGTCCAGCGGCGATCCAGCCACAATGTGGAAAAAATACCAAGAATTGGGCTGCGCGTTGCGCTTTGTGTCCGTCAGGCTCCCGTCATTTTTTGCTGGAACTGGTGGCCGGATCACAGTGCCGCAGATAGGAAAGTAGTCTTACATAAAAGTGTCAGCATAGTTATCCTCCAGCATGAATTACTGTGATATATTTGGTGTATACACAGCCTGCCTAAGTTTTTACCATCTATAGGATTAGTAAATATGCCCCATGGTGTTTAAAATAGTGATCATCACATGTCACAATCCCATTTTCCATTTTTTCTAGCCACATATAAGAATGACTGAATTACTGAATGATTAGCCATCACTTTGTGGTGCACCAGGCTCCACTCATAGTATTCGTAATGTTGGTTATGCATAACAATTATTGAAGAACCTGCTCTTGTGTTCCTCCCAGAGCTACTGATGATACCATCTGTCACTGATACAAAAGCATATGAGCTTATATAAACATCACACTAAATAAAAAATATACTGCAGTAAACATTACCCTAGTGTTTATTACTTGCTCTTTTGTACTTCTAAAAATCCTGGAAATACAGATGCAAAGTCTGTAGTTTTAAGGCCAATTCAAAGCCATAGTATACCATTTGAATTTACTTCGATTTATTAACCACAACCAACTATTTAGGCCCTGTTTACAGTAAGGACACTGTCCAGCTTTAAGAGCGGACTTCTCCCCTAAATATGGAAATATGGACAGAAGACAATGTAATTCAGCTGGAGATGCAGATTTTTTTTTAATGCCCAATTCATACATTGTTGAATGATTAAATGAATGGTACGTCACGGTCCTATTAGACTGCCAGATTCCATCCAATTATCAGGAATACAAATGTTCATTCCCGATAATTGGCACATACTGTATAGTAGAGCAGCTGATCAGCTGATGAATGCATAAATGCTCGTTCACTGGCTAATTTGCATCTTTCATCAGGCTTAAAGATGCACAATAATCAGTAGCACATCTCCCTGTGTAATCAGGGAGGAGGACCGACTGCAGTATCAATCATTGCAACAGTCGGTGCACACTAGCATCAATAGATGTTTATCATCCATCAGCGCTCACCCTGCCCGGAGATTGGGCCTTGTAATACCACCCTTAGACTGTTATTTGTATAAAGAGCTGGGATAATATTTTAACTATGTAAAGTGTGGTGATGCTGCCGTAGTTGAAATTATTGTTTACATTTATGTGTGGAAATTTGACTCCATATTGTGTGTGCCATAAGAATATTGCTTTACTGTATTACAGATAATTTTTTACTCACTTTTGATGCACTGTTATTTGGAATAATATATTTAGACATCAGACAGTAGTAGTAACAGCAGTAGTAGTAGTAGTGGTAGTAGTAGTAGTAGTAGTAATAGTAATATGGTGGTGGTAGTAGTAGTAGTATGACTGACACTTGCACATTTTCATATTTGTTGTAGTGGTATAATTTTGTTGTCTTTTTGTTTGAATGTTGGGTTAGGTGTTTTTTTTTTGTGATTGTTTTATTTTTATAAATAGTTTATCTTGGTTTTGGGATATTTCTCTTGTTTTGAATATTTTTGTTTTTTATTTTGGGCTATGCAAAACTACTTGGGAAAACAGAAACAGAACCTTGTTTCTGGTTTTATGTTTAGATAATGTATCTACTTTACCGATACCTGACATTTGTCGAGTACTTGTACTCGTGCAAATGTCCCCGATACCGCTGCCGATAACGGAAGGCAGTGCACGGCAGCGTGTCCCAGCTGATTGGCATGGGGGCGGGACCTCTGTGTGGTGGGCGGTTCCATTCTGTGCCCTGTGATTCACATTCCCGGCACCCGACCTCTGAAAGGCTGCGATCTGCGCAATTAACCCCTCAGGTTGAGGGGTTAATTGCGTGGATCGCAGTCCTTTCAGAGGCCGGGTGCCGGGAATGTTTCAATTTGCATTGGTGGCGCAGTGCGCCCTCAACCCCACCTCCCTCCCCAGTATAAATCATTGGTGGCAGTGCGTCCTCCCTGTCCCCCCCCCCCATCATAGGTGGTGCAGTGGCAGTGATCGGAGTCCCAGCAGTGTAATGCTGGGGCTCCGATCAGTTACCATGGCAGCCAGGATCGGTTACCATGGCAGCCAGAACACTACTGAAGTCCTGGCTGCCATGGTCAGTTAGTGAGCAGCATTATACTCATGTGCACCGTGGCTGCCAGGCTCTCCTTCTGTCTGTGCGGCGCATTGCTAATGCTAAAAGCAATGCGCCGCACAGGCAGAAGAAGGAGAGCGGGTGGCCACGCCGAAGGAGAGCGGGTGGCCATGGCAGCCAGGACTTCAGTAGCGTCCTGGCTGCCATGGTAACTGATCGGAGCCCCAGCATTACACTTCTGGGACTCCAATCACTGCCACGGCACCACCAATGATGGGGGGACGGGGAGGGAGCACTGCCACCAATGGGGAGGTGGGATTGAGGCTGGGGGAGCTGATGAGAGGCTGGGAGGCTGCTGAGAGGAAAAGGCTGGGGGGCTAATGAGAGGCTGGGGGTGCTAATGAGAGGCTGGGGGGCTAATGAGAGGAATGGGCTGGGGGGCTGATGAGAGGCAGAGGCTGGGGGTTGATGAGAGGCTGGGGGGCTGATGAGTGGCTGGAGGGCTGATGAGAGGCAGAGGCTGGGGCTGATGAGAGGCTGGGGGGCTGATGAGTGGCAGAGGCTGGGGGCTAATGAGAGGCTGGGGGCTGATGAGATGAAGAGGTTGGGGGCTGATGAGAGGCTGGGGCATGATGAGATGCTGGGGGCTGATAAGAGGAAGAGGCTGGGGGCTAATGAGAGGCTGGGGTTCTGATGAGAGGCTGGGGGGATAATGAGAGGCTGGGGGGATAATGAGAGGCTGGGGTTCTGATGAGAGGCTGGAGGGATAATGAGAGGATGGGGGATAATGAGAGGAAGAGGCTGGGGGGCTGATGAGAGGCTGGGGGCTAATGAGAGGAAGAGGCTGGGGGGCTGATGAGAGGTGGGGGGGCTTCTGAGAGGAAGAGACTGGGGGGGCTGAGAGGCAGGGGGGCTGCTGAGAGGAAGAGGCTGGGGGCAAATTAGAGGCTGGGGGGGCTTATGAGAGGAAGAGGCTTGGAGATGATGAGAGGCTGGGGGCTAATGAGAGGAAGAGGCTGGGGGCTGCTGAGAGGCTGGGGGCTTTTTTTGGACTTTTGATTGGTCAGTGGTCACAAAATAAATGTGTTATTTATTTTATTGTTTAAATTGGTATCGGTAATTGGTAACGGCGAGTACTTAAATAAAAGTATCAGTAGTCGTACTCGGTCTTAAAAAAATGCTATCAGGGCATCCTTAATATATATAGTATTTAAAATAAAGGTACTGGTTAATTGTTAATTAAATGTATTAACCAATTCAAGACTGGGTCATTAACTGTAACTGGGGCAGAAATGCTATCCTCAGTTACAGGGGAACACAGCCTAAATAGAGGTTGTGCGAGCAGCTTGTGCAAATGCCTGGCCTGCAGCAGTAACACGACAGCTGAGAATGGAGCAGGAAGAGGCATTGCCACGTCCTGATCTCTATACATGGTACTTGTTGATTGTTATGCATAGAGCGATGGGGAAGGCAGGTATGGTTTTTCTCTGAGTCCTGCTCTCCACTCCCACAACTTTACAATTAATGTGCATACTGTCACCAGAACATTGATATGTGAAGGTGGAATTAATATATATATATATATATACACACACTGTATATATATAGAAAAAGAAGTAGCAGCACACTATTGTTCAAATGGGTACAAAATCAGGCCAATGCGAACCGGCACCAGGTCCACAGTATTACAAAAATAGAAAAAAAGCCAGCAGCACTCCGGTATATTCCAAAAAGTGACAAAGGTTTATTCACCCAGTGTCCAAATAGTGACGTTTCAACCACTTTTTGCGGTCTTTCTCAAGCTATGTGTTCATACAATGATATATAAAGGTGAGCAATTCATTACAATAATTGATCCAATTAAACATAAAAACATCATAATTTATCTGTGAAAAGATACATATATCATATAATGTCAATCAATTTATATTGAGAACAACATCTATCACAAATTAAGTGTTAGTGCCTTGTGAAAACTACCGTACGTATTAAAAAGTGCATGATCCAGTATAATTATTACTTTATTTATTATTTGTTTTTGCGATCTGTATATTGTGACTTTGGTCACATGTTTTTGTGAAGAAGGTAACTAGTGTTTAGACATGCGTAGAGACATCAGTAGTGAATTCTGGCCATCTTTGATTAGGTTACTCCAGCGCTGTAGTTCATTGTGAGTTGCGCGTTTGTTATCATGAGAAGAAGCACGATCTCACGCATGCGCCTGAACGAAAGGAGGATGACACTGGGAGTCTTAGATCAGACCCACCTCCATGAGCCTCAGATTAGACTACCATCAACCTCAGATCAGATCTCCATTAGCCTCAGATTGGACACCCATTAGTCTCACATCAGACTTCCATCAGCTTCAAATTGGACCCCCAACTGTCTCAGATCAGATGCTTATTAAACCTCAAACTAGACTTTTTTATTTTTTTTATATCTTTCCTCATTAAATATTTTCTAACAAAAGATCCACAGCAGACTGTGAATAATTAATTGCAAACTTTCTACATATATATTCTGGAAAAAAGAGGCATCGTGGTGCTTATGCAGTTGACCCTGAGGAGAGGCAGGATGGTGGGAGTGTTAATGGCAATGATGGAAGAGTAATACTCACAGTTCTTGGTGGCTACCTGTCAAAGGCTGCGCAATGATTAGAGGGTGCACTCTTTCTTCCCTCAGGGCACACCCTGTTGCTGGGGCTCCTGCTTGGTGGTAGTTTGGGTTTCCTTGATGGTAAACAGTTCAGCTGGGTGTAGGGTAGCAGTACGGATGCTGGGTCAGCGGATGGATGTTGGAGTCACATCCGTTGTTTGCAATAAATAAAATCTCTCTTTACTGATAATATGATTAGTAATATTGCATATAGCAGCAAAGGCATAGTTCCAAAGTAACTCACAGAGGATACTTTTCCCAATATTTATTTATTGACAACAAATATAATAGTAGTTGTAGTACTTGCCGTCTATCCTTCTAAGGACACTTTACAGTCTCTCCAAATAACCCCAACCATGCAAATTTGTACTTCTGTACTCTGTACTGTCTGCAGTTCTAGTCTGAAGGGTGCAGATTCTAAATCCAGATGGCCAGTCCATTTCAAAGTGTAATATGTACTGAAGGAAAAAAATCATTTTCAAAGCAGCAACGTATCAATGCCATAAATGAGTTGATTACCTTGTTGTCAAAATCCTGCACAACCTGGAAGGTTCCAGACATTCTATAGACCTGGTTCTGGACATTCTGATCCCTTTTCTTTCAGGGGTACACTGGCAATAAAGAAGTTTTTTTCTTGCAGCTGTAGTCTTCATGACAGAGGTTCTTTAGATCTGGTCCTGGTCTGCATGAGCTCTCATATACACGACTTTCTTGTAGCTTTGTTGAGACTAGACTCACCAACTAACGAAGGACTCATTCAGACAACTGTATATGTTTTACGGTCCGCAAATTGCGGATCCGCAAAACATGGATACTGGCCGTGTACATTCCGCATTTTGCAGAATAGAATAGCCAGCCCTATGATAGAAATGCCTATTCTTGTCTTTTTTGCGGGGCCACAGAACGTAAGTACAGATGCAAAATTGCGGAATGGATGTGGACACTAATATACAGTCATCTATATGAGTTCAGCAACCATAATCCATATATTGAAACATTTGTTATGGAAAGGGGACATAATAAAAATATTTATAAATCATACGTACTACCGAATGCAAGCAATGTGATTGTGGCTACTAGAGTTAAACTTTTTTTGTGCAAACACCATTGCAGGCTTTCAAGCCCTAAGTAATTTCTTCCTAGTGGCAATTCAGACTACAATATCCAGTCTATTGACCCATTTTCATATTGTTGGCACTGCTTATTCACCCTTGACGGAGAATGTATATTATTCTCCCAGGTGCCATTATGTGAAATTCGCTGGAGGCATGACATGGTAATTTGGCTCGTCTTATATCTCTTTGCAAGTTGAAAAGAGACCTGTACAGGTGAACCAACTTCTACTAAATATAGCTGTTGTGCCTTCTTCTTTTCCCACTTAGTCCTCTGATTAACATATACTCTTTGTTAAAGGTTTGATTCTTGTCTGCATTGGAAGAGTGGAGAAGTTTATGCACCCTCCCTAACTGCTTTTGCACGGTCTCCAAATAGTCTGTCATGTCTCCAAATTTGGCCTGAAGTTGTTGAGGGAAGTATAACCCTGTCTTGGGTGGCCCTCCAAATAACACTTTATAAGGGCTAAGACCTGTTTCCCTATTTGGAGTCACTCTTACACTATACAGGGCAATTGGGAGGCATTCAGTTGATGGTTTATGGATTTCCTCCTTCATCTTTTGAATCTTCCATTTCAGGGTGCCGTTTAATCTTTTTATTCTGCCGCTGCTTTGGGGGTGATAAGGGACATGAAATGCCTGCTCTATTCCTAAAGATGACATAATTTCTTTAATTATTTCTCCAGTGAAATGGGTTCCCCTGACGCTTTCTATGGTCTCTGGTACACCAAATCTGCAAACCATTTCACTAATCAGCTTTATTGCTGAGTTTTTAGCTGTGGGAGTTGACACCGGACAGGCCTCTGGCCATCCTGAAAACAAACCAGCACATACACATACACACTTACCCTTGGCAGCTGTATGTAGTGGATCTACAGTGCCCTAGGGAGACAGGTATTACCATTTCTCATCAATAGGCCATTGACTGGTTCTGCTCCTTTGAGTTGCCAGGCCATCTTTTCCTCCTTGCTGGCTTGGTTCTGCATCTGTATAAGCACTTTCTGATCCACCACCACTGTCTCTGGCAGTTGAGCAACCACACCAGTGAGACCAAGTGTCAAAAGGGCTGCTTGCTTTGTGGCCTTATCCGCTCTGCGGTTTCCCACAGCCTCTGGAGTAGCTTCCTTTGTATGTGCCTGCACTTTCAGGACTGCTACCATTTGTGGCTTGGTCAGATCCTCCTCCACAGCCTCCTTCTTTATTGGTGTACCTGCAATCATGAGGTTCTGGTTCTCCATCACTCTCTCTCTCTCTCTCTCTTTCTGAATCATGCGGAAGCAGTGTAGCAGGATTCAGCACTGTGCACCTCTGAATAGTTAGTGAAGGAGGGGTTAACATGGCTGCCTCTTACTTTGTCAGTCTGGAAGCCGACATTTGTTTGGGCATTTTGTAGGATGGCATGCACACAATGTGGAACATGGAGGGTAAGTGGAGAGTCAAGTGTTATCTCATTGGCTTTATCCAGAAGTAGAACAGCTGCTGTTACTGCGTGCACACATGTTGGGGCTTCCCTAGCAATGGGGCCTAGTTTCAAGGAATAATAAGTGAGGGGTCTATGTTTTCCCCCATTTTTTTGTGTTAAGACCCCTTGAGCATGTCTACCAATTTATTGGCAAAACAATGAAAAAGGGATATTGTAGTTGGGTAGGCCCAAAGCTGGGGAGGATATGATCGGCACTTTAAGTTGATGAAAGGCATTTAGAGCTTCTTTTGAAACCATGTATGGTTCTGGTGTGAGAGTATCATAGAAAGGCTGTAGCAGTGAATATGCAGCAGGAATCCATTCCCTACAATACTCTACCATCCCTAGGAATTGCCTCATCTGCCCAGCGGTGTGTGGCAAAGGTGCATCCCTGATAGCTCTTTAAAGATTAAGGTGTTTTGTCCCAGATGAAATTCAATGACCTAGGAAGGTGACAGTAGGCTATCAAAATTGCAATTTTTCTTTGGATGCTTTACATCCATTGGCAGCTAAAAACTGTAATAGCCTGACTGTTTCTATGATGCATGTATCTTTGTCAGAACATTCCAGTAATAGATCGCGAACATATTGTAGGAGCTGTGTGTTATCATATTTTGGCTACCATCCCTGTAATACTGAAGCCAGAGCTGTGCTATACAGGGTGGGACTGTTGACTGCGCCATGTGCAAGGACTTGCCAGCAGTATTGTTGTCCAGCATGGGTGAAGTCAAAGAGAGCTTGGCAGCACTCAGCTAATGGTACAGAGGATAAAGCATTTGCCAAATCAACTACTATAAAACAGGTAGTGGTAGAGTGCACTTGTTGTGATAGTAGAGTGTGTGGATTGGGTACTATAGGTGTCTGCACCACTGTGCATTGAAAGCCCTCAGGTCATGTACTAACCTACATTCTGTGGGTGCACCCATTTGGGTCTTCTTAGCAACTGGATACAGGGGAGTGTTATATGGTGATGTACATTTTCTAATAGCCCCTGCCTCTAGGAGGGGGCTGAACTGTCAAGAGATTGCCATCACCTGGGCTGCGCTCAGGGGATATTGATGCCTGTGGTTTGATTTAACATCCACTACAGCAGGTAGGACCGGCGTCCCAAAGTCTGTTTTACTCTTTGCCCAGAAAGAGTCCCGTATCTGCCGTAGTATTTCATTTGGAAAGGGCAGTGTGTAAGCTATGGTATCTACTGATAGTAAAAATGTATGCCACATACTCCCTAACTGTTGATCAGAGAGAAAGGTAGTCACACGCATGTCATTGAGCGTATATTCTATAGTGATTAGCATGCCCTGCAGTAAATCAGCTACTAAAGGATTAACCGGACAAGTGTCTGACAACAGAGATCTAGTGACAATTTCCTGAGTGTCATGCTAGCGTACATGGACAGGGTGAAAGAGCTTGATCGTGACAGGTATTTCTGATAGTGCACTGTACATATCAGAAGGTACAGACGCTGACAGTAACACTCATTTGGCTGCCCCAAGATCTACAATGCAGTCTAAAGGTGAACATCCCTGTATCTCAAGCTTTACTGTTTTACAAGGGCTTGCGCTTGAGCCATTTTTAGTGTAGCAGGGATATACCGGGTTGTTGATTCCCTGTAATGACTTTTGATCCTCTAGGGGGAGAAAAATGTCCCTTTTCCTGACAATTGTAACATATGGAATGGCTAGGATCTATACGTGTGCGTCTCCAGATAGGGCGGCCTCCCCTCCTTCTGCCAGATTGGCCTCTATTGACCTGCACACCATAAACAAGTCCTCCCATTTCATATGTCTGCACTCAGGGCGTGCCTTTATCAAGTCCTCTCTCAAGGGCTTCTGGAGACCTTTATAAGAACCTCTAGAAGCATTTTCTCATCATTATGAGCCATGATCTATAAATGCAGTCCACAGTCTGGTCTGCCCACCTCTTCAAACCTTGCATATAGTCATGTCCAGATTGTTCACTCCTTTCATCACCTAACAACCCTGTCCCTTGTCTCTGTGTGTATAAACTTGAGGACTTTCCCCCCTGCTGCCTGTACCAACCCTTTCATATCCAATAAGTGTTTTGAATCATATCCATATCCTATAGAATCCAACTGAATCCTTATTATAATTTGGGAAGTCCTTCAACATATTGATCTGGTCACTGGGTGTGTATCGTAGGTCCAAATAGTGTGTTGCCCCTGGATACCATTTGCTACTGGGCCTGATATAATTTGTATCTGAGTCACTACAGGATAGAGTCCAGAGTCCTGCTGTCTGAGAAGGTCCTGGTCTGAGGAACTGACAGGAGACACAGTATTTTAAAGTCAAAGGGTTTTGTTGTCCACAATTGGGGCTCTTCCACTCCTGTGTGTCAGTCTTATCAGGCTTGTTAGTCACTGGGTAGGGAAGTGGGGCTGAGGCTTCAGTCTGTTTAAGGCTGCCTATGCCGTCCATAAAACAAGTACAGTATAGCATACATCCTTGCTCAACATCTCTATATTCTCCTTGCTCCACTTCCTTAGCCACACTGAACCAACATTTTGCTCTGTGAGCCCATGATCTTCCAAGCATCTGCCTTGTAACATCCTAGCCTTCTTAAACATCCTGTTACACTCTTTTACAGCATCCTTTTCTCTGCGTGCTGCAACTATGTCTACTGCTAGATTTCCGCTATTCCCAGAACTGCGGCTCTCTGTATTGCCCATTATGGCTTTCCTCTTATTAGGTTGATTCCCAAGTGAAAGGTCACTGGTTTTAATCCAGGCACGACCATGAAGACGATTTACCAAGAAAAGAGAAACAGCATAAACCATGTCATCAATAGAGGTATCTTGGCTAAGAAAATTGCCAAACTGCATCATGTGAGTGTCATGACAGTTGGAAAAATACAAAATGAAGTCCATCCATCCATTCCAAAGTCAAGAGGTGGATGTCCAGGCAAAGTACCGAAGTCAACAAGCTGACTCATCACAAGGTCTATCAGTTCTGGCATGACAAACACAGAAGTGGAAGAGGCTTATATGCTTTGTAAGAGTAAGATCACAGACACCTATGCAAGCACCATGCAATGTGCATTACACAAGTTTGGAATTCTGGCCCCCAAAAAAGTGAAGAAGCCTTGACCTCAATATCATCATAAGAAGTGTCTGCTTAAGATTGCAAAAAAGTACAAACAGTGGACAGTAGAAGATTGGAAACTGGTGATTTGGAGTGAAGAGACAAAAGTCAATAGACTGGGAGTTGATGGGTGCAAATAGGTCTGGAAGAAACAATGGAAAGGGGGCTAACACATTTAGAAATTGAAGGAACTGTCAAGTTCGGTGGAGGAGGCCTAATGATATGAGGTTGTTTCACAGCCAAAGGCGTTGGATACTTGACTAGGATCAATTGTGGTCTTAGAACTGAGCTATATGTGAGCATCCTACAAGACAAGTTACTTCGTACACTAGAGTACTATACGTATGAAAAAGATGACAGTGTTCCAGCTGGAAATCGGCCATAAGCATATGTCAAAATTGGGGGAAAAATGGTTCAATAACAATGAAGTAGAGGTGCTGGATTGGCCACCACATTCCCCAGACCTCAACCCAATTAAACACTTGTGAGTAGCGTTGAATAAAAAGCTGTATTCGTACCCAATTGAGTTGACCAGTATGCACCAACATTGGAAATGTGTAGAAGAGACCTGGGTACAGATTTCGGTCAAGACATGCTTGAATCTGATCAAAAGCATGCCCAGAAGGATTCAGGCAGTGTTGAAAGCCAAAGGTTGATTTACAAAATACTAAAAAAATAAAAATTTTGAATTTTAGGGTCAAAACAGTAACAATGCAGTTACATGACAAGACTGCATAACTAATCATATGCTAAATAGTTGTAAGTCCAATTTTTGCATGAGATAGCCAAGATGATTGTTTATAAAATGATGTTATTCTCATGTTCAAAGCTGTACTGAATGGTGAGATATGGAGCCTGAAAGTCAAAAGTTCAAAACATTGTTACCCTTTCGCTTGTCAGTGTACTATATGATGTGTGAGTTTCATTTTTACAATCAATGTTCTGTCCTCCTTATGTGTGAAGGTACATAGCTTGACAGACAGCTAAATTTTATCCCAGCAATGAATTGACAATGGAGTATTGTCCAACTCTATCTTTATTGCAAGGATGTAAATGCTTTGCGAAACTGGGGAACATAAAAATAGTACACTTACTAATAGGGTCTGACATATTACAATGCATATCATACATTACTCTGCATAGCAAAGTAGATACAAACACAGATATACAGGATTTAAACATGAGCACGCTATGCTATTTAAATGCACAGACATGGTCCCTAACTATTAACTGCAGCTGCTTTAAAAGAGCAGGAAAAAAGACATGCAAAGTACAGATACAAACAGGCTATAATGTGGCTATGTGACATACCAACGATGCTACCATGAGCTTAGATGTGGAGGATGACTCCAGGGACTTCCAGACCATGTGCTAACCTCTGGAAAGATGGCTGTAAATGAGGAAGATGACTGCTATGTTCAGGGCTGATGATGTCACTGAGGTATGGAAGCTGAAGTAGACCAAACTTCTAGTATGAATAGCTGAAATCATATGTAAAACAGCCACTAGAGGGTTCTGTTACACAATCAACAAATAATTATACATAAAGCATATTAACTATAAATAAATAAAAAACTACGAATAAATTAACAATAAACTTGCTGAAGGCATGGCAATCAATCATGGCATAACTCCTTTAACTAGATAACATTTCCCATGAAGGATGCAAAGCCAAACACACAGTTAAGCAGGGCAGGAGTTGATGAGCATCAAATGTTCTAAGGGAGAAAATGCACTCCACATACCCCTTTCAGGGTTTTTGGTTATTTGGAAACTGTGAGGTTTCCAGGTATTCTAGATTTTAAAGTGAATGTGTAGTCCTAATATAGTTGGTAACTGACCCATAGGGATCAGAGATACCAGTACAAAGCACCAAGGGGTCAGGCAATAAGTCAAAGTCAATAAGTCTGAGCAGATGGCAATAGGTCAAAACAGAGAACTAGCAAAAATCAGGCAGGCTGTGGGGTATTATAATCTTAAGGGAGGTTGGGGTTGATAACACAGCCAGACTAACTAAGAAAAACACATCTTTATGGATAGACTAGGAACTAGGGTGCCTTGTATACACTGCAATAGTTTGAAGAAACATTTAACTGTCCTTTTAAGAGGTTGAAATCAAGTGTAATGCCCCAAAGTGGCATTACCACTTCTGCACCCAGTTACTGTCTTCTATGGTTAACGTCATGTCATCCTATGTATTTATTTCAGGTCCTGTACATTGTGCATCTCTATTTCTTGTAACTGTTCTTGTTAATGTAATTTACCTGGTTTACCAGAAGGTGGCAGCAAGCATGGCAGAGCTACATTTATAAAGAATGGAACCCTTCTTTCTATTCTAACTGTCCCTCTAAGGAGGGGAGGGACTTAGTTAGTCAGAAGTCAGTTCAGATTACCATCCTCCAAGGGAGGGTGTGAAGCAGGTGCACGTCCCTGATGGATGTGCCTTGCCTAGGCCAGCTAGAGCACATTCAGCTCTGTTGGATGTGGAGGCCAAAGTTTGAAGTCTTAATAGCCAGGAGGAGATTCCCTGGTACAAACCTAAAGTCAGACTACAAAGAGAAGTTGTAGCCTTCAGCAAAAGCTAAGTTATACAGCTACCCTGTCAGCACAGCAGAGTCAGAGAGCAACAGATGTAGCAGAAAGGAGTTTGCCTGCTACAGTTTTATTTATGCTAAAGCCTGCTGGGACCAAGACAAAGTCTGTAAGTCATTTGGAGAAATGTTTATGCCAAGTAAAGCTGGTTTCCAACTTCATCACAAAGTCTGGACTCAACTTATTTCTTCAAATCCCTCAATTGTTCACCCTATTTTCTCTGCTTCAGACGACAACGCCTGTGATTCAGCGTATCGAGGTAGGAGCACCATGACACATGAACAAGTACACTTAAAAGGGACATTGTAGGCCACCCTACACCCCTCTGGCATTACTACACCTGGGTACTATATGCATACACCCTAAAGAACAAGGCAAGAACCTGCAGGAACCTATCTAAAATGCCCACAGCTGGGAGTGCTGCTTGCAGGAGAACAAGAGTCAGGTTGAGTAGCACAGCATCCATGTCCACATTGGAGAGCTGTGCAACAGTAGGCACATACCTCCAGTGCCACAGATTGTCAGGGATGAAAGAGGTGCTAGATGTGGTGAACCATTCACTTGTTTCTAAACTGAAATCAACCTTCCTGGCAAATTTTTTGAATTTTGTTATGTGTAACTGGAGAAGAGTAATGTACCAAAGTTTAGAGATATTAGTCATCTAGGGTATTTTTCTCCAGATATCTAACCCACATTGTAAATAGATGGTGGGGTATGTAAAAGAGCTATACACAAACCTAGAATGAGAAAAATTCCACGGGAATCTCTAAAACATGAATCTTATGTTTGAAAATGGAGTGTAGGTAATCTAATGGGCAACCTGCATAGAATATAAAAACATGGTGAGAATAATTGTGGTTAGAAACATTTCCTGCCAATTAATGTGGAAAAGGAAATTTTAATATTGAATAGTTAGGTATTAGCATGTGAGATTGATGGTTAATAATTCAAGGCAAAAATTAAATTCAACCAAATACTAGATTCAGGCAAAGAAAAGGGCATAGAATGTTTTAGTGCTTGCAATTCCCCCATGTCAAGGGTAATGGTAAGAGCCTTTGACTTTCCAAGACTAATTTTAAAATTAGATGGCTGGCCAAAGTCTTCAAGAAGCTGAAGCATGTGTGGAAAGGCTTGCTTAGGGTTTAAAATGAACAGAAGCAGGTCATCTACATAAACATAATAATATTTGAGTGTTGCTGTAATTCCTGAATAATGGTTTCCATTAGAGATAAGTGAATTGAAGTTGGCAAAGTGGAATCCGATCCGAATTTCAGGAAAAATTTATTTGCACCACATCCGAATTTCCTCACGCTTCGTGGTAACGAATCAAATTTTTTCCTAAAATGGCTGCTGCACATGTTAGGACATGGAGCAAGAACTCTAGGAACAAGGGATCACCCACAATGCCCTATAAATAGCCTCAGCCATCTTGGATTCAGACATTTTCCAGTGTACTTCGTGCAGGAAGAGACATCAGCAGGCACTAGGAAAAGTGCTAGGAAAGACGTGAAAACTTTTATTACTTTAATTACAGAGAAAGAGCATTAAAAGTGTAGGGAAAGGATAGGGAAGAATTTTTCCACAGTATTGAAGCAGAACAGGGTTCAATAGTTGAGTTTACAGCCTGGGTAATAGGAACAATCCTATTTCACCTTACTGCACTGACTGGGGATCCAAATTACCATTACATTGCTGCTTTCAGGTTTGCAATAGATGATACCTCTGTAATTCTAGCAAACCGTTCTTTTTATTAGGGTGCAAGTGCTGTGTGATACAGCCATTAACAGAGTGTATTACTAGTAAATATTTCTATGTCTTATTATTAGAGTTGAGCGAACACCTGGATCATCCCGAACCCGAACTTTTGGGCACTAAAAAGGCTGTCGAATAGTCCAGGAAAGGGCTAGAGGGCTGCAAAAGGCAGCAAAGTGTAGGAAAATGCCCTGCAATCAAATGTGGATAGGGAAATGAATTAAAAAAAAATAAATAAAAATAACCAATATCAATTGGAGAGAGGTCCCATAGCAGAGAATCAGGCTTCAAGTCACCCACCAATGGAGAAGGTAATTTTGTTATTTCGGCCCCTGCACCCAAACAGAGGAGAGAGGTCTCATAGCATAAAATCAGGCTTCATATCACCCACCACTGGAGAAGCCACTTTCAGTTATTTAGGCCCCAGCACCCAGACAGAGGAGAGAGGTCCCACAGCAAGGAACAAGGCGTCATATCACCCACCACTGGAGAAGGCCACTTTCAGTTATTTCGGACACAGCACCCAGACAGAGGAGAGAGGTCCCACAGCAGAGAATCAGGCGTCATATCACCCACCACTGGAGAAGGCCACTTTCAGTTATTTAGGCCCCAGCAACCAGACAAAGGAGAGAGGTCCAATAGCACAGAATTAAGCTTCATATCACCCACCACTGGAGAAGGCCACTTTCAGTTATTTAGGCCCCGGCGCCCAGATTGAGGAGAGGTTCATTCAACTTTGGGTTGCACCGCAAGATCATGGTAAAGTTAAAAAAATGAGGATTCAATACAGAAGTGCCCCGGAGTACAAGAATACATGGTTGAGGGGGTGGCAGTTATAAATGTCTATTCTTCACAAGGGAGGAACAGGTCCTGTGGGATCCATGCCTGGTTCATTTTTATGAACGTCAGATTGTCCACGTTGGCTGTGGACAGGTGACTGCGTTTGTCACTAATGACGCCCCCTGCCATGCTGAATACACGTTCAGACAAAACTCTGGCTGCCGGGCAGGCCAGCACCTCCAAGACATAAAATGCTAATTCTGGCCACGTGGACAATTTGGAGACCTAGAAGTTGAATGGGGCCAAACCATCAGTCAGTACGTGGAGGAGTGTGCAGATGTACTGTTCAACCATGTTAATGAAATGCTGCCTCCTGCTAACACGTTCCGTATCAGGTGGTGGTGCAGTTAGCTGTGGCGTGGAGACAAAACTTTTCCACATTTCTGCCATGCTAACCTTGCCCTCAGAGGAGCTGGCCGTGACACTGCTGCGTTGGCGACCTATTGCTCACCCTCTGCCTTCACCTTCCAAGATAAGATGTGGGCAACTCTGCTGTTGTTGCGCAGGCACTGCAGCATGTAGTCGCTCATGTGTGCCAGGCTCCCCAGAGGTAAGGAAAGGCTATCCTCTGTGGGAGGCGTATCGTCATCGTCCTCCGTATCCCCCCAGCCACGCACCAGTGATGGGCTTGAGCTGTGTTGGGTGCCACCCCGCTGTGAACCTGCTTCATCCTCATCCTCCTCCACCTCCTCCTCATACTCCAGTAGTGGGCCCTGGCTGGCCACATGTGTACCTGGCCTCTGCTGTTGCAAAAAACCTCTCTTTGAGCCACTTCTAACAGACTGGCCTGAAAGTGCTAAAAATGACCCCTCATCCTCCTCCTCCTCCTCCTCCTACCTTCTGGGCCAACTCCTCTTCCATCATCGCCCTAAGTGTTTTCTCAAGGAGACATAGAAGTGGTATTGTAACGCTGATAACGGCGTCATCGCCACTGGCCATGTTGGTGGAGTACTCGAAACAGCGCAACAGGGCACACAGGTCTCGCATGGAGACCCAATCATGGATTGTGAAGTGGTGCTGTTCGGCAGTGCGACTGACGCGTGCGTGCTGTAGCTGAAACTCCATTATGGCCTGCTGCTGTTCGCACAGTCTCTCCAGCATGTGCAAGGTGGAGTTCCACCTGGTGGGCACGTCGCATATGAGGTGGTGAGTGGGAAGGCCGAAGTTCCGCTGTAGCGCAGACAGGCGAGCAGCGGCAGGATGTGAACGCCGGAAGCGTACACAGACAGCCCGCACTTTATGCAGCAGCTCTGACATGTCGGGGTAGTTGTGAATGAACTTCTGCACCACCAAATTCAGCACATGCGCCAGGCAAGGGATGTGCGTCAAACCGGCTAGTCCCAGAGATGCAACGAGATTTCACCCATTATCGCACACCACCAGGCCGGGCTTGAGGCCCACCGGCAGAAACCACTTGTCGGTCAATACCCCGCCACAACTCCTGCGCGGTGTGGGGCCTGTCCCCCAAACATATGAGTTTCAGAATGGCCTGCTGACATTTACCCCGGGCTGTGCTGAATTTGGTGGTGAAGGTGTGTGGCTGACTGGATGAGCTGGTGGAAGCAGAGGAGGAGGAAGCTGAGTAGGAGGAGGAGGCTACAGGAGGCAAAGAATGATGCCCTGCGATCCTTGGCGGCGGAAGGTCGAGCGCCAAGGAACTCTCCGCCTGGGGCCCAGCTGCCACTACATTTACCCAGTGTGCAGTTAGGGAGATATAGCTTCCCTAGCCGTGCTTACTGGTCCACGTATCTGTGGTTAGGTGGACCTTGCCACAAATGGCGTTGCACAGTGCACACTTGATTTTATCGGATACTTGGTTGTGCAGGGAAGGCACGGCTGTCTTGGAGAAGTAGTGGCGGCTGGGAACAACATACTGTGGGATAGTCATGGCCATCAGCTATTTGAAGCTGTCTGTGTCCACCAGCCTGAATGACAGCATTTCAAAGGCCAGTAGTTTAGAAACGCTGGCATTCAGGTCCAGGGCTCAAGGGTGGCTAGGTGGGAATTTAAGCTTTCTCTCCAAGGTTTGTGAGATGGAGAGCTGAACGCTGCCGTGTGACATGGTGGAGATGCTTGGTGACGCAGGTGGTGGTGTCGGTCACACATCCTCTGTTTGGTGGGCAGCATGTGCCAACATTCCTTCCGAGGCGGAGGAAGAGGCCGAGGCAGTAGCAGAAGAGGGAGCAGGGGGAGCCTGAGTTCCTTATATTTAAACTGTTTACTCCACTGCAGTTCATGCTTTGCGTGTAGATGCCTGTTCATGCAGGTTCAGAACGTTAATGCCTCACTTCAGGCTCTGATGGCACAGCGTGCTAACCACTCGGGTCTTGTCGTCAGCACATTGTTTAAAGAAGTGCCATGTCATGGAACTCCTTCATGCTGCCTTTGGGGTGCTTGGTCCCTGGTGGCGGTGGCCAGTAGCAGGTGAACTATCTTGTGGGGTCTATGAACTCATCGTCCTCTGTATCGTCTTCCACCCAGTCTTCCTCTCTGACCTCCTCCTGTTCAGTCTGCACACTGCAGTAAGACGCGGCAGTTGGCACCTGTGTTTCGTCATCATCAGAGACTTGTTGACTTTGATGAGGTGGTATTACCATGTCTTCATCATCAGGAAACATGAGCGGTTGTGTGTCAGTGCATGCTATGTCTTCCACCGCTGGGGAAGAGCTAGGTGGATGCCCTTGGGAAACCCTGCCAGCAGACTCTTCAAACAGCATAAGAGACTGCTGCATAACTTGAGGCTCAGACAGTTTCCCTGATATGCATGGGGGTGATGTGACAGACTGATGGGCTTGGTTTTTGGACGCTTTCTGCAGAAGAATGGGTGGGAGATAATGTTGTGAACATGCTGGATCCACTGTCGGCCACCCAATTGACTAGCGCCTGTACCTGCTCAGGCCTTACCATCCTTCGAAAGGCATTGGGCCCCACCAAATATCACTGTAAATTCTGGCGGGTACTGGAACCTGAGGTAGTTGGTTCACTAGGACGTGTGGCTGTGGCAGAATGGCCATGTCCTCTTCCAGCACCAGAGGGTCCACTGACACCACTACGACCGCGTCTGCATCCCTTACTAGATGTTTTCCTCATTGTTACGGTTCACCAAGCACCACAATAAGAAAAATTATATTTGGCCCAATGTGAAGATGTCAAATTCAGGCCTTTTTTTTAAAGGCATCTAACACTATCTGCCTAGTTATTTATGTACCGTATTACACTAATCCAGGCACAGCAGTAACCACTGATTTTGGGGAATATCAATTGTAGGCCTCGTATTTAGGCATTGGATTTCACCACAGACAGAAATATACGATTTTACGGACAGATTTCAAATAGGCCTGAAACTGCTGGAACACCAGATTTTGGGAATTGCAATTATTGCAATAGAATTTCAACACAGAAAGAAATACACCCTTTTATGGACTGATTTCAAATAGGCCTGCAACTGCTGGAACACTAGATTTATGGAATTTCTATTTTAGCAATTAAATTTCACCACAGAAGGAAATATACCCTTTTACGGACAGATTTAAACTAGGCCTGCAACAACTGGAACACTGGATTTATGTAATTGCAATTCTAGCAATTAAATTTCACCACAGAAAGAAATTTACCCTTTTACGGACAGATTTCAAATAGGCCTGCAACTGCTGGAACACTAGAATTATGGAATTGCTATTTTAGCAATAAAATTTCACCACAGACAGAAATATACCCTTTTATGGACAGATTTCAAATAGGCCTGCAACTGCTGAAACACCAGATTTAGGGAATTGCAATTATTGCAATAAAATTTCACCACTGACAGAAATGTACCCTTTTACAGACAGATTTCAAATAGGCCTGCAACTGCTGGAACACTAGATTTATGGAATTTCTATTTTAGCAATTAAATTTCACCACAGAAGGAAATATACCCTTTTACGGACAGATTTAAACTAGGCCTGCAACAACTGGAACACTGGATTTATGTAATTGCTATTCTAGCAATTAAATTTCACCACAGAAAGAAATTTACCCTTTTACGGACAGATTTCAAATACGCCTGCAACTGCTGGAACACTAGAATTATGGAATTGCTATTTTAGCAATTAAATTTCACCATAGAAAAAAATATACCCTTTTATGGACTGATGTCAAATAGTCCTGCAATTGCTGGAACAGTAGAATTATGGAATTGCTATTTTAACAATTAAATTTCACCACAGACAGAAATATACCCTTTTACAGACAGATTTCAAATAGGCCTGAAACTGCTGGAACACCAGATTTAGGGAATTGCAATGTTTGCAATAGAATTTCAACACAGAAAAAAATATACACTTTTACAAACAGATTTTAAATAGGCCTGCAACTGCTGGAACACTAGAATTATGGAATTGCTATTTTAGTAATTAAATTTCACCACAGAAAGAAATATACCCTTTTGCAGACTGATTTCAAATAGGCCTGCAACTGCTGGAACACCAGATTTATGGAATTGCTATTTTAGCAATTCAATTTCACCACAGAAGGAAATATACCCTTTTACGGACAAAATCTATCCTTTGACGGACACTAGGGAAATTATCCAGTCACCGCTGGAACACCAGATTCTGGGAATTGCTATTTGTGCAATTAATTTTCACCCCAGAAAAAAATATATATATATTCTTTCCCATACAGCAGACCGTATTACACTTGGCTAGCCACAGATGGAACACCATATTCAGGGGATTGTTTTTTGGCAATTAATTTTCAGCCCAGAAAAAAATATATATTTTGGCAGAAAGTTTTACACTTGGCTAGCAACAGCTGGAACACCAGATTCAGCGGATTGCTTTTTGGAAATTTCAACCCCAGAAAAAAAAGATTATTATGACAGTTTTACACTTGGCTGGCTAGCCTAGCTGGAACACCAGATTCAGGGGATTGCTATTTAAGTGAATTTCAGTTTAACCACTCAATAATATATAGAAATTTTTTTCCTGAGTTACTAGGGGGGACAAAATAAGCACAGCCAAGCCCCTGATGTAGGATATAGCAAAAAAATAAATAAAACTACTATTGAGGGATTAATGGACTTTGTGGCAGCTTGTGCTGGCGCCCCACAAGACACAAAATGGCCGCCACCGATCACCCAAGAAAAAAGTGACAGAAAAACGGTCTGCCAGCCTAAAAACAATGAGCAATTCACTAGCAGTAGTGGAATGATTCACAGCTGTAGATCTTTCACTTCATTAAGTGTTTTTGATAAATTTAATCTCTGCCTATCTCGCCCTAACGCAGCAGCTGCATCCTATCTCTACACTAATCAGAGCAGAGTGATGTGCGGCGCTCCGTGACTCCAGCTTAAATAGAGCCTGGGCCACATGCTGCACTTGGCTAATCACAGCCATGCCAATAGTAGGCATGGCTGTGACGGCCTCTTGGGGCAAGTAGTATGACGCATGTTGATTGGCTGCTTTGCAGGCTTTCAAAATGCGCCATAGAAATCTCCGAACAACGAACCGGTCCGTGTCACAAACACCCCAAAATTTTGTACAAACCTGAACTATGCTCGAACTGTTCGCTCAACACTACTTATTATCCCTTGTGCGGTGCAGTTATATGTTATAATGCCTTTTTTGTTTTGTATTACTGGCAAAAAAAAGTTTTATTTGTCTTTCAGTGGTGTAGTTATATGTAGTGGTGAGCGAGCATGCTGGGCTGAGTATCGGTTTGGCTCGAGCATCGTTATGCTCGGTGCTCGGCTTTACTTGGCCGTTCACCACATGTATTTGTCGCATTGCTCGAGTCTCCTCCCCGCACGTTTGGCGCCTTCTAACCAGCCAATGAAGGTCCAGGTAAGTAATTCCCCACAGTGTAAGGCCATAGCAATGTTAGATGTAAGACTTACACTGATTGGATGGCTGGAACACGTGATACCATTTGATATAGGAGCTGAGGTCCGGAGCTCGGCTCATTCAGCGTCAGGGAGAGCAGACAGTAGGAAGGGACAGATAGCGTTTTGCTCTAAACTTACTGATTTCACTCCAAAAACCTCATTGAAAGACCTAACAGTCCTTTTAAAGGACTAGAGTGTGTATTTGACAGCAGTACAGCACCTTTTATTTATATTTTTTTAAGAATGGGGTTTGCTTTAGCACTATCAGGAACAGGCATCACCAGGAAGGGACAGATAGTGCAGGGCTTGAAAATCGCTTTGATAACTTCTAAAAGACATAAAAGGTTTTTGATTAGTGACATCTACAATACGCCATCATTAAGCAGTGTGTTGGGCAGATATTATAAAAAGGAGCTTATTCAATACAGTGTTCCTTGGTACTGAGATATACACTGTACCATCATAAAGCAGTGTGTTGGGCAGACATTATAAAAATGGGCTTATTCACAACAGTGTTCCTGCTACCGAGATATACACTTTCTTCGTCACCTGTACGTTTCAGCAAACCAGTACAGTGTGTATTGTAATAAATTACATTATCTTTGGGCTAGTGCACTCCTGAAAATCTTTATTTTTCTGTATTCAGTACATTACAGCAAGCCAATACAGTGGGTACTATAAAATATTTCATTATCTGTGGCTTACTGTAGTACCGAAAATTTGTATTTCTCTGTCTCCAGTACATAACAGCAAGCCAATACAGTGTGTACTGTAAAAATTACATTATCTCTGGGCTAGTGTAGTGCCGAAAATCTGTATTTTTCTGTATCCAGTACTGTCCTGCATAAGAAAATGGTGTCTTTAGCGGACAGTAAAACAATCTGCGCAACATCTACAGACAAAACCATTAATATGAAGAAGGCGCGCACAAAGGGAGGGGGAAGTGGGCGTGATGCTGATGGTGCAAGCAGAGGCCAAGGCCCTGAGCGCAATGAAACTGCACCTGCTGCCAGTGCACCAGAAAAAACTAAAAAATCCACCTTACTAAGCTTCATGTCCAACTTAGCTGGGCGGCGCAGGACAACACTGTCCAAGTCGGACCAGTGTGAACAGGTGGTCAGTTGGATTGCAGAAGATAATGCTTCCAGTCGGTTAAGCACCACCCTCTCTTTCACGAAGTACAATCTCTGTAGCCAAGAGTCTGGTCAACCGAATCCTCACTCTGATCCTCCTTCCTCCCAGCATGTCGCGTCTGGCCAAAAAAGTGATCCCACACTCGGATATTCACATGACCTCTTTTCATTGCCAATACTTTGTTTGGCTCTCTCGCCAAGCACGCTTGAAGAGGTAACTGAGATATTGTACCCTGATTCCCAAACTCTTGAGCCTTCACAGTCTCAAGAAGATGACGGTGGTGAACCGCAATCTTTCGTTCATGAGGTGGATTATGATGAGACATAGTTGCCAATAGCTAATGTGGTGGTTAGGTCAAGTCAGGAGGATGAGCAGAGTGAGGAAGTGGAAGAGGATGTGGTGGACGATGAGGTCACTGACTCAACATGGTTAGGTGAAAAGATGAGCGAGGACAGCAGTACAGGGGGGAGGGATCCGTAGCACCGGAACAGTCTGGAAGACTGTCACCTCAATTTGCCCAATCAAATTAATAGATATTGGCAAGTTATGTAAATATACCTAGGAACAGACAAATTTTAAGAACATACACTGTCTCAATACATTGTACTGCAGATATTAATATTATTTGGATAAAATCTCCTAAAAATGCCTGAAAAACGCTAAAAACGCATGAAAATCGTATAAAAAAATTGGGGAAAAACATGGAAAATGCAAAAACACATGAAAAACGCATGTGCTTTTTATTTTTTTTTTTTTTTGTACAGCAGCAGATATTCTGAACGCACAAAAAACATAGGTGTGCCTTTTTATAGGCCGAATGAATGTTGATTTACTGCATGATTTTTTTACTTTTATTTGGTCGTTTATTATGTTTAAAAATCTTCTCTGGTATTGTGAACATCCATTTTTTATTTCAATTGAAAACCTTATTCCAAAGCTGGTGCAAATCCCTCACCATCCCAGCATGCATTGCTTGATGTAAGAATACCATATATAAGGATGATCATCTACACTCACTGTTTGGCCACTGAGGAAGGGGGTGTTTTTTAACCCCGAAACGCGTCTGGTTTCAAACAGTGAGGGCTTTGCACATTGTGATTTCACCATTGCAATTTTGCAATTGTTCTATTTTTTGGAAAGCTCCAAACAACTTTGATGAACTTTCCATTTGGACCTAAATGAATTTGAATGCAAGCTAAAGGAGGCGGGACTGAACGCCCTCACCACACCACCTGATCAATAACGTGAGCACTCAGGTGATAGGAGCTACACAGGTCCTTGCTGGGTAAAACCTAAAGTGAGTATTGAGAATCACAGGTCCCGACAGCTCACCAACTTGGCCTGCTCCCAGCCCATACAGGCAAATGAAAATCAATTAGTAAAGTACCATATTTTCTTATTTAAATGCGTATATAGACATTTTGCCTGACGCTGGGAAGGGGACCATTAAGAACAATGTTTATTGATCCTCTATAACATCTACATTTACTGTTATTGAAGATACATGATGAGAATGTTCATTGATTCAAAGATACACTGATTCAAAGTGAATATAAACCATTGACTCTCATATAGGTGGATCTCCCTACAAATATAAACACCAGAGTTATTATCACAGGCAATATCTTTTATGTGATACTCCACTGGAACTTTTACAATTTTATTCTGGCTTTCTGTAGTCATTTATTGCAGAGATTTTATTTGTTTATTTGTCTATTTCTGCTGCTGTTTATTTTATTGTGCACATTATTTTATAGTTGCGTGTATTAGACTTGCTTTTTATATATCCCATTATTCCCTTTACTTGCTGGTTTTGTAGCCACACACTATTGTTGTATATTTGTTTGTTAATAGAAATTATTTGTGTATATATTTCAAGTAATAAATAGTTATGCCAATCATATCCGTTTACTGCCAGCTTTTGAGTGCCTTCCATCTATAGCTATCATTCAACTTTTTCTTCTGCCACAGCCATTGGGGGTGCTGAGGAGTGAGCACCAACCGTTCTCTGAAAAACTTTGTTGAGACACTTATACTTTTACAATTTTTTTAATTTCTCCCCCAACAAAGTTGAGCTCCCAAGTTGTTCTAGGATGGATATCTGACAGCATATGGATAGTAAATATAAAAGAATAGAGACATATATGTTTAATACAACTCAGGATGAATTTAAACAATCCGAAAAAAAGATAGATGAAACATTTAGTATTCTAGAGAAGCTTTTACACAAGCAAATACGCAAATGTAATACGTAAATGGGAGATTAGATCCCTTGAACACTTTATACAAAGTGGTAATATTCCAAAGGGTTTAACATAAACAGAAACACTGGCTTCAGACTTAATAGATGAAAATTTTAAAAAAGACTGGGACAGCTTCCTAAAAACACAATCATGTAACCTTATACATATTATTATTAAAAGACGTACATAAATGTTAGCAGAAATTTCAGAACAAATAAAGACATTTAAAGAAAAATTTGATCAACTTGTGGTGAATGACCACACACATAAACGGCATCAGAAGATATGTAGAAATTTGGATACCTTCGAAAAAGATATAATTAATAGAAAATCCAAAAATGATGAGGAATTTCAATTATACACTGACAGTATCACCACACAAGAGCAGGATATGGAAGGAATAGTGGAATCACGTACTACACAGGACAAATATAGGAAAGATAATCCTAATCAATACACAATAGCCACATCTAATACATATGAATTACTGACCTCATCCCTTTTTTTTAGATTACACTCCCCCACACTACAGGACGAGAATAAGAAAGACACGTACACCGACCCCAACGAGGAGAGACACAGGAGGTTACACAGAAACACGATCACAACTTGAGAACACGGAGACCGGAGTATTCCCCTGTGAGGCATTTTCCACAGAAAATGAAGAACAAGCACAACAAGCACTATACATCACAAGATCAAGGGATGGAAGTAGCAAACAGGACACAACAATACAGAAATGAGGCAAGATACATAGAGGGAGACATAAGAACAAGAAATCACAGACACAACCAGTATTTAGTACGTCTAATATTGTCAATTGAGTCAACGGATGCACAATGTACCCTTTTAAATAAGGGCCTTAAATATGCTCCCACTGCGAAATTAGACAAGTTTTCCACATACATCGGAGTGGAAAAATTTATAAGAAAGATTTGCATAAGAAAATATTATATTAAAAACCCAATAATCAGAGAAATAAACCCATCCATAGAGGAAGGGAAATATTTGCACACAGATTTAAAAAGAAACATAAGAAAATTCACTAGGCAGGAAATGAGTAATCAAATAGCTGCTTTCAAAACGAATGTAGAAAAAGATTTAAGAAAAATACGTAATCAGAAAACAAAATGTAATTTTACTAGAAAAGAAATTGAAGCCATTCAAGAACTCCAGAGGAACAATAAGATCACAATATGCTCCGCTGATAAAGACGGGGCTATTGTGATTCTCAATACAGATGACTATATACAGGAATGTATGAGACAACTAGATTATATGACAACCTTTTAGAAAATTGAAGTCTGACCCCACAGATGATTATTATAACCAACTTGAACAATACTGTAAAAAAGGGGTAAACTGCAATATCCTTTTTGAACGGGAAGCAAAATATATTATGGACAAACAAAAAAGCATACCAGTACTATACTGTATCCCAAAGATCCACAAAAGTATGGAAAAACCACCAGGGAGGCCAATAGTGTCTGGGATCAACTCCATTTCCTCAAACTTATCATGTTATATAGACAACTTATTGCAACCGGTAGTAAAGAATACACCGTCATACATCAAAGACCCTACCGATATCATTAAAACATTAGAACAGATGAGCTACGAGGAAGGGTGGATCCTGGGAACATTGGATTTCACATGAAGGGTATGGAGACTTTACGTAACCAACTGATAATAAACAGCGAATTAAAAGAGGAACAGATTGCCTTTTTGATAGAAAGTATTGGTTATATATTGACACACAACTATTTTGTTTTTAATTATGTCTTCTATGTTCAGCATACAGGCATTGCCATGGGCACCAGGTTTGCCCCAAGTTATACCAACTTATTCATGGTCCAATGGGAAGCTGAGGTGATTCAGCCTCTATTTGGGATGGACCTGGTGCTATGGGGACGCTACATAGATGACGTAATTTTGATTTGGCGAGGTACTACACAAGATTTGGCAACCTTTTTAGAGGACATCAATCTAAATGATAGAAATCTGAAATTCACCTCTGACATTAGTTATACCGATGTACAATTCCTAGATCTTAATGTTAAAGTAGAGGGACAAAGGATAGTATGTAATACATATAAGAAACCAGTAACAAAGAATAGCTATATACTGTTTTCAAGCTGCAATTTACCTAGATGGTTAACTAACATCCCTAAGAGCCAGTTCAGATGATTGAAACAAAATTGCACCCAGGAAGAACAGTTTGAACGAGATGTCAGGGATTTAAAACAGCGATTTTTAGAAAAGCAATACCCCATACACATATTGGAGAAATCACTAAATGAAGTCAGAGAGATGAAAAGAGGTGATTTTTTTTTGTGGACAATCAGCGACAAAAGGCGGATGAGACCATAAGGTTAATCCTGCCTTTTCATAGCCAATTTAAGACAATTGAAACGATTATCAAAAGGCACTGGCATCATCTGCTAGATGACAAGAAAATTGGACCGTTTCTTACAGATCGACCACAAATAGTCTACACCAAGGTCCCTAATCTAGGTTTAAAGGTAGCTCCCTCTCTTAAAAAGAATACAACTACTAAACCTAATTGGCTTAGGTTTAATGGCTTTCATAGGTGTGGACGTTGTTGAAACTGTAAGATTACTTCGTTCCCCCAAAAAACTGTAAAAGTACAATCCACATAAAATTCTTTCCATGTGGATATAAAGGGAGGTCTGACATGTGACTCTACTGAAATAATTTATCTAATGCAATGTTCATGTCAGAAGCAATATGTAGGTAGAACTAAGAACGTTAAAAAAGAGAGTTTTCAAACATATTGCTAATATACGTAAAGGATATGAACGCCACTCCTTATCTAAACACTGTTAATTCTACCAAGATAGTGATCCCTTAACCCTGATCTATATTGCACTTGAGAAAGTAAAAAGACCGAGGAGGGAAGGTGACCACATCAGACAAATGTCTAGATTGGAATCTAAGAGCATTTTTAAGTTTGATTCATTGATACCAAGAGGACTAAATGCTGAAATAGAATTATTTGTTTTTTTATAGGGGGTGCCTCGGGATGAGATCTCTGCGTCTGGCTGTTTGTCAGCACTCAGAGGTCCCCTCCCAGACAGGCTGTCACTTCAATTTCCACAATCAAGTTAATAGATATTGGCAAGTTAAGTAGATATACCTAGGAACAGACAAATTTTAAGAACATACACTGTCTCAATACACAGCTGATATTAATATTATTTGGATAAAATCTCCTAAAAATGCATGAAAAACACTAAAAGCGCATGAAAAACATATAAAAAAGGGAAAAAACAAGAAAAATGCAAAAACACATGAAAAACGCATGTGCATATATTTTTTTTGTACAGTAGCAGATTATGAATGCACAAAAACATAGGTGTGCCTTTTTATAGGTCGAATAAATGTTGATTTAGTACATGATTTTTGTTCTTTTATTTGGTCTTTTATTATGTTTAAAAATCTTCTCTGGTATTGTGAACATCCATTTTTTATTTCAATTGAAAAACCTTATTCACAGCTGGTGCAAATCCCTCACCATCCAAGCATGCATTGCTTGATGTAAGAATACCATATAAAAGGATTATCATGAACACTCACTGTTTGGCCACTGAGGAAGGGGTGCTTTTTTAACCCTGAAACGCGTCTGATATCAAACAGTGAGGGCCATTGTGATTTTACCATTGCAATTTTGCAATTTTTCTGTTTTTTGGAAAGCTCCAAAGAACTTTGATGAACTTTCCATTTGGACCTTAATGAATTTGAATGCAAGCTAAAGGAGGCGGGACTGAACGCCCTAACCAGACCACCTGATCAATCACGTGAGCGCTCCGTGAGTCAGGTGATAGAGCTACACAGGTCCTTGCTGTGTAAAACCTAAAGTGAGTATTGAGAATCACAGGTCCCGACAGCTCACCAATTTGGACTGCTCCCAGCCTATACAGACGAATTAAAATCAATTGGTAAAGTACCATCTTTTCTTATTTAAAAGCGTATGTATACATTTTGCCTGACGCTGGAAAGGTGACTATTAAGAACAATTTTTATTGATCCTCTATAACAACCTCATTTACAGTTATTGAAGATACATGATGAGAATGTTCATTGATTCAAGGATACACTGATTCAAAGTGAATATAAACCAGTGACTCCCATATAGGTGGATCTCCCTACAAATATAAACACCAGAGCTATTATCACAGGCAATATCTTCTATGTGATACTTCACTGGAACTTTTACGATTTTATTCTGGCTTTCTGTAGTCATTTATTGCGGAGATTTCATTTGTTTATTTGTCTATTTCTGCTGATGTTTATTTTATAGTGCACATTATTTTATAGTTGCATGTATTAGACTCGCTTTTTATGTATCCCATTATTCCCTTTACCTGCTGGTTTTGTAGCCACACACTATTGTTGTATATTTGTTTGTTAATAGTAATTATTTGTGTATATATTTCAAGTAATAAATAGTTATGCCAATCATATCCGTTTACTGCAAGCTATTGAGTGCCCTCCATCTATAGCTATCAATTTCAAAAAGTTGACGGTGGTGAACCGCAATCATTCGTTCATGAGGTGGATGATGAAGAGACACAGTTGCCAAACACTGATGTGGTGGTTAGGTCAAGTCAGGAGGATGAGCAGAGTGAGGAAGTGGAAGAGGAGGTGGTGGACGATGAGGTCACTGACCCATCATGGTTAGTTGAAAAGCAGAACGATGAAAGCAGTACAGAGGTGGAGGGAACCGTAGCACCGCAACATTCTGGAAGAGGAAGTGGGGTGGCAAAAGGGAGACGTTCGCCGACACCAAACAGGCCCGCAACCGTTACACCGAGCACCCCCATGCGTAAATCTACCTTGCCAAGGGGTAGGTGTTCCGCAGTAGGGCGCTTTTTTGAGGAAAGCGCAGGCGATAAAAGAGTGGCAGTAGAGTTGAGCGAACACCTGGATGTTTGGGTTCGAGAAGTTTGGCTGAACTTCCTGAAAATGTTCGGGTTCGGGATCCGAACTCGACCCGAACTTCATCCTGAACCCGAACCCCATTGAAATCAATGGGGACCTGAACTTTTGGGCACTAAAAAGGCTGTAAAATAGTCCAGGAAAAGGCTAGAGGGCTGCAAAAGGCATCAAAACGTAGGTAAATGCCTTGTAAAAAAAAATGTGGATAAGGAAATGAATTAAAATATAATAAATAAAAATGAAGCAATATAAATTGGAGAGAGGTCCCATAGCAGAGAATCAGGCGTCATATCACCCACCACTGGAGAAGGCCACTTTCAGTTATTTAGGCCCCAGCACCCAGACAGAGGAGAGAGGTCCCACAGCAGAGAATCAGGCATCATATCACCCACCACTGGAGAAGGCCACTTTCAGTTATTTAGGCCCCAGCACCCAGACAGACTAGAGAGGTCCCACAGCAGAGAATCAGGCATCATATCACCCACCACTGGCTTCTGCCTCACAGTTTTTTTTTGCCTTCCTCTGGATCAACTTGTAGGAAACAGGCCGAACTGGATGGACAAATGTCTTTTTTCGGTCTTATATACTATGTTACTATGTTAAATTGAGAAGGCCACTTTCAGTTATTTAGGCCCCAGTACCCAGACAGAGGAGAGGGGTCCCACAGCAAGGATTAAGGCGTCATATCACCCACCACTGGAGTATGCCAATTTGAGTTATTTAGGCCCCAGCACCCAGACAGAGAAGAGAGGTCCCACAGCAAGGAATAAGGCATCATATCACCCACCACTGGAGAAGGCCACTTCCAGATAATTAGCCCACGGCACCCAGACAGAGGAGAGAGGTCGCATGGCAGAGGTTCAGGCTTAATGTCACCCAAAATTGTGACAGGCCACTTTCAGTTATTTAGGCTCCGACGCCCAGATTGATGAGAGGTTCATTCAACTTTGGGTTGCACCGCAAGATCATGGTAAAGTGAAAAAATGAGGATTCAATAAAGAAATGCCCCGAAGTACAAGAATATATTGTTGAGGGGGAGGCAGTTATAAATGTCTATTCTGCAAAAGGGATGGACAGGTCCTGTGAGATCCATGCCTGGTTCATTTTTATGAACGTCAGCTTGTCCATGTTGGCTGTGGTCAGGCGGCTGTGTTTTCAGTAATGACAACCCCTGCCGTGCAGAATACACGTTCAGACAAAACGCTGGCCGCCGGGCAGGCCAGCACCTCCAAGGCATAAAAGGCTAGCTCTGGCCACGTGGACAATTTGGAGACCCAGAAGTTGAATGGGGCCAAACCATCAGTCAGTACGTGGAGGGGTGTGCACACGTACTGTTCAATCATGTTAGTGATATGCTGCCTCCTGCTAACATGTTCCGTATCAGGTGGTGGTGCAGTTAGCGGTGGGGTAGTGACAAAAATTTTCCACATTTCTGCCATGCTAACCCTGCCCTCAGAGGAGCTGGCCGTGACACAGCTGCGTTGGTGACCTCTTACTCCTCCTCTGCCTTTGCCTTGGGCTTCCACTTCTTCCCCTGTGACATTTGGGAATGCTCTCAGGAGCGTGTCTACCAGCGTGCGCTTGTACACGCGCATCTTCATATCATGCTCCAGTGCACTAAGTAAGGTGGGCACATTGTCTTTGTACCGGGGATAAAGCTGGGTGGCAACCCAGTAGTCCGCAAAATGTGGGCAACTCTGCTGTCGTTGCGCAGGCACTGCAGCATGTAGTCGCTCATGTGTGCCAGGCTGCCCAGAGGTAAGGACAAGCTGTCCTCTGTGGGAGGCGTATCGTCATAGTCCTCATTATCTCCCAGCCACGCATCAGTGATGGGCTTGAGCTGTGTTGGGTGCCACCCCGCTGTGAACCTGCTTCATCCTCATACTCCGCCACCTCCAGCTCCTTATCCTCCTCGTCCTCCAGTAGTGGGCCCTGGCTGGCCACATTTGTACCTGGCCTCTGCTGTTGCAAAAAACCTCTCTCTGAGCCACATCTAACAGACTGGCCTGAAAGTGCTAAAAATGACCCCTCATGCTCCTCCTCCTCCTG